>JAVJGJ010000057.1:7115965-7135449 GCA_035590215.1 Microhierax caerulescens | reverse complement strand
TACAAGGGATCTAGGTTAGCAGTGGAGGCTGGGCCATAACAGGGTGCTTATTACACCATCTTCTGCTGCACAGAGATCGCTTTTTGCTTTTTTAAAATTTTTATTTCTCCTGGAAATAATAGGTGTTACAGAGTGAGATCAAAGCAGGAGGAGAACCTGCAGAACACCTTCTTCCCCCTGCCACGCATACGCAGAAGAGGAAACAACTGAGAAAGAGCTTTCTGTGGGGTGAAGATCTGAGGGGGCAGAAGGCTCTTACAAATGTTGCTGGAGATGGCAGGAGCTACAGAGAGGAGTCTATGAGAAAAAGGGTATTGAGGGATAAGGTGGAGGGACACTCAGGAAAGTGCTGGTACATGTCTGGTCAAACTGAGGAGGGTTTAAAGAAGAATTACAGGGTGCTCTTCCCTGTAGCTCACCCCATCAAGTGCTGCACAGTAAGGGAGAGCCCCTAGCTAACATGGATGGTGGGTATCTGATTTCCATTAGCAGAAGCTCTGCCACTTGACCTGGTAGTTTTCTACTCACGCTCGGCATTGGTGTAAATGAATAAAGAAACAGGAGCAGAAAATCAGGCTGTGAGCCCATGGGAGTAGTGGAGAAGCAGCACAGCATAATCCCTCATTTGAAGTGGGTGAGGCAGTAATTGAGGTGTACAGGGTGCGGAGTGATGTGGTCAAGTAAAGAATTGGCAGAATTAGCTGTCTGTTTGTGTATGTGGCTATTCTGGCTATTTGTCCTTTTCTCAGCAGCATAGTTTGGATCTGAGCCTATTCCAGACAATCCTGGCTTTCCCCTTCCTTATTTCCCATAGTGAAGGCTGAATAAAATCAAATGCTAAACAAACTGTAGGCTCAGACTTTCCTTTAGGATTTAGAAGAAAAACACACTCTCCCTCTCCCTGCTCTCCCCTGCCTGCCACTTCCCCAATTTCTCACACTTTTCCCAGCTTGTTCTGTGGAAGATTTTCGGGCTTTGATCCTGAAAGCTGGTGCTGGTGGATGGGTCCCAGCAAGCTACCCAGTGAACTCCCTCAGCAGAATGGGGCAGAGCTGGTACCTCCCTGTGAGTTTTCTGAAAGGGGAGAATGAAGGAGAGGAGCAGACCGCTTCTGCAGCGGGGTCCACCACTGTGTGAGACAGTGCCAAACAAAAACTCAGCTCTGAGCCCAGGGGAAAAAAAAAAAAGGGATTTTGATGGGTTTTGGATTGCCACAGGTGCTCCATTCTGCAAGAAGCCTTTCTGATTCACCCTACCTTCTGAACCCATTACCTGCAGACAATATAAACCAGGCTTACACTAGATAAGGCTGGGAAGCTGCACAAGGAGCATCCCCTATGGACCTAAAAGGTGGCATGACAGGGGAGGGGGGGTTGTTTGGGGTTGGTTGTGGGGTTTTTTGGCACAAAATTGTGTGATACAACAGTACCGCCTCCTGTTCCAGAGCCAGCACAGCAGAAAACAGCTTGGAGGGCTTCACTATGTTCCTTTGCACAGGATGAGCAGGCTTTTTTGCTGTACCCTTGCTTTGCAGGGTGTGTGTGTGCCTGTGATCTGATTTCATCGTGCTGCTGCTTCATCAGCATCAGACAAAAGCATTTTAGTGCCACTAAAGTTTGAGCCACAGGCTCCTTCACTCCAGCTTTTCCACTGATAGGGCACTGACTGCTTTCCAGAGAGAAGACCAGAGCTGTCTTATTAATGACTTCTTTGTGAAAGCATGAGTTGATGAAACAGTCAGGGCTACAGCCTCTTCTGTCTCTACTTCCACTCCAGAAGAAACCAAGGGTAGAAACAATATATTTGATCTCACCTAATCAGTCTCTGGCAATATGGAATAACTCCTACTGCTGATATTTAATTTGCTGTATTTCTTACAGTACAAGTGCTCTCCCTTATTGTAAGTCTGTTCCACACCCTAAGAGACCCCTCTATTAGACATACTGCAATGTCAGTAAGATGTGGATGAACATGCAGGAGAGTCTATTGGAGCAACAAGAGTGATAAGAAGCTTAGAGAACATGAACTGTGAGTAATGGCTGAGAGAATCAGTTTTGTTTAGTCTAGGAAAGAGAACATGGCAGGAGTAGAAGTGGGAAATATGATAGTCTTCAGATGTTTCTAAGGGTTTACAGATAGGGCAATAATCAAATCTACAGGTCCAAAGATATATCTGTCCAAAGATGGGATAAGGGAAGAAGAAATTGGCCAAAGTTCAGTAAAGAATGCTTGTGTTAAATCTTCAAGAAAGGAAGAAAAATAAAACCAAACCCAACACTCCTTCTAGCTGTAAGGATAGTTAAGCAGTGGTGGTCTAGGAACTTGTAGAATTATTGCTCTTAAGAGGTTCATGAGGAGGCTGGATAGGTTAAAAACAGGAGAAAGGGGATCCCAAAATTTCACTGCATTTCCACAGTCACTTTTGTGTATTGCTGTCAATACAAATTCCATCTAATCTTGACTAGTTTCAGCTGCTTGCCATCAGCTGTCTTGCCAGCTTTTCCCCCTGGACACACGTGTACACACACACACAGAGGCATTTAGGTGTTTTTCTGTATTATCTTGAGCTGTTTCATATTGCCAGATCAAAATGCTAGGTGGCTGTAGACCCCAAAAGTCCTGTTTCTAAAACTGTACTACACTCAATTCAAATGTGGTTGGTTTTTGTTTGGTTTTGTAAAGGAGCAAAGCACAGTGTTTAGCTCTGGTTTTGCATGGCATCTAGCATAGCAAGGTTCTCTTCTCTCACTGGAACCCCAAAGGATGCTACAGGATAAATTGTACATTTAATAATAGTTACTCTCGCTCTTCCACAGATGACTGTGTTCTATCTGTGGCTGTAGTTAAGTGTTAAAGCAAGACTGGAATGTTTGGTGTGTTGAGCTGGATGAAATACTACCTCAAATCTATTGCAGGATGACCGTAACATGGAAGGTACGGTGTGTTTCAGCTGAAGGGGTCGTGGCTGATTATCTAATGCTGCATGAGGAACGTACTTGATGTCAACAGTAGGATCCCATACTTTGGAAGAATACAGCGTGCTACATACTGATTTTTCCATCTTTGAACTAGCGTAGCTGTTTTGAAAGGAACTGACTGAAGACACACGATGCAAGCAGACCATGTCAGCTAACCTATGTTAGCTGCCTCTTGGGGCAGGACCATCAGCCCTCGACCCTGAACGAAGCAGATTGGAGGCAAAAGGGAGCAGAAGTGAGAGTTGTATCATGTGTCCTGCTTAACTACTCAGTGTCTTTGAGCAAGCCACAGTCGTCCTGTGCTTAACTTTCCAGAGGCTGTTACAGTCCCTAGTGAGGAGGAAAGGTCTGGGTCCCTCCTCAGTCTGTATAGGAGCGCATGCTGCTCCTGCATTAACATCCAGATTTACAGCCCACATATCATCATGTAGCACAGCAGAAAATGCAGCCAAGTTTTCCTGTGGGGAAGCTGGCAGCCTTCAGGAGCCCCTTCCAGCACCTCCTTGCTCCCTGCCTACAGCCAGTCCAAGGTCCCCCTGGCAGCCCCTTAGCCTGGGGCTGTGACCCTGCTGGTGTCCTGGGCACTGAGTGTCCTGGGGCTGCAGCCCAGCAGGCACTGGGACCATCCCCTCAGGGGAGGGCTGGCTGGGGGTGGTGGGTGTGCTCAGCTCTTGAAAATCCTCCTGTGTCCAAAAGCCAATATCCTCCAGCTGAGGCAATTCAGAAGTCACAAGTTGTTTCTGAAGGTTGAACTGTAACATCTTAAAGAGCACCGAGCCTCAGCCAGTGCATGCTCTGGTGGTGTGTCCAGCCTGTTAGAACCATGTTGTGCCATCCCTGGGAGGCTGTGGGCAAACACAGCAGCTCAGCTCTGCTCCTCACTCTGCTGGCCACCACCCAGCCCCCCCTGCAGCATAAGGGGCAGCGGAGAGGACCTCCAGGCATCACCTGGGCTTCATCCCCAACATAGGCTACAGTTGGTATAAGCCTTCATCTCACTCAGCTTCTGGGAAAGCTAGCGGCAGAAGATGTAAAGAAGATGAAACCGTCAGGCCCCCCATCTCAACATATGTAGGTGGTTTTTGGAGGTATAGGGGAGCTGGGAGCAGTGACCTACATGGAGATTTCCATGGCAGAGTGTCTGGCACCTGGTGATGGCAGCTCCACTTGGCTTGAACCGCCTCTGCCCGGTTGGTAGGAACAACGGGCAAGATCTGGTGGAGTTTTTGGTTTTGAGGCTGATGTGTAAGAAACGTGGGGAACGTGCTTTCTAGTAATTAAGCCTTTTTTAAAGCATTTCAACCTGAATTTATGGCCTTTCTGTTTTCCAGAGTCCCCTAGAGGTATAAGCCCTTCTACAGTTCTTCCTCCTCCGCTTGTGGCTTCCCCCACCAGTGAGGTACTTACCAGCTGCCATGCAAGTATGCTGGTTGTCAGGCTTTTCAGTTGGTGAGGCAATAAGAAGAAATTGGGATTTAAATTAGTCCATAAGAAGTTGATGACATTTTCCCCTACTGTGTTTTAGACCATGCTGGTTCAAGCCATCTTGCATCTATCCAAAGTTATTGCAGACAGGGCAAGCTTTGATCTTTCCAAAAGGGCAGAAACATACATCTGCCATAATGTGATGTCTCTCCTATATATTGCTGACCCTGGAACACAATAACATCTTATAGAGGGCTTTGGAGTTGAAACTACAGCCCATTTATTTCTTTTGCTAGAGCACTGTCCCATAAGGAAAATCCTAGGCTGGGTTTAAAAAGCCAGACAACGGAGCAGCCGTCACATTTAGATGTTGCTTTTGAAACAATACCCTAATGCTACATCACTTTGCTCTGCTGGGTTCTGCTTCTACTTGTCAATGGCAGAAATCACAAGATCAGAATTAGTGAAAGGGCTTTGGTGATGTTTAGTGCAAAGCATGTTGAAAATGAAAACACCGACTCAACTCTGCTGAAAAAGCAGCTCTCTGGTTCCTAGGTTTCTTCTTGACCAGTGGATAGAGGCGTTACGTCATGCTCAGTATGGAGGTGGGCAATGGATTGTGTGTCTTTGGCAAGAAAAAAATAACGTTATACTTAGAGTAAATATCAGCAGTGCCAAAAGCATGTCAAAAATTTAGGCCATCTATTACCTCTGAATGGGGCTCGAGACTTCCAGCATTTACAGAAAAGAGATGTGTCTAGTCTTACTGCCTGTGAAAATAGCCTTAAAATATTTTTGGAGTCTGCAGATGGTCCAAAATAACAGCTTCAGAATGCATGACTTGCTGTATTTACACCTGATAGATTTTCAATGATAAAATGAAAAGAACAGTGTTTTTTACAAATATATTGTGTTGAAAAAGTTGTTTTTGAAAAACAGGGTTTACTGAAAACCTTTGATACTGTTTTTCTTGCTCTATTTGCCAAGATCCTCCCTCCTCCTCTTGCTCCCAGTTTTTAAAAATACAAAAATGGTAAATATAAACAGGTAAAGCCAGCTGTGCATTGCAAAGGGGTTGCACAAATAACCTTTTCATTTATTAAAAAAATATGGAAACCATGATTGAAATTGGCAAAAAACCCACCCCAACTAACCCAACAAAAAAAATGAAAAACATTGAAAAAGCAAGCACTTGAAATTTATTCTCTAAAGTGACTTTTCAATTTTTATTAGCTAGATTAAAGCAATTTAGGTAACAGTTTTATTGATTGTTTCCCTATGATGTCATGCACCTCTTAGGGATCGCTTAAGATCTTAGACATCTTAAAGGATTTAGATGGCATTTAAGCATCTCTGTTAAAATTTGCAACGCTCACTGGCTCTCTGAAAATCAGTGACTTTCGTAATGCAATTAAGGATTTTGAAAACTGGAGCTGTGTGTGCATATATCTGTATATCTATCCAAGATAACGTGCTAAGATACTACAGCAAAGGGGATTCTGCATTATTTATTAATTTCCTGATGAATCCATTGACGAGGCTAGTACTTTTTGGCATTTGCAAACTACTTGAGATCTCTCTGTCACGTCAGATCGCTGCAAAACCTGGGAATCTTGCCATGAAAATTAGGGCTAGTTTGACATGGATTACATGCGTTTTTGCTAGTAATTACAGGAACAGCACATTTGGTGAGCTGGCATTTGACGTGCATACAAGTATGACAGGTCAAGCAGGGTAACGGGAAGTACTGGGAGCAGCTCTTTCAGCCAAGTTTGGTTTTTAAAGGACCAAGTCAGCAGCAATAGACCAAATTAAAAGTTTGTTCTAAGTTTAAACCAGAACAGCCAAGACTGCATGTAATACCCCCACCTAATTGCTTAGATCTTTCCTACTGATCATCGTCTAAGTCCTGTGGTTTTTGTGAGTGTATATGAAGCACTACTTATGAACAGCTGCTAAGATCCTTTAAAAATTTAGAATTTTCCTGTGCACAAAGTTTCAGATAAACTGAGGCATATCAGATAATGACAACTAAAAACGTAACACATGTGGTCAGAGACAAAGCAAAGGCTGTGGATTCAGCCGAAAGGCTGAAATGACTCACTCCTGGGTGATTAACTGTGTGGCCTTTAAAGAGCCCAGACTGCAGGAACCTCATATCTTCAAGATTTCTGTGAGAGACCAAGAGCGGAGATCTATGTGGTCTTTTTATAGAATAATTCAAAGTGTGGAAACCTTACCTTGGGGGTGGGGGGAAACGAAATAAGAGACTTAATCTATTAATTTTAGCAAAGAGAAGGTGAAGAGGTGGCTTGGTCAGAGCCCACAAGACTTTAGTGTGGTAGAAGATTTCTGGGAACAAAGAACTCTTTTGTGCAGCAGCGAGAGGCATAACAAACCCTGTGTTTGGAAGCTGCAACTCGGTTTATACAGATGGGAACTGAGGTGCAAAATCATGGGCTTGAGGCAGGAATCACTGGCAGAAATTCTATGCCTGGTCTTACACTGCAGATCAGACTAGGTCATCACAACCAGCACTCTTGGCTTTGAAAGCTGTGTGCCTATGATTAACGTGATTCCCACATTATATGCACACATCAGCATTACATTTAGTCACTGAAGAAGAGAGAGAATGCATCCAATTAGCTCCGGGCTTTCTGCCTAAAAGGAGAAAATGAAGTGAGAATTTTTTGTTTAAGGACAACCCGATAACTGAAAAACGCCATGGGATTGTTAGCATTTGAGCAGAGTGGACAGGATTTCAAAGTCCAGCACAAAAGACCCTGCAGAAAGAACTCCGTTCAGCCAGTTGCACAGAAGGAAGGCCTGCACCCGCCCTGCTGGCGCTTAGTTGTGGTCCTAGAAAGCATGGGACGTGCTTAGATAAGCAAATCGGAGGTAGGTAGGGCTGGACTGCTTTAGAAACAGCTGGGAACACAACCTAGTTTGGTAGGATCTTGCATAAACAGAAAGAATATCCCTTTCTCTGAGGATGGTGGTGTTAAAAGGGGTGGTGTGGATGATGGTTGTGCAAGAGAACAGCATCCTCCTCCAGAGCAGGCCTGGTCTAAATATTTTGGTTTGCCAAAAAGCCCCTAAGCTCTTGTAAGAATACGGAAAAAATCACTTTCAAGTGTTCCTGACTCGCATTGCAGGAAAAACTGCATCAAAATACAATTTTCAAAGCTAAAAAAAAAAATATGATTTTTAAATGCAAAATTACTTGTCTTTGAAAAAGTAAGCAGATACTGGGTTTAGTGAAACTGCACTCTCACGATTGCATTAAAATACTTAAAGGTATAAAAAGTAAATGTTTTGGTGATTCAGATAGAAGATGTTTTTAATAGTAATTATAATTAAATAATTAAATATAATTAAAGAATAGTAATTATGATGCATGAATAGCGTTTGGTCCTTTGACAGTTTATTCAGATTGGAAATACTTCAAAATTGTTCGTGGGACAAGAAAATAACTTCCTATACAGTCTTAATTCCTGCTGCCATGGGGTGCTAAGGCACCTGCAGTTGTCACCCGTGTGTATAGAGAAGTTCTTTTAATACAGCTGCTTTGTTTTGCTCTTCCATTCTTTCCAGCTGAGTGCTCGGTTATCCCAGCCCAACCCTTGTAGTTGTTGAATGTTTCTTGTCACCTGCCTCCAGGGTCCTCAGTTTAAGCAGGGTGCTGAGGGCATGGATAATTGGACTTGCTCATTTAGGAGTTCAGGTTGTTGTTGACATCCCTCTCTCTTCTCTTGCATCCAAACTGTGTGACAAAATGGGCTGTTTCAGACTGTCATTTTGAAAGATCACCCTTGTCCTTGTCAAGTTGTGTAACTCGGTCTTGGCTTTTCTCATTCTGCTTTCCAGCCACCTTGAGGAGGAAGTGTCGTGTGGAGTCATGCTTTTGATCTCACCTAGGGTGGTGGGTCTGCACTATGCAAATCAAAAATAACTGTTTAAAAGAGCCCTTTCGTTTTCATCTTGTTGCTATTGGCAGGAAAAAAAGTGTTCAAAAGCAAGAGAATTCATTCCCAGATGATTTGAAAACTGAATGGCTCCTTGTTTTTTCGGGGGTGGTGGTTTTTTTGCTTTTCTAAAGTCCTTACGTGGGACTGGTTTTTGAGGGCTTGTGACCATGTATGTAGTTTGTTTTCTGTCTAGCCACAGCAGTTTACCTCATTTACAAAAGAGTCTTTCAGCACCTGACCTTATATTCAGGGCAAACTCTGCAACCTTTAATTGTTTAATTATCTGATGCTAGCTTAAAAACATTTAACAGTGCTCTTTTAGGTAAATAGGTTATTTCAGGAAGCATCCTCACCAAATATTTTCATTCCAGATTAACTTCCTTTTTCTTTGCTACTTTATCCAGCAGAAGGAAGCAAAGGCCATGGTCTTTGAGGGTGATCAGCCCATCTTCAAATACTTGGAAGTAGCCTTCCTCTTCACAACTAATGAAATAAAAACCTCTACCTGAACACTCTTATACTGAGGCTGTTTGTGCCTGATGGGCTTTCTGCTGGGGAGGGGTATGTGTGGTGATGGCAAAAAGAAAAAACGCCTTGTAGCTTTTCATTGCTGCTTAGTTTGTTTAGTGGTGAGCGGGCAATCCTTTCATCTGAAAAAGCCTTGTGTGTTCTCTTTTTCTTCAGAGAACTGTGGAGTCAAATAAAACTCTGACGTGGGTACGATGGTGCTTTATATACAGTAACAAACAGCACACAGAATGAAGGCTGTTCGTCCTGACTGCCTCTGTTGTCGGTTGTTTTTTTTTTTAAAAAAAAAGGAGTAAAAGGGAAAGGCAGTACTTCTAAAGCAGATTAAAAGATATCCTTTTAGTTAACTGGTGAGGATGGCACTGACAGAATTTGAGGGTTTGTGTGTTTTCAGATTTTGATATGAGGAGAAAATTGAACCACTAAGACATTTTTCTTCTTTTAGTGACATCCAGCCACTCCTGCTGCAAGAAGATGAGTTAGCCCTTGTTTGCTGCCTCCCTCAGGCTGTCAGCTGATCTCTCCTAGTTTATTTCTGGTATAATTTCCAATATTTTTAATACCAGAACACTGGCAGCTAAGAAATTAAGAATAAACTGCCTCTACCTTTATCTCTTCTGCACAGGATAAACAAGAGTGAACATAAAGTACCCCACTATCATTTTCAACAAGCCACTTCTTAGACTGTAGCCTGCTTTTAAAGTCAGCATTGCACTTGGCTCAAATGAGACACTGACGTTAAATGCTACTCAGTCAGAGCCAGTGTTAATATTTTCAATGCCTTAGAAAAAAAGGAAAGAATGTAAACTAATTCTGCTTCTGTTATGATGAAGTTCCTTCACAAGATGTGAGCAAAATCAAAGCTGTTTGAGGACTTAGGCAAAGTATAATTTTCCTGCTGTTTATTTGGGGTGTTTTTTTTTTTTAAAATGCTCACTGCAAGTCAACTTCCTTTCCTAATTCCTGTTTTAAAGTTTCCAAAAAAGGAGCATAAAGAAATCAGATTGACTCCCATGGTCAATAGCAGGCAATGCCAATGAATACATGTACTGTTGGTTAGTGAAATTCATTACCCCGGTGTGCCAGAACTGAGACAATGGAGACAAAAGCCACAGCCTTTCAACTCCAAATATATCACTGGGATAAAGATGACTAAGAAAATGATTGACCGAAGGAAATTACTATGCAAGGAAAAAAAAATCTTCCTTGTCTAGCATCAGTCTCGTGTCCTCTCCAGCAGCTGGCACTGGCTAGTGAGTCAGTCTACAGGGCACTGAACTGTGTGCTATTATTTAGCTACAGAAAAGGCATAATTTCTGCAGCAGCTGAGCACTGAAGAACATTAAGGCATTAATTCTGCTAACCCCACTGCGAAGTACTGATGTGTCCTATCCATTTTACAGATGGTGGAAAAGTGCAATTGCTAGTATGGCACCTTCACTTCAGCATTAATTTGGTCTGCCTTGAGTCCTACCCGTGTCTGTATAGTAGATTGACATATTTTAATTCTAGCAGGCTCATCTGTCACATGCCTGCTCTGTATGTAGCCTGAGCTGATCAAACTCCATTCTGTGTTGCTAAACTAGTACCCTGTGCAGCTCACACATTAGCTCACGATGTGGTCACCCTCTATTCTAGCTTCTAACCACAGCAAACTGGGGGCTCTCAATCATTAAGGACATTGTACTTCATCTGAAGAAGGGTCATCTTGTGAAAATCTGGAAATGAAGACTTCTGACTGTGAAGCGAAAACCAGACTGAGAACTGAACTATCCAGTGAACTTTGTTTTATCAGCCTGTTGGGATAAAGCAGGATAAACCAGCGTCATTCCATCACTGCAGCTTATAGTCTAGAGTCCCTCTGTAGCTTACAGTGACTAATCTTATCAATGTCAACTCCTTTCCAAATATTCCATGAAAAATATATTGGCCCCAGCTGGTGATAAATAACATCAGTAAGTGAAAACAATGTTAAGCAGTTCAACACTTTGCATTCTATAGAAGTGAATAAATATTTCTTGCAGTTCTCTTTGCATGACAGTGCCTTCCTGGAGGGTGGATAAGAATATCAAGTCTGGGAAGGTAAAGCGGTAATTCTTGCTGTCACTGGTAGGAGAGACAGAAAGTGAAAAAGATTGTGAACTAGAACCAGTGGGATACCTGGAGATTGCATGTGTCTTGTCCAAGTATGCTGGCTGAACAACTCTGTATCACGACACCTGGGGTTTTGTCTGGTACCAGCTTAGCTCTAACTCAGCCAGGTCAACCACTGAAGATGGGTGGACTTGAAGAATTTATCCTCTTCGGTTTCCCAGTGCTGGGAAAAACCTGGTGCTGCTGCAGCTGAGGAAATGGTAAAACAGATATGTTAAACAGAGATGGGAATCAAAAAAGCACCATGTACCTGTAGTGAATAAGTGAGGCATTAAGAAGATATTTCTATTGGAAGAAACTTACTGGGAGCCTTTGCTGTCCCTCTCCCCAGTTAAACAGGACCTCTGTAAGTAAAGAAGTACTGAAAAACGCCTTTATCTGTGTTCTGAACTCCTTCAACAGGTGTCTAACTAGGTCCAAAGAGACACCAAATCTGGCTCTGCAGAGGGACAAAAGCAGTAAAGATGTGAGGAGGTAACTTCATTTCAGTAGTTTTTAAGCTTTTCATATTCACTGTACTCAATTTCTTTGTTACTGTGGGAAAGGGACATCTCATTTCCCCACGCTGGACATCACAGTTTAATCTGCTCTTTGTATTTAACTGCTCTCTTAGTGCAATAACCAATTGCATGTTCACTAAGTGCTCATTTAAAAATCTTTCTTAGACTCTGGGCGTTTTTGCTGCCAGTCTCAAGAACTTATCTACTTGGCTTTGTTACAGGCTTCTGCCAGCTTCAGACAAGTTGCACTGGGCTGGACGGTGGTGCCCTTGCCCGTGGTGAGCAGCGCTTTGCTACACAAACAAAGCTGCTGTCATAGGCGGTGCTGCTCAGCACGGGAGGTGTCAGCTAGCTGCAGGAAAAGCTGTTGCCTTGGTATCTACATCTTTTGTGTGCTAAGAAGGTTCTTCATCTGGATGATGAAAATCTGTTCCTTCTTTCCTTTGCTGAGTATGTTGAACCCTACAGATGATAACCTGTCCATACATGCTAAAAGCATCTGAGTCAACACTGTTGTGAAAGAACCTGTTGGGAGATAAAGAAATTATCTCTGAGAAGCTGGAGATATTTTTTTTTTTAATAGCCAGAAGGAATGACAATACCAAAATTTTGCCTGGGAACAAGTCTTTAAAATATTTGGTCCAATGATTTGCTAGTTCCTGGACATATTTGTTGAAATCTGTGTTAGAAATTACTGCAGTGTGCTTAAGTGAGTATTTATAGAAAAGCCAAGCTCTTCTAGAGCTTGTCTCTGCTTTTCTTTTTTTAAAGCTTGATATTTATAGCATCTAACCACAGGATAGTTTTGGTTGCAAAACTGTGGCTGACCATAGCCTTGAGGGCCTGCCACAAGAAAGATGACTTCTCCACCAGTCAAAAACCATCACAAACAAGTTTTCCACTGCGTGTGCTGAGAAGCATCTTACTGAATAAAGCAACCTTTCTAAAGAGGGGACAGCTTTGTGGCGTAATTATGCTGACTACACTGAACTTCTGCCTCAGAAAGATTCTGACCCTCGCCTCTTGCTTTGCTATTATAAAATCATCTGCTTTTTAGTGGATAATTGAGTCTTGATGAGTTTATTCAGAGTGATCTTACTCAGAGACAAGACTACAGCAGGATTTTTTATGTAGCAGCAAATTGCAAAGAATCCATCACTAAAGTATTTTTCATACAAGCAAAGAAAAGGAACTGATCATTGTGCTCTCTGCTGTTTGAAAAGCCTGGTAAGGTGAATATACAAAACAGACTGTAAGACTATGTAGCTCCCATTTCAGATCATCAGAAATGTGAGATCCTCAAACTCTTTTTGACAAGCTCCACCACTTCAGCAGCAAAAATTAGCATCACTTAAGATAAAAGGCCATTGCTAGTTTTGTCTGTGTTTTATAAACATAAATTATCTAAAATTGGAATTTTACCATCTTACCCATCTGACCACTGAGATTTAGTTAGAAAGGAACACTGGTATGAGCCATCCCATATATGAACTCACGGAAAAAACCCAAAACCGGTGAGGTTTTGTGACACCAAATTAAACCTACCTCTCATAGCAGAGATGAGAATAAACTGAAACCTTTTATCTGAGTCCCAGACTGTGGTGGTTTGGATGAATATGGCCCAGAGGTCAGGCTGCCCACAGAACGTGGAATGCAACCACCCAGGTCAGCGTCTGGTCCCAACAGCAGAGGCAGATTTCTTGTAGTTTCTGAGAAGAGAACTGGAGTATCTCATGACCAGAAGGCTGGCTTGCTGTTCAGAGGAGCCCTGAGTGTTGACATCATGATACTAAGCTGCCACCACATCTGCAGAACAAGCTCTCTCCTCTACCAGTCACAGCAGGGCACTGTAGCTGGCTGGTTTTGGAAGCAATAGCTTCATCTGTAATTAGTGGCCGAGTGCTACACATACAAAATACCCTTGTGATATTCTCCCCTTGCATTAATTCTCTTGGTGCAGAGATGAGGATAAGTGACCTTCAGGTTTCATGTGGATTTATTCATTTCATGACCACCTGTGGCCTTGGAATGATGCTGGGCACATCTCATCTGGCCAATTGATGGTGTCACTGTGTTCTCAGTTTGTCCTGTGTGTTTCATCTCCATGTGCCAGATGAGTTTGCTTGGCCTCCATTAATCTTCCATTAAAAATGTTGCTTCTGTCCAGGGTTTAAATAACCTTTCCCACCATGCTTCAGCTCTTTCTCTGCTAATCCTTCAGCTACCTGGAACATCCCCATCCCCAGTATATATATGGTTATTTTAAAGCTGAAATGTGAAAATGCCTCTGTGAAGAAGGTACACCTAAGAAAAACAAGGTTGGTTGGGTAACCCAAGTTGTCATTTAGTTTAGGGTCTCATACCCAACTGATCTATCTACCATACTTGAAGATGCGAACAAATAGATGACTAAAAGCACTTGTATTCTTGCAGAAATGAAACTGTAGAAAAAAAAGTGGTGAGTGAGGACAACTCTTATTTTCATATTTGGTCAGATAACTTCCCGCTAGATGTCCATAAAATAAATGGGCTCTGATCAGATCTTCTAAGGAGCTTATTTTTAAGACTGGGGCAAACAAAGTGTTATCGATATCACAGGACTTAATTAAATAAAATGCTCACTCTGACTCCATAAAAATGATGAAACTTGCATTTGTGGTGTACATGCAAGACAGAGTTTTTAACTGGCCTTTGTCCAAGGCACCTTGAAACACTTTATGTCAGCTGCCTCTCCTCTAGCAGTAATGCTCTGTCATTTTCTAATTAAATCTGTGCAACTGTTCACACTGGAATTAGAACTCAGCAGAAGAGATCTCGAAGATTGCAGGGGGCTGTGTCTTAATTACGTTTTTCTCATCTTGTGGCTCATGCTGAGTTGGATTACACTTAAATAAAGCAATATGGTTTTTACTGCTGGGAGCACAGGACTGCAAATGACATGCTAGTCCATGACTGTTGTTTCATGCAGTACCAGCTGTTTTTTATTGAGGAAACCATATTATGTAGTTGAATAATTTTGGTCTCTACAGGCTGTATTGTTCTGTTTTGGATGGGGTGAATAAGAGAGTACCAAATCCTTTGAAGAGTTAGGAAATGACAGTAACTGGTAGAGTAAGTAGTCCACAGCTAATGAAGACCCGTATTATATTTCTCTCTGTGTCTTTTTTGTTTGTTTTTGTTACTGAAAGCACAAATTGACCTATCATGAAACAAAAGGAACTTTCTTCTGTTATCCTTCTTCTAGTTTCAAAACGATTAGAACATAATCCTGTTCTTCCAGAGATTTGCTAGCCACTCAGAACTGTCCCGCTCTATTGCTGCCTAAATTGCTCATCTTGTTTGCATTATCTCAGTGTGCATCAGTTGCCCCCTCTGTAATGTATCTTGATCTTTCAAAAAGAGTTCTCTTCTTATTAAGTTGCTTTGAGATCTGAAGGTGAAAAAATAAAGATCACACCAATACTCAATAGACTGGTCACTGGGCTACACTGATGCTTCAGTTATGACACTAATGTTTATAGGTGTCAAATAAGACATGCATTTTCTTTCTTTTGCATGCACATGCATTTTCTGAGCTCTGCACTGGGGTCTCTCAATTTTTGCTGTTAGATGATGAATTTGACACCAAAAGAAGCTCTTTTGCACATGCTAGTGGAGAGTTTTCTTGGTGCACTCAGCAAAACTCATTGCTATGCTGCTATCTACCCGTAGGTAGAGCATGCATGTTGCAAATAGTCTCAAGCATATTTCATGACACCTTTTGACAGCAGCCATGAGTTGAGTGGAGCCTGAGCTGCACTTCCCTGCATGGAGAGTCCTTCTGGGAGTCAGGTCAGTGGGAGAGAATCCGCCTGGGAAGCGGCAGAGGTACAAAATGTCTCCTACCTCTCTGCCAAGTCATTTTTTTGGGGAACACAGGACAGCTGTCTTGAATATCTCAAAGCAACAAACTATATGAGATTAGAATGCAGCTCTAGACTTCATCACCCAGTTTTCTAGTGTGATTGTGCCAAAGCAGAAGGTTTGGCTTGCTTGAAAGGAACATCCTTGTGGAATGGGAACACTTCTTTGAGATGAACGTGGCTGGATGGCAAAGATTTGGGAGGACCAAAAGCACAATTTATCCTGTTGCACATTTCACATGATGAAATTTCCCTTGCTAAAGCAAACCAAGCCAAAAGGGAGGGAAAAAAAAAAGAAAAAAAAGAAAAAAAAAAAGAACAGAGAGAACTGAGTTTTTCTGTGGCAGAGCTGTGCTTCACGTGCTGTTCTGCATTATGAAATGAATCCAACTTTATTCAGCAGACTTTAATTAACTTTTTATTAGAAGGAAAAAATTAGCTCTACAATATAGAAGACTATTTAAAAAATTAAGTATCTTGGCTATTTTTAATCCCAAATGCACAAAAGAACCAGACTACAATACATTCCAGTGGCTTGAAATATTTCGTTTGGAATAAAAAAGTGAAGCTAGTTTTGAGACATGCAAGAAGTTATCGCCACATCCTTAGGTTTCATTGCCTTTATTTGCACTGAGATAAATCGAAATAATTATGTTTTGAAATCATGGAGAAATTACAGCACCAAGGATGAGACCTTCCCTGTGAATTTTGGCCTTTAAAAAAAAATCTTCAGCTGAGTGAGACAAATCTGTGAAGGAGAATGTTGATTTTGGGCTTGATATCAGCAGCACATCTGTCTGTGTCAGAAATTGTAGAAATACAGCAAGGAGCGTGGACTTGGAGGGCCTCATTAACTTGTTCCCTCTGCTTAAAAAATGGCTGTTACTTGTGTGCTGTGGTTAATCTTCCAAGCTACCCTCACTCACTCTAATTTCCTCAGACAAATTCTCTCAGGTATAGTGTTTCTTAATACGAAGTAAAGGGAGGTTGGGTGGGTGGGTTTTTTTCAGCTGAGTTAGTAGGCTATCTTTCCTAACCCTGTTTTTCAGTTTCACCTAGTAAACCTTTGAGCCCGATGGAAATCTCAAAGATAATTATTTTCCTACAAGTTTTGTACAGCTGAGAGGAGAAAACAGGTCCAAAGTAATGCCTTTACGAAGGAGTCGGAAAGCAAGCAGACTCTCTTTGTTTCATCAGCAATGCCATCTCCTAGGCAGGGGTGAGCACAGAAGACCTTTCACAGAGTGGAGATTAGCTTTACTGAAGTAGGGGAAGCAGGAGGAAGAGTCTTACAAAGTCATCATGCCAAGTAATTAATTTTTTTACAGTTTTTGGGCAAAGTGAATCAAACCATTTTGGAAAAAATGCTAACACCTTGCTCTGCCCCCAAGAAACAGTATAGCATTCACCTAGTCCTTGTCTCAAGAGTTACGTCCTACTCTCTCAGAACTGACAGACTAAATTTTGTTGAAACTTGGATTTTTTCCAGATGCATGGAAAGAACAGGGAATAAATCAGATGAGAAACATTTGAAAGGATCTTTAAAGGTGTAAATTGGACCAAACTTCTTTCATCTGTCAAGGAGTTATGGCAAATAATTTGACATCCACGATGCCGAGAACAAAAATACATAAGGCAGTGCAAGAATGTCTTCTCTCAAATTCAATTATTCCTGAAGCTGAAGTATATTATACGATAGAAAATCTGTCTTTCTGAAGTCTGCTACTCCTGTGTATGGTTGATTATTAAATAACAAATTCTGAGAGACATCTTAACTTTTTCTTAATGAAGCCTAGAGGAAGACTGTGGGAGCAATTGCTTAAGCAGCTAAGCATTTGGCCCAATATTCATGATTTGTCACCATATCATAACTTTTAAGGATTGTTGTTCAGAATGAATCATGAATTTATGAAGTGCAGAACGGAATCCAAAAGCAATTCTATTCTATGGAACAACCATATTGCCAAGGGGAATATTTTAAATCCCTCTCCATTAACAACTTCATTGCTTCTAAAACCCAGAATTCAGTGCTTCCTGACCAAAAAAAGTAAACAAACATTTTGGGTCAGTGTTAGAAGACCCATTGCATAAATAAATCACTTCTACATATTCTTTCTTAATCCTCCATGATCTACTGTAGATATAGGGATCTAATATTTTTACAGTAAAATGGTACACCAGAAATAGAGGGAGATTTTAGGCTACAAACACAGAAAAAAAGCATGTAACTAAAGGCCTATAGCCAAGGTATTAAAAAATCCTCATCTCATTTTCAGTCTTAAAGTATTAAAAACTTAATACTTTAAATTCTGACACTCATCCTTGATGGGGAGTACATTAACGTTTAGCACAAGGCAGGAGAGCACGCGACAGGGGAGAGCAGCAATGCCCAGTAGCTGCACGCTTTGGAAGGCCAGTTGCATTGGAGGGCATGTGCCCAAAGCAAGACGCAGCCTCTGGCGTGAAGAGCACACAGTCCGAGACAAGGATCCCCAGGGCCTCTGGCACAGCTGGCTGGCAGAAAGAGCCACGCACAACCTGCCTGCAGATCATAACTTCCTCAGTATCATTGCCTGTGTGTCAACAAAGGCTGGGGGCCGTCACCGTAAGTAGGCAAACTGAACTGGGAAAAAGGGAAACTGGAAACTCCTGGCTCCCAGCCCAGGCTTCAAACCACACAGCCATCCTATGTATTTCTCTGTGTATCTGAACTGGGGTTCTGTTTGTGGTCATCTTTAAGATCTGTGTATTCACCCAAGGACAGTTCTATATATAGCGTGCTTGCTTATGTTGCCCTGCTGTGCCAGAAGCCGCCTCTCCAGGAGATCTGCCTTGTTGACTCATTTCGTCATTGTTCTTTCCCATCTTGTGCTGGTAAAGAACTTACTTGTTTCCAGCTGGTACTCTACTGAATTTGCAATTCATTATATATCAAATAACTTTGAAAACAAATCTCAGTTTGATCTTTCCCGTTACACACAGTCTCCAGCTTTGAGCTCCTGTTTCATTCTCATTGTAAAATAAAGTTGACCCAAAGAGGTCAGATTTCTTAAAAGAAAAGCTGTTTGTGTAGGAAAGAAATATCCCAGGAGTAGTTAACTGAGAGATATGTCTGGGACTAAGCCGTTTAGATTTAATATGTTGCTTTATTTCCAGAACTTTCAGCCCTTACAACTCCTATGACCTTTTGTTTACATCAATGTAAAACTCGAGGGTTTCTGGTGACCTCACAGTGGTGGCCCACTAGTTACTGCAGCATCTTCTGTCACACGGAAGGCACAGGTCTGAGCAAATAAGGAATAGAAAGATAATTCTGTTTTGGGACGTCTATATGGATTCCATCCTGTGGTTTACTGTGGTCCTCTAGTTTTCAGACTCTCTTCATTGTCAGAAGTCTATATGGGTGGATGAAGGTAAGCCCAGGAAGGCATGTGGCAACACTGGGGCAGCTCTGGACCTCAGGATGAGGACGACTCAGTATATGGCAAAACAGTATGATGTTCACAGAGACGTTGCCTGGCACTGACGTTATCAGGAGTTTTGGTGAGCAGTTGCAGTGAGGATGGCTTTACATTCTCAGCCTCAAGATAGGGAAGAATTTGTTTGATTTGCTTCTCTGCCAGGGCTGCGGTACTACTTACATTTCTGGCACTGCTGTATGACTGTTTGTCTTTACATCCTTAAATCTGCCTTGTTGAGCAGGAGAACTGGAGTAAAGCTGCAGCATAACAGTGGGTAGTTTTAGTATTTTAGCTGGGAAGGGAAAATCAGGCTCACCAGTAGCAAAGGACTAGAGGCTTCTTTGCCTTCCCTGATTAACCTGTCTGTCATCTCTAAGCATGTGGAGGAAAAGAAGGCTATCAGGAGCAGTCAACATGGATTCACCAAGGGGAAATCACGCTTGACCAACCTGATAGCCTTCTACAATGAACTGACCAGGTAGACAAGTAGAGAGCAGTGGATGTTGTCTACCTTGACCTCAGCGAGGCTTCTGACACGGTCTCCCATAACACCCCCACAGGTAAGCGC
>JAVJGJ010000057.1:7076120-7115479 GCA_035590215.1 Microhierax caerulescens | reverse complement strand
TGCGTTAGGAGGAACGTGGCCAGCAGGTCAGGGGAGGTGATCCTGCCCCTCTGCTCTGCCCTGCTGAGGCTGCATCCGGAGTGCTGTGTCCAGTGCTGGGCTGCCCAGTTCAAGAGAGACAGGGAGCTACTGGAGAGGGTCCAGCGAAGAGCTACAAAGCTGATTTAGGGGACTGGAACATCTCCCTTGTGAGGAAAGGCTGAGAGAGCTGGGCCTGTTTAGCCAGGCAAAGAGCAGACTGAGGGGATCTTATCAATGTCTGCAAATGCCTGCAGGGTGAGTGTCAAGAGGATGGGGCCAAGCTACTTTCAGTAGTACCAAGCCACAGGAGAAGGGGCAATGGGCACAAACTGAAGCACTAGAACTTCAATCTGCATATGAGAAAGAACTTTACTTTGAGCGTGACAGAACACAGAACAGGCTGCCCAGAGAGGCTGTGGAGTCTCCTTCTCTGGAGACATGCAAAACCTTCCTGGGTGCGATTCTGTGCAACCTGCTGTAGGTGACCCTGCTTTAGCAGGGGGTTGGACTAGATGGTCTCCAGTTGTCCCTTCCAGCCCTGACCATTCTGTCATTCTGTGTGATTCTGCACAGCACATGAACGTACACACATGCATCTGGGATCTAAGCTGCACTCAAGGGTGTATCCAGGTGCTTGGGTTGGAAGGAGCAGACACAGAGGTGTCTCAGCAGTCTCATGGGACATTTCACACAGAAGAATAAAAAAATCAGCAAGCTTCTTTGGCAAGGAGCATCAATTTAGGCAGGTGAAAAAGTTGCTGTGATGAACAGCCTGCTGTGAAGATTTGCAGAGCAAAGCAGCATCACAGTGAACATTTGGACAAGCCATATGTCCTGGGACAGATGCGAAAGCTGATGAACAGCTGAAGTTGTGAGGTTCATACCCTGCTAGAAACACGCTGTTCCCCTGCAAGAAGGTCCCTCGTGAAGATGTCAAATCCTGATCTGTTATTCTGAACCAGAAAATCAATGTTTGCTCATCCTGGCTCAGCTTCAGCAAAATGTTCGTAATAATGGTTCCTGTGTGGTCTGAGATAAAAAAATACCAGCTCAAAATGGTTTTCTGTTCGGATTCAGTCAAGCACCTTCTCCAAAATGGACTTAATCTCCACAGGAACTGCCCATTCTCAGTGTACCAGCGTGCCTGGATGGCAAGAGGAGAGATGCTAATTACTCAGCTAATTTTTACTTCAATTTTGCCTGTGCTTAATTGCACCTGCCATGGTGTAAATCAGTGTGTTGCTGCTCCTGAGTCACTCAGCAGCCTCACTGGGATGAGCAGGTGGGCCACAGCTTAATTCTTAGCAGGTAAAGACCCCTCTTTACGAAATCACTGCTGCGCTTGTGCCTTCACAGCAGTAAAGAGGTCAGTGGCTGACTAGGCTATGGAAATGGGCTTCTTGCCCTTAAAAAGGAGCCTGGAGATTAGGGTTGCGACACATCAGCATGTGCTGTGTTGGCAGCAGCCACTGCTATAGCTAATCTTTGAACACGTGGGACATATCAGGCTCCAGGATCATCAATCATACATTCATTTATTTTAATGAAAGGAAGGAACGAAGGCTCAAGTTTGCTTGGACAAGGATGAAGAAACGCTTGACCTAATGCCAGCTTTAGAATGATTAAAGGGAGACTGTCCCTTTCCCCATCTCTATAGAAGTGTGCTGCCAGCTCCTGGGCCCCAGTCACTCCAGTCGCTGGAGCAGAAATGCTGTCTTCTGCGCTCTTCTCTGTGCACCAAATGTAACGTTTAGACTGAGGTCAGGCTGGAATTTGTGGGTTTTTTTCCCCTGAGGGACAACATCACTGTATTATGCCAGAACCAGCCTGCACTGGGTGAAGTTCTTTTGCTGGCTTATCCCTTGCCATCCGGTCTGCCTCCTCATCCTGTGACCCCCTCAGCCCACCCTCCACAGTGTCCTTCTGTGCTGGGATCCAGCTGGCAGCTTACCCAGAGCTGCTCTGGTAAAGGTTTCAGTGGGCTATTCCGCTCTCCCTCACTCCCATCCTAAGCCACCCGCTTTCTTACTTTATGTATACACAGACACGGGCACATATGTACTTGTACAACAATCTGCTTTATCAGCCTGGGCCTTTTCATCCAGTGGATATTTACACTCACAGCTGCCATGGTTACAGCCTGACTTCACTGGCGAGGAATTAGACTACTGTATGGTCTCCTAAGCTGTGTAGCCATTTGAAAGGCAGCTGCTTTGCAGTGAGCAAATTTGTTTTGTGCAAAGGAGGCAAAGTGCTCAAGTCATCGGTTTTTTCTTATTTTGGGCCAAATCTCTCCAACTTAAAGCCCCCCAAATCATTGCACACACATAACATTTAAATGAGAGAATTTGGATCGCAATATTCAGGGCTGTTGCTGTGGATAGGGTTAGATGGGCTGTCTTGCAGTGATGCAATGAGCTATATAGCAGTTCCTTTCAGCTGTGTTTGGGTGGTAGAACACCATTTTATTTTGTAATAAGGCTTCCCACTTGAACTACAGCTGAACTGGTTCCTCTGCTATGAACTGGTGAACTGTTCCAAAGGAGACCTTATTTTCCTTTGTAAAACGCATCCTGCAGTGACTCTACCTTTTTCTTTTGCTAGTAAAATTTGTAAAACATTTACTGAGAAATGTGAAAAGATGCAAGTTTTTCTGGATGGGTTCATTTTCCATTCAGTCACACCTGTACCACAGGACAAAGCAACGAGAACAATAAAATAACTGGTGCAAATGAGCAAAGAATTTGATTTATCTGATTTCCACAATTATCATAATGTCTTAAATTTTAGCTTATTTTAATTCTTGCAAAATAACCTGTGAAATCATAGGCAGTCCACTTGACAAATCCATTTCTCTCATCATTTGTTGTACTTCATTTGGTTTTCTGTAAGCTATCTTTGTATTTCCAGAAGTATAAGAATTGCCACATGGGATTAGTTAAAATCATTCTGGTGTTTTATATCCATATATTACAACTATTATTTGCTTCAGGAAAGCTACTACAGTCTCAGTAGTCAATACTAAATAACTGGCTATTGATTGAAACTATGTCCTTCCACCTTTCCCTGCACTGGTGAGAAATTGGTTAAGCCCAACACTAAAATATTGCCTAGCAGTTTCTGTCAGTCTCACCCTCTGCCCCTTTGTGGGTTTTTTCCCTTATGAAATTTCCAGTTCCTTCCTGTATGCCACCAAATTCCTGGCCTCAGTGAATTCCTGGTTCTTCTTTTCTTCTCTCTGAGATGTGAACTGGACTTTACCTCCTTAGAATTCTTCTTACATTTTTAGTTTGATGTTAACCTGGGCCAAATCTTCCCCCACTTCAACGTTCCTCAAAATCACTGCACATAACGTGACAGTAATAGGATTAGGTCCATGATACTCAAAGCCAATGCTACAGATTTACACAGCCTTTGTGGCAGTCATCCAGTATTCAGTAATGGTGCAATGTTTTTGGATCATTGCCTGATTTTTCTTAAGCATCTTCATTCTGACCTCAATAGCCTCAGTCTCCCTCTGTACAGAAACTTTTTGCCCCTAGTCACACGTGTTACTTAACTCTGGAATGTCCTCTGTGGCTCTTTTGGAGGTGAATAGAGTATTACATGCAAGTGTGTGCCATTGCTCATACGTTTCTATAATGATCAATGTGTTATTTCTCATTCTGTAATAATAAGCACTATTTAAGTCTTGGGAAATGAGCAGGTGATGCAACATTTACTATCTTCCAGTCATCACAGAAATTGTCAGGCATAAGAGAAGCCCGTTTTTTTCACTTGCAGTTCATCCATTCTGTTCTTTGGTCCCATCAGGACTTTTACTGTGTCTGTTATCCAGACTCAGTGGCTTGCTTCTCGTTTCTTTGTTCATTCAGAGCTTCTAGTTTCTGACAGTATATTATCTTTTCTGTCTGAACAGACTAGCTCCAGAGTAGACTTCTCAGCACTGGTCACTTTGCCAAAGGCAGAGGTGATGATGGTGTTCTGCACAAATATCCCTTAATCATGTTGTGTTCGATACACATGGGGTCCATCCAGCTGATTTTGGAAACACCATGAAAAAAAAGGTTACTGGAGCATTTATTCTAAGGAGAGGAGTGATGAGAGGGATTAGAACTAACATATGGAGCTTTTCACCTTTAAGTTAGCAGTTCAAATCTGTGATAAACAAAACTTGGTTAGTCCTTAGTCTCTTTGGTTGTTTTGTGCTCCCTCCCATTCTAGCAGGCAGTGGTATAATAACAGGCACTAAAGCTCCAACTGCAGCGTATTCTGCAGCGAGGCAGACTGAGTGACTTATGGACAACTGAACCCTAAATCTGGCTTTAAAATTAGCATTGAAATGGATTTACGCTGCACCTGCACAGCTTTCATAATGAGGAAGAAGCATATGGAAAACTGTCAAACTGGCGCTAAACAAAACTGGAAAGGAATGCACTTACTGATGACTTAGTTATTCAGGTGTGAATTCTTGTCCTTATGTAAACACTGGAAAAACTCCCCCTGAATTTTTCTGGATTTAGCCACAGGCCTCTGGAACATTCATGTGAATAAACATGGGATCTGTTTCAGAAGGCCCCAGGCCAAGCTGATATGGGCCCCAGCCTTACAAAGTGGCTGTTTTTCAGCTTACAAAGTGACAGGGTGTTCAGCTAAAGTTTTGACTTTTAGTATAATATTTTTAAATTGCTTGGGAGGGGAAACTCAGGAAGAAGTAGATGGGGTTTCACCTTATCTGTATTATCATCTAGACCTGATTGCTGTTCCACAGCTCTGATCAACACCACTGATTTGCCATGATTTAACAAAGAGATGCTGCAGTGGACTCGGTAACGTTGCCCTGACCTCAGCCACAAGCTCTCCCTGCGTATTAGCTCACATATGTCTGTATGGTGCCTGATCTACTTGCAGCAGGAACAGCAGTCTGAACCGCTCTCAAGCCAAAAGGGAGAGCCAAGGTGCATTACATCATATATTAGTAATTCAGCTCAGAGGCAGTTCTACCAGCACTCACTGAATTTATCTTTCTCCCTCTTCTCCTGGGAAGAAAGCTCATTTCTATTATAACAGGTGCTAATCACATATTATGGCTTTCCTGGAGTGCCCAAATGGCCTGTTGGTCTAAGCAAGAAGGAATAAAATATCATTAAACAGGTAAAAATTAATCACAGCACTATAGTCAGAAGGATGTTGTTTGATGAAATTTTCCCCCAGTCCCCTGCACACAAATGCTTCATTAATAGCTGCCTCACCGTTACAATATTTTTGGGGGAATATCTGGATTTGTGTAGACCTTTTTAGACAGAGCCTCTTAGGGTTCTGCACAACCAGTGAGTTGCTATATAGGTAAATAGATGATATGCAGAGAAAAAGCCATGATCATTTTTTGTCTTCCATGCTGTGTGGCCTAAGACTTCACAATAATGTCTTCTTCAACTCCTTAACCCTCCCAGCTAGCATTTAACCTTCAAGAAAAACTTCCTGACTCAAAGTCTTCAAGCAAAGGAGAACCTATTATACATCCAGTCACTATTCAAAAGGTTGGCATCCCTCATAATCATTTCTTGCATAGTGTGTTTAACCTAAATTTGCCTCAACCTTGATTTCTAGTAATGAGATCTCATGAAGCTGCTGGGCTAGGATTATGCACATATTATTTTGGGCAGAAGTACATTGTTACATGCAAGCCATAAATCTTGAATCTTCCTGATATCTGCCTACAAATTCTTCATGATGCAGTGCTTTGCTGCTGAAAATGTTGCAAGGAATTCTGAAGGTAGCGGATGAGCCCCACAGTTCTTGGGGCACATCCTAGTGTCACCAACTAGGTTGGGAAGACCGAATAAACTAAGCATTTGTTTTGCCACAGCAGTGCTGTTAGGGAAGGTTTCCTGGAGCATTACAGGCAGCACATGTTAATGGAGGAGGTAGACACTTGCTCAAACATCTGGCTGGTATCCAGTCATTTGTTTTGTGCAATGTAAGGTCTGGTCCTTTTCCCTTTTTTAATCAGCGGATATTATAAGTTAATCCTGCTTTAGTGCTTGAGCTATAGTGTATTGTGGAATTAGCACATCATTCCCTAGGAGACTAACTCCACTTCTGACTCAGCCGATCTTATTTCCATTTGTGCAGGAGTGTCTTTGAGGGCAAGACTTTTTAAGATATTCAGAGACAGGGAACAAGGGGAGGTAAAACTAGTGTCTGAATACCCCACAAGCTGGAGAGGAACTGGGTGTGTTTGTAATTAGATCCTATCTGACTCCCACATCTATTGTATTGCATTTACACTTCATGCTTGATCAAAGCACTGTTACATTTGTATGTAAAGGTTCAAAATCTGAATCTGAATCCGAACTGTGTAAATCCTCAGCATCAGTGGAGATCTGCTTTTATCAAAGCTGATGGCTTACCCAGGTTGGGATGAAGTACCTTGTGTCTCAATTCATGACCCTACAATAGCTCACAATCAGTTTTAACATAACAGGCAATCAATTTAGTGAAAAAAAAAAATTGTTTTTTCTGTTTTTTGAATCTTCCACTTGATGTCAGTACATCTACGCTGCCAGATCACCTTTCCCAGACCAGGAGGTATAGCATGGCTTTTAGCTGTACTCCTCAAGGCTAACCTGCTCTAGAAAAGGCTGGCAATGTGCACGCTGAATACCATCTCGCCTCTCCTAGACCTCACGTATTTAGTCCTAGTTATCGTCAATACTTGAAAACATAATTTCTTTCCATTTGAAATGCCTGCACAACAAGGACTGTATTGCGGCTCACAGAAATGATGTTTTCAGCAGATGAATTCAGTAGTACAAGTTACGTGCAGTGCATGTAGCGTAAGGGTTTGTCAGAATGCTTGAGAGTGCTGAAATCATGCTGTAAAGGTGGACTCAGGTCTGGTGTGTTTGTACCTACAGTTTATGTCTATACCAGCTGTCTGGAGTGGACCAAGAATGAACTATCCTGTTAATAGCGTCTGGGTTTCCTCTTGCAGACAACCATTTGGCTCACACCTGAAGGAACACGAGGGGTAACTGGACCCATATGCACCACGGGTGGACAGGTATTCCCAGCCTGGCTGGGAAGGAAGTTACTTGACAGTGAAGGCACATTCTTGGGAAACCTGTGTCTTACAGCTCAGCCATAGACCTTGTGTATGACCTGAAAAAAAATTACTTAAAACCCTTCTCACACCTTGTTTTTCCATCTATAAAACTTCTAACACTTGTCTTATCAATGTAGTGTTAGAACCACTAACAAGCACTCTTCTTTCTTGGTCTGTGTAGAGAATTTAGCAAGGTAGGACAGCTTAGTTGCAGCCTGCAGGCTCTGCTATAATAGAACTGATTACTGTTGTAAGAAGAGAAGACACTTCACACTGCTTTTTTACATTATTGCCATCTAAAAAGACTTAATGATACAAAGAATATCCTTTTTTGTTGTGTGTTTGTTTGTTTGTTTGTTGTGGTTTAACCCCAGTGGGTAACTAAGCACCACACAGCTGCTCACTCCCCCACCCCCGCCTCCCACCCACAGGGAAGGAATGTAAAACTCAAGGGCTGAGATGAGAACAATTTGATAGTTGGAATAAAATAAAATAAAACAAAACCATGATGATGATCATGATCATGATGAAGAAGAAGAAAAGGAGAGAGAAGGGAGGGGAATGAAATCCAAAAGGAAGGGAGGAAAGAAAACAAGTGATGCATAATACAATTGCTCACCACCGGCTGACTGATGCACAGCCAGTCCCCGAGCAGCAATCCACTCCCGCTGGCCAGCTCCCCCCAGTTTATATACTGAGTGTGATGTTCTATGGTATGGAATATCCCTTTGGCCAGTTCGGGTCAGCTGTCCTGGCTGGGTCCTCTCCCAATTTCTTGTGCCCCTCCAGCTGTTTCCTTGGCAGGGCCTGAGAAATTGAGAAGTCCTTGACTCAGTGTAAACATTCCTTAGCAACCACTAAAAACATCAGGGTGCTATCAACATTGTTCTCACTCCAGATCCAAATCACAGCACTGCACCAGCTACTAAGAAGAAAATTAACTCTGTCCCAGCTGAAACCAGGACAGTTTTTAATGTTCTGGCCTTTTAGGAATATTTTCGGCTGGTACAATCTCTCAATTTTCTTCTTTCCCAAATGAGCACATACATAAACCATATGGAAAGAGGGATCATCTTTTTCACATGCAGGCCTTCATATAAGCATCCTGTGCATTCCATGCATGCCAGGTGAAGGAGTCAGACCCACTGAAGTTGTGTGCCAAGACAGAGGCTTTCTTTGGTTGGTTGCCCACATAAAATGATTCACATCTTTTCGGAGAGCTTTTGAAATCTCTTACAGAGCATCAGCTCTGGTAGCTGATTCAGAATTGCTGGGAGGTAGCAGTAACACCTGAACCGCCGATACAGAACTGAGTCACTGAGTGTAAACCAAATGAGCGTAGAGGAAAAGAGGACCACAGGGCTGGGTAAGATTTGCTGACTCTCCAGATCTAGCCTTTTGATGTTGTTATCTCCTAGTTTTTCTAACACTGTTTATGTACTCATCAAATCGATCTTACAACAGTTGTTTAGGGTTTTCTGTCATCGTCAAAAGTGATTCACTATAACCTACTTTAAAAACTTCTGTATATCACAACAACAATGAAAAGAACTTGCAACCAATCCCCTCTTCTAAGTTTGGGGTCCTGTAACTCACCTGGGCACTCTTTAAAGATGCACCTAAATTGAAGAGAGTGCATTAATCAATGAGCCCAACAGTGTCCTTCAAGATATGAATGTACTTAGTACTGCATTGCATTTATGTCCTTACTTAGCCATGCAGGCTCCCTTGTAACTCGTCCTGTAGGGCTTTTCAGAACATGACTAGCACTAAGGATCCAAAAAGGTAGCAGAGAAGTTCTTTTGAGGTGACAGAAAAGGAGTGGAAATCCTTTACAGCGTATGAGATGATTTTGCACGTTGAACAGCAGGCTGAATTGCCTGTTCTGCGTGGTTATGTAATGAAAGACCCTATTGTGACAATGTGATACACACAGGGGAGAGGGGTTAGGGCTGCTCTGGGAACTTTCAGTCTGAACTTCCTGACCTTTCTGCAATTAAATTTTCAGACAGCCTTGCATGTGTGCATTCTTTTGACACTGCATTCCCTGAGAGGGCGGCTGTTTTGATTTTGGGCAAGAGGCTTGAAAACACTGTTGGATAAATAAATGTAAATCAGCTGCAGATGCCATTGTGTGACTATCACTCCTCCCTGAAACAGTTGCAAATACTAAACGTCTGTGTAATGCAATGAGTGGTTTATGTTAATAAGGTAATTTGAAAGGTGTTAGGATGAGGTAAGGGAAAACAAAGCCAAAGATCAGTGAAGTGCTTATGAACCTGAGTCTGTTTTTCCTTTCACTGGCAGTGCAGCCAAGTGCTGCACAAAACAGTCATTGCCCTCTTCTTTAACTAGTTTTTCTTTACAAATTCCAAGCAGGCCTAACACTTTTGAGTGTTAAGCACAGACCTGTTCTTCAGGCTGTCCAGCAGCTGCCTTTCCAGTTACAGCTCTGAGTTTCCTGTAAGTTGTTAATTACATGCTGCGTATCTGAATATGCTGGATGACTGTGTGAACTTTCTATAACTTAGTATTTAGAGCGTATTAGCTCCCTCATGCCCCATCTGAGTTTGGACTGGGTAACACAATATAATTTCTGCCACATAATGTACAAGCATACCTTAAGGGTAGTATGTTGGAGGGAGATGTGAGCCAGCTGTAAGTAACCTAAGTTCTGTGTACAAAGGGATCTCATGTTCTCAGAGAGGTCAATTAACCCAAGTGGATTTCCATGCTAAACTGTTTCTGAACTGGTTTTGGTATCTGGACAGTGCAAACAGAACTCTCCAGAGACAAGGCCTGAACCTGGTCTCTGGAATTCTACACCATCCTTCATCCACACACTTGCAAAAACTGTAAGCCTCATTGTTATTAACGTTAAGACACTTCCAAGCTCTTGACAATGTAAGAGTGCAGGAATATGAGAGCAGGAGACAGTATAATTTTCTGCCTGAGCAGTGCTAACAGATGTAGTGTAAACGGTGATTAAGCTCTTTATTCTGGATAATACAACATAATCAGCAACACTAGGTTCTTGGAATTCATGGAGGTTTACTTTTCTTTCCCCTGAAATGAGAATGACCACCCTTGCAGGTCGTGGGCTTCTGAAAGTGGAATATTTCCAGATGGAAAATGGACTAAGCTCTGCTCAGAGGGAGGCCTCTCTGGTATGGAAAGAATGAATAAACTATGATGCATGTCCTCCAGTATACTGTAACTTTAGTAAATTCCAAGTAATCTAAAAGCTTTTTTCTCTGCAGCACAAGGCAATGTATTCATTCACTGGGGTTCACCTTCACATGTTCTTCTCCCCAGTGTCTGTATGAGGATAAGAAGATTTTTAGAAAATATTCTGGTTATGAGTCATCCAAGTGTCATAATCAAGGCCTAAGAACACCACAGAATATCAGTCTCATGCGAGCTAGAACTCCCACTGGGATGCTGAGACATGCAGTGTTTCAGTTATACACTTCCCTGTCTAAATACATTTTTGCAGCCCAGCTCAGGTCTAGACTACTGTAAGTCACAATCCAGAAAATCTACTTAATATTGCTAATGTGAGGGCGTGTGTGTGGGGGGGTGGGTTAGGGAGAAAAATCAAACCTTACATGAGCACTGGCACAAAACATAGCTGTTGCCTGGCTGAGGAAGTTGTGCTTTTGAAGATGGTGCTTTTGAGGGCTGAATTACTTGGAACCTGCCTGTTGTGCTCCTTTAAAGCAAAGTAGGTCTTTTGCAAGGACCTAGAGCACCAGCTCCTTACTGAACTGAACAGGTAGAGTAGGCCAGGGAACTGGACTGGCACCAGGATTCCCACATCCTCCTTCTAGCCCTGGTTTGGATTCTCTGTATGGCATCTTACCCTTCTTACGGAAGAATAAACCAGCACCTCCCTGGACTGGGGAAGTTTAGTTAGTATTTTGGGATCCTGTGGGAGAAAGACGAGTAGTGAAAACACAATCTACTAACAGTAAAAGAAAGGTGACATTGTGAATAGAACATGGTTTTCTAAAGAAAGCTTGCTTCACATCATATTTCCCCTCAGGTAAATCCATGTGATCAGGTAATTAGAGTGTCAGCAAGGATGTGTCACATCAGGGGGTCAGGCAAGTTGGGTTTTTTACCTCCGTTCCAGTTCAGGTTCATCTGGAACTGAAACTGTTCCTGCTTAGTTTCAGTTCACGCCACTAATGGTTTGTTAACCACATTGGTAACTTGGAACTGACTCACAACAATCAGTTGCTGGAAAAGATCCAGCAGAACAGAGCTTCAGGCACAGAAAATATTACCTCCCCTTGCTAATTAACTGAAGTAAATTTTGAGAGGGTCTAGTTCCAGCTGAAGTTCCACAAATCTCCAAAACAACACTCCAGTTCAGGTTCAAAAGGGAAATGATATTTTTAAGGAGCTTTTGATTGCTTTCATTTCTCTGGTTGCATTGCCAGCCAGCGTGCTTTTCTCAGGTGTCTTAGTGTCTTACCTGCTGTGAGACATGATGGGTGCTACAATCAGAAGACCCTCACTGACTCATTTACTCAGTGTCCCTGGTGAGATAGGTCCATTTTATTCCCTGCATTTGTGATTCCTTAGTCCAGTTAATTGTATTTGAAACAGTCAATAAAGCTTCTGTTACTTAAGAGACTACTGTTCCGATTAACAGATTTTCTCATCAGGAAGGTCTCTTAATTGTCTTACTACTTATTGTAGCATCAATGTAGATAATTTTTCCTCCAAGGAGGCCAGACCAATTAAAATTTGTGGTAGCTTTTTATCCCTCCATGTAACTCCATACAGAAGGCCAGATTTGCTCCCCCTGTCCCCATTGATAACTTACTCACATGAGTAGTCCCACAGAAAGGAACACACTTGTATGACTAATCTGCTCAGCAGCATACAAAGTTCACCGTCTGGACTAGAATTAAATGACTTTTCTATAGAGTGCTTCAGAGGCTGCAGAGGGGATGGATTAAAACTCAGGAGTCTCTAGTGGCAAATGCCATACTTTGAGAACTAGGCTGTTCTTCCATCTAGCTAAACCGAGCCTGGACACCAAATTTTTTTTCTCAGATTTTTTTCTTTCCCCCTTAAAAGTAAATAAAATGCAAAGTTTTTAATGGTTTCCTAAACCATGTATAAATCAGGACTTTTGTAAGGGTCCCTTCAGTTGTGCAACTCTGTCTTAGCTGGATTAAATGCCTGACAATGTTGATGGTCTTGTTTCTCCCAGACATTTGCTTCCCAGATTTGTTGAGCCAGCAGACATATTGCTGTATGCTGGCACATACATTACCTCAGCTTAAACTAATTTATGGGATGTGGCACCTCTGACACAGTTCCCCTGTTACAAACAACAGTCTTAATCAGTCCCACTCAGAAACATGTAGAATGCTGAGGAGCTGTAACTACTAGTAGCTTTTCTCTTGATTAGAACTTTGGCACTGGTCCATTATTCAGCCCTCCGTGAACAAACAAGTAAAGCAGCTCACTGAAGCAGAGATGGCATTGACAGATGGGTCAGTGATTTTCTTCTGTCAGGAAGAAAAAAAAAAAGTGGTGAGACAACAGGCGGACAGGGAAAGTCATACAAGAGAACCCAGCCTATTTTCTTCTTAAATAAAGATATCTGGTGTGAGCCTGCACTAGCCCATTATAGCATTTGTTTGTTTTTTTCTTGGGATGCTAAGCAGGATAGAGCTTACTGAGGTAGTGGAATATCTCTACAGTGACTTTGGAAGATAGGGATGCTGGGACTGGCTCTCTGCTGTGCCTCCTAGAAAACTGCAAAGGAACAGCCTGATAGAGGGGGCAAAACCTGAATTAGTGCTATATGTGCTATGATTCCTCTATCATCAACCTAAGTCCCTCAAAGTTTGTGTGTCACTCAATATAAGGACACCCAAGGGGCTGCTCCAGATTGCAGCAAGGTTACCTATCTGTTCATGGACTACTCTGGAGTCTGGGAGGACTAGCATCTGTGCTGTATCTCTCTTCTAGCTGTAATCTACTTTGTCTTGCCCAGCCTCTTTTACACTAAGAACTGTATAGGAGAGCCGCTGCTAATGCACTGCTCTTGTTGCTGTATAGGCTGTGGTCACTGTCTCAGCAGAGTCTTGAATTCAGACTGACATCCCCTTCAGCATCATTTTAACTGAGGAAAAGGAAGAGGAAGCAGGAACAGAGGGTTAAGAATTTACTGAGAGATTGTAGTTACAGTAAAGTATAATCCTCGGTCCATCTGTTTCTGCAGCTTGTCTCATAACTCAGGAAAAGAACTAAGGAAATTATCTAAAGGAATTCACTTTAAAGAGTGGTCAACATTTGGAAGTGTTTTCCTTAAAATTTGCCAAAAATATTTTTTCCATTTAACTCAAAATTTCTCACTGCCTCTTCCTTTATTTTCCAGCTAATTAATCTGTTGTTTTAAAAAATACTTGCCTGTCCTTTAAAGGAAACAGGAGGAAAATAAGGAGGAAGCTAAAAGGGTAGTCAACACACCCGAACAAAACCCTGCAAGTTTTTGCTTTTTCACTGAAGAAATTGAAACCGTGAAAAAAAAAATCTTCGTGAAGTTTGGTTTGGCTTTTTTTTTTCATCCTAAAAGGTGTTGATGCTCAGTAAGACGGATGCCTCCTGAGGCAGAGGGCTGGATGCACGGGAGAGGAGGCACGGAGGAGCAGCAGAGCACGGCCCTGCAGCCCACACTGAGGAATGGGATGGTGCTGAAGGGCCTGTGGGTGGGTGTAGGTGAGTTTCTGGCTAAGCCAGCACAACTCACCCTCAGGGTTAGCAATTGTCCCTTACTTTGTCCTGCAAAGGACACCCTGAGATACCAGGTGTTTCACCCTGAGACCAAAAGCAGTTAAACACGACTCTGTCCTTGGTTATTTTTGTCAGGCAGGGTAGGGCGGTGTTGCTAGCGCTATACCAGAGCTGGCAGTGCGCTGCACTGAGGGGGGCAGTGAAGAAAACAGCTGTTTTCAAGCACTCTCGAGATTCTGTTACAAAACCACTGCTTCACGTTGCATTACACCCTGCCTTGACCTTCTTGCCCTGCAGAAGAGGCCGTTCTGCCCTACCCCAGGGCAATGACGCCACTGCCCACGGCCTATGACCTGTGGGTGCCTCCCTGGAGGGCTGCAGAAGGTGCCCGAGCATTGCAGGCCTGCTGCTGGGGGCTGCCTCCTGCCTGCCGGGGCCAGGGCCCGCCTGGGGCTGAGGGTGGGGAAGGCTGGAAAAGGCCCGGCAGAGAGGTGCTGCAGAGGGGAGCTGAGGGGCTGGCGGTTGTTGGCAGCTGGCCATGGAACATTCCAGCAGCACAGGTGTCAGGGGAGGGTCCCCCCTTGGGCAGGGCAGGGGAGCAGCTGTGGGAGGGGAGGCACCGGCAAGGGCTTAGGGCAGCTGCTCCTGAGGAGCAACAAGCGGGACTGGACTCTGTGCGAGCCCCTGCTGAGGTAAAAGCTGGTGGTCATGGATCCCTCGAGTTCTGCTGAAGGTGGGAGAGACCTTGTGCTCCCTGTTTGTCTGGCCTTTTTCTTCAGCTGCTGCAGCACAGCTCCCTTGCACTTGTTTTGATATTCCCCCGCTACGGGCTCCTTCCTCCTCTCTGCCTCCACCCCACTGCTCCCCCTTGCTTTTACTCACAAATTCCTCTACGGATTCCCCCCCTCTGCCACCAAGCAAACCAGCAGGATGGGGCCCAAGGGCCACAACACAGCCAGGGTCCTATTTGCTTTTGCTGGCTCACGCAGTCATGGCAGGTCCCAACTAATGCATGGTGGTCAAGCTGCCCTGCAGCCAGGCTGTGTGGGCACCTCACGTGGGATTTAGGTGAGGCTCAGGCTATTTGAGCGATGAGGGAATTCCTGGTTCATCCTGCTGCTGCTTTCAAGCCCCGTGTACCTTTGTAGCGTTTCTATGTGTCTGACAAATATCCTACCCTTGTGTCACTGCCACCAATGACTAATAGTATATATATGTCTCTGGAGCACCTGTTGCCCATGTATGTGTCCTGTCTTCCTGCAATAAGGGTTGTGGGTTTTTTCACCAGTCTAGAATGAGGTAGAAGGAACAGTGGAAAATGTGATTTTTGATAATGGAAATAGGCACAGATGTGTCCAATTTTCTCAGTGAATAGCATCGTGTCACCTAAAAACTCACAACAGAATAAGAGAAAAATGCAAGAAATATGGTGCCTGGAGAAGAGATTGGATATAGATCTGGTGTTCTACCTGATCCCTTTTAGAATTACACCCTCTTAACAACCTGCAGCCACCCTTCCCATCCCTCTGATTTAATGGATTTAAGGCAAATACATTTGATTGCATATTGGGGACTGAAGAAAACAAAAGAAAAAAAGATTGTCAAAAGCCAAAACCCAAAAGTTGTAAGTAAAACTTTCCCTCAGGTTTTCCTTCATAGGCTTAATTCTGTGTGTTAACTACCTGGAGCTCTCTTCTTACTGGTAACTGAGGAGGACTAAGGACTCAGGAATTGAATCTCTAGGTTTGTTCCTTTCAGTACACTGTGCTCTCTGACTGATGGCATCCCATGAGAAGTAAATTGCCATGACTAATAAGTTCCATCTCACACTTCACATGAAGAGGTTTGGTGGCTTTTTCCAGACCCTTAAATTGAATCAGGGATAAGCCAACAAAGAGATTACAGACATATCAAGAGTTTACTTTGCGTGATTGCCACATATTTGCTGCCAGATACAGTATCCTGTTTTCCTCTACACTTCACTTGGAGATCACATCAAATAAATCTCAACTTCTCAGTTATGTAGAAATAAAGCAAGCTGCCATCCGGTTTTGAAATTCTTAAAAAAAAAAAAAAAAAAAAAGGCATTATGCTGAGAGAATTCACTGTGATTTGAGATGAGATTATGGTGAAAGGTTTTTTCAAGTTTTTTTTGGGAGATGACCTGTGAGCCCAAGTCATAACAAATATGATTGGAGGAGGGGGAGAGAAAAACAACTCACTGTGGGCTTTTTCACTTAAAAATTCTTTGGTTATTTACTGAGACCTTTTCCTCTGGGCCCTGACCTATTTCCACCTGCTGCATGGCATTTGATGAAGCAAATTACTATAATGAATCCATTGTTTCAGTTGGAAATAAATTTCCTCACTAGCAGAGATTAGATTTTAGGATGGTTTTTACAGCCTTAGACCTTTACAGTCAGCACACAGTTGTGTGGATGCTCAGGTTTCTGGAGTAGGTCCTGGTAGTTGTCTCCTCTTAGGTCTCTTCATGTGACTGAGAACAAGTGACCTTTCCTTCCTCTTTGATCTACAGAGACCACTGCTAGGCTCTGTAGCAAAGTCTCTGCTTGTTACCCAGCAATGGTGAGTCCGTAAAAAATACTTCATCTTTTATCTGTCACAATGAAGCCCATTGTATTGAATTGCCATTTTAAAACCAAATTCAGGCTAATTATGCTGCAAGCATTGGTATATTTGGGAAGTTTAGCTGTCATTAGTTGCAGTCAGTAAATAGGCCTAAAATGATCCTACTGCTGAACACTCTTGCAACAGATAGGTGCTGATGAATGCAATCAGCTCTGGCAAATAAGCATGTCTGAGTCTGTGGGAAAGAAAACAAGAGTATCTCCAGTACCTACGTGAACCTGACTTGGAGAAAAATTCCTTCCTCTGTCTCCCAGTCAATTTATCTTTGAGCATGTGAGTCATGACTGTACAACTGACATACCCACCAGGCTTACATGGTCTCTTTTGTACTATGCATGCACTGTTCTGCTTACAATTTGGGCTGGGTCAGAACCTGGCTTCACTGGAAGTCAGATGAATCTATTAGAAACCTATCATTCAAACAGCCTGTTGTGAATTAGATAAATCCCTTCTAGATGCTAGCAGAAAAAATCAGCTGATCCTATGAAATGCAAATTCAGGCACTCCAAATGATCTTACTAGATAAGCAGAAGTTGTGAACGCTGTGATGTGGAGGATGAAGGGAGGTGTGAGGAAGTTCAGTTTATTGCCTTGATGGATGTGGAATGTTTGTATGCATTTTGCTATGGAAATTTAGTGCAGGAACTCTGCAGACACCATAACTTCATTCGTCCATCTTCTGTGAAAATCAGAGTCCTTAGCAGATTCTGAAAGTTTATTGTCACTGTAAGTAAAACACATCTGTAGATGTATAGATATGCTCTGTACTTTACAGAATAAAACAAGGCAATTTCTTGCCCCACAACCTCATCGATTAGCTCCCAAATGCCCATGTTGAATTCCAGCTTTCAGAATTTTAAGTACCAGGCAGGCTTTCCATGTGCCTTGAACTTGAGTTTGCTGGGGCCTCAACTCTTGCTTTCTTTTACTGTCTCTCTAGGTTGGCTTAAGAGGCTGTTGCACGGTGAGCTGTGAGAGAAAAAAACCCAACCTAGTAACTCCAATATTTGCAGGGCTCTGAAACAGGTACCAAACTGGGAAATGAATTTGAAATTTCATCCGCTGGCACCTTCCCTGTAACCGTTTGAGTCTAATAGGTGTGAGCTGGGCACTCCTATTGAAACGCAGCATCCAAGCGCCTTCTCTAGTAAAACCAGCGGTGGGTTGGGGCCACCACACACTCAGGCAGAGGGAATGAGAGTGGGGCAGCTGTCCTCACTGCCTTTGGTAGCTGCACTGTAGAAATCTCTTCTCTGTCAGGATACTGGGTGCTTTCCTGATGATCCCCAAGGCCTGGCTTTCTTGTTGCTGATTAGAAACATATGTGACCTGTGTCTTCACCTAGCAGTGTTTAAAGTAAAAGCTTGAAATTCAGTGGTAATCTGAATTGTTTGGCTCTGACCCAACTGCATAGGAATAAAAGCCTTAATGTATATAATGTATATCAAACCTGTAGGAGAGGAGTTTGACAGGCAGGATGGAGATCACTGTGGCACACTAAGGAAGATTTCACTTTCTCTGACCTATCATTTTTGAGATATGCTGCTTTTTCACTGTATAACCAGAGAATTTGACCATTCTCTTCAGTGATTTATTTTCACTTTACTGAAGCTAAATCTTCATGTTCTACGTGTCCTGATATCACTGGGAGAGGGAGTCTTATTACATGACCTTAAACTCTGTTCAGCTTTGTTTATTCTTATCAACATGGTGCATGTATTGTTACCAGGGATCTGTTGATGGCAGGGAGTGATCTCAATGAGCTACCTAGAGAACAGTTGTTGTCATACTAAAGAAATCACCGCAGCAATAGACACCAGTTAATGTTTGCCAGCAGAGGTCTGTGGACCTAATTGCTGTCTCTTAATATCTTATTCCCTTACTAAAATTTCTCTGCATCAGTCAGGCGCTGATGAAGAGGACATAATGAGAGAAAAAAACCCTGTATTTATCCTAATAGGAACTTCATTTTTAGAACTCTCAAGCAAGCATTAACTTCATAAGAATATTGACATTATCTTATAAATACTTCTATCTATCTTCAGGCCAGAAAGCTGCTTTCCTAGACATTAAACTGTAGACCTTAACAGTTAATGGCTGGACTCAATGGTCCTTTCCAACCTTAATGATTCTATGATTCTATGTAGACTTTGTGAGCCTGTACTGTGTGGAGTGGAGAACAAGCTTTCCAGTGAAAGTAATAGGAATTTGCAGTTTATAAATATGTAGTGCTTGCAATAACATCATAAATATTTCATTTCACATCACACTTGCAGTTCCCAGCACTGTTAATATAGATGTATTGTCAATCCCCTGCCACTGAGGAAGGAGAGCTTGTCTGGAAATGGGTTCATTCCTTTACTGTAAAGCCTGTTCCCTCCGAAAGTCTTGTGAGCTGGTTGTAAAATGTGGGCCCCTGGTTTCCCTTCTAAGCACAAGGAGATTATTTTTGTTATTTCTTCCCTAGCAAAGACTCTGGGGTTTCTCATCTGACTTCCTGACATGTTTTGTTTACCCTAGGCTTGAATAAGTCCTCCACCTTTACAAGCTATAAACAGAAGAACCATGTCTCAGTGTAACATCTCAATTTCCTTAAATCTGTTACTGGGTCATCTGTGCTGCCAATTTGCTCAGTGTGAACAGAACTGTGGCAGCAGTAAAACACCACTGAAAATTACAAATATTTTTCCTTTCCAATGCAATGTCCATATATACACATTAGAATCCCAGCATGCTTACTTAATCCTTTTGTGCCTGTGTATAAAAATTTTTAGAAGTGGTTAGCTATGAAACAATCTGAAAAATAAATGGAAATCTTAAAAAAAAAAAAAGGAATTTATCTGAGAAATGAGAACAATTTCACATCTTTTTTTTTAAAATGTAACTATGATAATTCAAAATAAAAAATAAAAAATCCGCTCTTTGCTTTGAATATGAGTGAAGAGTGAGTATGAATAAGAAGCTGTTTTTGCTCTTTAAAGGTTTTGATGTACCAGTGTGATGGTATGTCAGAGGTGGATGGCAAGATCTGTGAGAATCCAGGTGCAGACATCAAACTCTTTCTGCATATTTAGAGAGATGTGTGTCCCTGGAACTCTTCCATCATCATCTCCAACAGCTGACTTGACGCTCCAAGCTGAGAATCCAGTAATGAAGATTTTTACTGTGTTAGGTTGTACTCTGTGTCAGATAGTGGCCCGGAAATTTTAACTGTCATGGCCCAGCCCAGCAACAGCCATGACATGGCGTCTGGTGGGGCTCAGCTTGAGCTGTGTTTGCATTGGCAAAGCTCCGTGGAAATGAAAAGCAGAGGTGGTGATGATGAGATGAGTTTTGCCTGAGAGCTGAGGACATGGCTTTAAGTTAATATTATACAAGCCCAGTAATTCCAAAATCTTTGAATAACCTTGAATGCAGACTTTGGAGCCTGCTGGACCTGCTTTTTCAAGTGTGTCATTGAAGGAGCCCATCGCCTTTGCACCTGTAATCTTACAGAATTTCCGTGTTTCGTAGGGTGGAGCCCTGCAGAGCTACAGCTGTCATTGAGTATCCAAACTCTACCAAGGACTACGAGCTTTAATGCACCAGTTTTTTGAATCCTGCACGGGAAAATCTTCAGTAGAACCCTGCAAGGTAGCTATCAGAACATCCAGCTTTCTGCATGGAACTTAGAAGTGTAAGATTTGTCATAAAACTTCACTGTCTTTGAAGAAAGCATAATTCTGTCTAATGACACAAAATGGATTAGGTATCTTTGATGTCATCTTGTGTATTTACAAATTATGCAAATACAGGGACATATTCCCCCAAACAACAGTAGGAATGAAGGTGTCTGTTTTCAGTTCTTAACATTTTAGTAACAGCATGGTAAAAGCTGCCCTTCTACACTTTTTCTCAGTTACCAGTGCTTCTACTGATCTGTTGAGTTTTGATTCTTTTTTTGCTTTGCTGTTGCTTGCATATGTCCTGCCCCACACTCTAATCATTGAAGCACATTCTTGCCCCTGTGATATAACTGAGTACCTAATGAAGCTGTTTTGCTGATTTGTTTGAGGTTTCCAAATGCTTTTCATTTGCCCATGCTTTGGGTGGTTGAGATATCTGTGGTTTGAGATTACTATCCACTGCTATTATTACAGTTATCAGACTTTGATAATTTGTTCTTTAATGGCTTTGTGTTCAGTGACCTTGTCCAAAGGACTCCATTGAGCTTTAAACCAGATTTTAAGAGCTCCATTATTTTTACTCTTTTCCAAATGCAGATACGCAAAATCAATGATGCAAATGCTGATTTCTCTGAAAACCCAGATGGACTTTTTATATCCCTTCCTATGCATTACCACTAGAAAAGTGAGAAAATATTTATTTTAGCAGAAGCTGTTGCAGACTATACCCCACCTCATGATGGTGGGACGCTTAGAAGTGTAAACTTGCTCCCCAGAAAACAGAGCAGAGAACCATCTAGTCACACGTGGAGTGAAAACCGTTCTTGCAATAAGCCCAGGAGAGAGCTGATGTGGCACATCAGGCTCTTTCTTCATAGAGGCAAGCCCATGCCAGTTTGTTGCTTCTCTACAAGTAACCAGGTTTTGAGGGAGATTTTATTTCCTCTTCTAGAGTTTGTATATTCAGAGTAGTGTTTCCTAACACAGACTCTGTTCTCATCCTGTGTTCTTTGTCCTTTCATCTCCAGCATTCCAACATTAATATTTTGGTTCTGCGGTTTCCTGACTGTACTGCAGTATTACACATGGATGCCTCCAGTTTAGCTAACAGCATGTGCTTTGAACTATTATTATTATTATTATTATTATTGCTACTATTATTTCTCTCAGAAATACAGAACTCCTAGACAGAATCAGAGCCCTACAGCAACAGGTGTTTTATAGACAAATGCACTGTCTCTATAACACATCTAGTTTTCTGTTTCAATAGATTTCTAATTTACTAGCAAATCAGAAATCTTCAGTATTTCTTTAAGCAAACATTTGATACATTTTTATCATGAACCAGAACTTTTCACTGTTTATTTGCTATGTAGTGGCTTGTCACTGAGTTTTGCTTTCATACATTGTCATCCTCATCCGCTTAAGCCTCATTGCATTTCTGTAGATATACCCCATCTGTATGGCCTTTAAACTTATTTATGGAGATCAAATGGGAGGGAACAAAAGTGCTTTCTGCATAACACCAAATGTATTTGTCTCTGAGACTTTGCACTGGCTTTTGTGCATATGGCTGCTGGTCCTTGCAGCCAGCCAAGTCCTTATATTTCATTGTCTAACACACAAACAAGCACCAGCTACATAAAATACTGTAATGAAATACAATGTGGTTTTGCCTTGTGTAAATCAAGTTAAGCTTAAAGCAAATCTCTAGTTCCTGTGAACCTTATCACTGGTGAAATTTTGGATCTGGGTATGAATTCTGTAGCTGAAGCTGGCCTGCAACATTTTAATTACTGGATGTTGCTAGGACCTGATTAGTACCTGATGGTTCAAATGGTAACAGTGACTCATTTCCTGCTTACTGCCAAATGAAATGTGCTTCAACATAAGGAAACAGGGAGGAAGAAAGGACAGGAAAAAGTTAGCCCTTCAATGCCATTTAATAAATGGCATTGGACTAAAATCTTTTGTCCTGGGAATTGTTTATAAAAATGCATGGTCTATGAAAACTAAGCTGGAGAATCTTCATGTTGAATCTCTCCAGACCAAAGCAGACTGTGAAAGCCAATAACAAATAAACCACAAAGCCAGTGTTAGCCAAAAAAAAAAAAAAAGTCCACTCTGCGGCTTGTAATTTGCACAGAAAAATTGACTTTAAAAAATAAAAAAGGCATATTCTAACTGGTTGCAGTCAACCATGAATTCTGTCACCCTAACTGGTTGCAGTCAACCATGAATTCTGTCACCCTTCCATTCTTCCAGTGAAGCAGGACAGATTTGTATGTGGTTTTAAAAGGGGGGAAAGGGCAGATTCTGTCTCAGATCAGTTTGGTTCAGAGAACAGTCTGATGTAGCTATACTTTCAGTCAACAGTGGATGAAACAGCATTTTTTTCTTCAAACACAAAAATAAGAACTGCTAAATGATGTTACTTTCTCTTTTGCTGGTTTTCAGTTGCTCTTTATATTCTTCTAGAATTCACTGTTCTTCCTGAAAGAGCATCCTGAAAGTGCTTATGCAGATCACAGGCAGCTCTTTATATCTTATGCTGGTAATAATAACAAAATATCCTCAGTACATGATAGCTCATTTGCCCCTTGAAGTCAGCCAAAAAGGCTCCAATTTACTTTAGTGATCTTTGGCTCAGACTCTGAATGTTGATTTACTAATGTCACACTAACAAACATTGCTTGAGTTTTATGAAAAACAGCTGAAGGCTGTATATTTATGATCTTTAACTTACTTTTCTCTTAAAAGTAGACACACACATTCTTAAGTCAAGATAAGAATCATGTGGTTTTAAAGCAGCTATATTAAAGGAAGGCATTTTTCAGCTATCACAGCCTATGTTACAGGACAAAATATACTATTTTGACTGAAGCATACTAAAAAGCTCCATAATTAGCACTATCCCCTTTAGACTGGCACTGCTAACTGCTTCAATGCTCTTCTTCACTAGAAGAAATATATCTGACCTATAGTTGTACTTCTAAATATGTTTTCGGGTATTTCCTCTTCACATTACCAGGCGACTGCCTTAAAATACAACCACCCATAATCCTTTCAAGCACACTTAATGATGGCAACTTAGAGCAGACAGCAATTTTTAAGAATATTTAGTCTAAGACATAATAGGTGAGTGACAATGTGCATATTGCTGTCAAGGGCACTGAGCTGGCTGTTTAGCAGAAAATAATTGAGGTAAGCCAGTTTGTCTTCAGGAGCTCCCTGTAGCAGTTTTGATGATGCTGCCTCACCTGAAAATGATTGTGTTTCACTGCCTGTACAGGAGCAAATTTAGTGACAGGTTTCAGCTCTAATGTAGGAATCAGGTCTTTTCCATCCTAACTTAAAACCAGGGCTTTGTAAGCTAATCTGCTGAATGAAAATACTGCAGTTTTGTCCATCCACAGATGTAAGGAAATGAAAGGCAATTGGAATATATTCAAAAGCCATTAATTTTCACTTATATAACGTAACTTCTACAACAATCTCTTCTAAACCATGAGGAAATACTTGCTAAGAGAGACCTAATTCCAATTCAGAAATGCACTTGAGGCTATATCAAAGGTAAGCACATTAAACTATTCCTAAATTAGGGTGTAAACATAAGGGGGTTTGTGTAAATCAGGCTCACAGTTTTGTGATAAGATTTCCTATTATGACTTTGTTACTTTTATGAAGTAATGCTTACTGTAAGTTTAGGGTATTGTAATAACTTAGCAATGATTGCCAAAGTTATTTTCATAAGGACCAAACTTGGTTTATGTTCTTCTGTATTTTTTTTAAATCACTCTTTTCACCTTTACCTTCCTGTCGATGTGAATATATCATGTAGACATGTCAATGTGCTATCAAGGGTATTGTTGTGTAGGTTGTCATGGACATTGTGTTACAGGTATAAATTTAACAATTTGCCTCTAAGTGATACCCAGCAAGGGGTTTTACTCACTTATATTTCTTCCTCAAGAAGAACTTTTTTTGGTAGTTAGTGGCTTTAACAGAATGTGTCAGGTACAGTTGACATACACAGCTGTCATCCCCAATGAAATTGAGTTCTACAGCAGTGTCAGGCATTTGGGGTTTATTCACTTTGTTAAGCAGTTTCTATAGACAGTCTATATCCTGAATCTGACAAAACAAAATACTAAAAGGAGAAGCATAAAGGTTTGTGAAGTGTTGGAATGATGTTTCTGCTGCCTTGAGCTGAACAAAGTTCCTAACAGATGAAAAACGTTTTTGTTCACTTGAGATAACTGCAAGGCAGCCAAATTACTACATTCAAACTTTCCAAAGCTTGCAAAGATTTGCTTCTGAGTCAAAGCCAAAAATCAGTAACTGCTGCCCAGAAGGGATATTGTTGTTTGGAAAGAGAGAGACAGCTATAGCTGATCGCAATGCTGAGCCTGGAAATTCCATCTCAACCTTATCTTCAGCATCATGCTTTTGCTGCGCTCTCACGAGCTCCACCACTGCTGAAGCAGCAATCCAGGAGCAGCAGGCCTACCTTTATGACACAACTAAGTGCCTCAACAAAAAATGTGTTGAATCCCTATATCAAGAAACATTTAGTCTAGTAGTCAGGTAGCCTGGTGAATAGAAAGCAGTCATCAGTGTTCCTTCCAAAAATTATACATACACTGCATGAAACTCAGCAACTAAACTTCTTTTGGTTTGAAACACCGTGTGGCCAAACAGGATGTGCCAGAATTAAATACAGGTTAGCCTTTATCAAAGGACTATGAATAGCTGGCTATTAACAGCGAATTTGTGTCTTCAAATCTTGGCCTACAGCAATTTATTCTTGCGTGTTATTTTGTTAATGACATTTCATCTGTTCTTTTAAAAAAAGTTGCTCTTGGAGTCAGAACTAAGCGTACCAAGGAGCTGTCGTAAATTAAAAAGAAACAGGTAGGATCTCTGCAGAAGCAAGTCAGCATAGAAAATGCCTTCAGAACAGTTTAGAATTGGACTGAGAGGAGATACTGATTCCAGGGTGCTTGCGGAGAAACAAAAATGACAGATGTGCAATGTTTGGTTCCTAACCTTATTTAAAAGCACCAACATGTCTCTATCCGGTCTTCCCTAGGAAGGCTTTCTGGAAGGCCATAATATAATCTTCCCTTCTCAAGCATCCTGCCATTTTTAATGGGAGAGGGAATTAACATTAGAAAACAGACTGAAAAAAACCACTCCCACCCTGAAAACAGTGCTTTTTCTGTGGTGCTTCTAGTATGTACATAGATTTCACTTACCACCAACCAGAATGTTCCTATCCCAAAAGGAGGATGGCTGACTCTTGTAAAGGACTAAGAAGATTCTGGGCATCTGGAGTCTCTCCTTGCTGCCAGCTCTTCAGTTAAATACAGTTGCAGGCTCTCTGCTGTGCATAGGGGATCAAAAGCAGATGTCTTTCAAATCCCATGTGAAGTTTCTGTAACTGTCATTTAAAAGAAAACACCTTTGACTTGGGCGCCAAGTAAGTCTGAACTGCAACCGCAGGGAGAGAGTAAATATGATCCTCCTGGTGTCATTTTTAGAGCCTCTTTTCTGTCCATAACTGCTCTTTTAATGTAAATAAACACTGTTCTCTTAATATGTGAATTTCTGCCCTAAGAACACTATTAGGGATTGCACAAATATTACCTCAGTGTATATTCAGACATTATTAAAACAAATTACTCTATTGCAGTACAGCTAAGGCCCATTCATACATTCATAATGGTGGAGGACTGTGCAATGTCCCTGAGGTATGCCAGAAACAACCACTCTGTTGTAAGCTTACACAATGAGTTATTTTAAATTGATTTATTTTGCTAATATCATATAATGGCTCCCAGGAGGAGATGAAAACAAACAGGTCAGAGCTCATTATGCCTCCAGGTTATTCCCTGAGACAAGGCAGTAACTCTTGGGTCTAGAACTCGCAGCTACAGAAAGATACTGCTTTGTGCTTTGTGTGCTTTTTTTCTCCCTGCATCTCTTTGAACCTCACAGTATTCATGTGCCTCAGGTCTTAAACGACCACAGGCCTGCATTGTGCAGCTTGGCCCATGGTCTCCAGCTTGCCTCAACTGTACCTGGCAGGAGTCCAAAGGGGTCTTGCACACACAGCTATAGTTAGTTTTAAACCACCCATGCAACTCCCCTGTTCTTGGGTTCCTCTAGTCTTGCTGCCTATTGGCATGGGATAAAACTGTACAAAGTAAAAAATCTCCAATAGCTGGTGATTCCCAGTGGACAGAGACAACCACTTTGTTCCCCCTTTTGTATTCTGTGTATTGAGTACACAAAAGGCGTGACCTCGAACAGAAAGGTCTGTGTTGGCTTTGGCTCAGCCTAGAGACCCAAGCCAGCTAGGAAATTTGGACCCATGTTCCAATTTGGCTCCCCAGGGAAGTTTTAAGATCTAGATATGTCTCTCTTCCTCTTAAAGCTATTGTTCATGTGTTGCATATTCCTGACCTTCCATTTGTTTCCATTTTCCTGTCAGATGCAGGTTTCTGTAGACTTTAACCTACAGGTCAACAGTATGATTATGCAGGAGCTTTCTCTTGCCATGGAAGAAGTTATTCCTAACCTTGCTGCTGTAAGGCAGGGAGCAAACAGCCCTGGAATTATTTTTTGCAGGAACACAGCAAAATGTTGGAAACAGTATGGGACCAATGTGCTGTGTCCTATGCCCACACACACTCTGAAGTCCTGTGAATGCTCTCAGACCAGATGCTATTAAGTCAGGTGAGTATGGCCCACTAGCGACAGTTGCTAAGAATGTCATTTACTGAATATGACTGTTACACTGGCTGCTACCACTATTGCCATAGTACCTTCTGGCTGTAGTCACAGATGAAGAACCTGCTGTAGTGGGAGCTGCTTTGCTCATATATAAGGGCACCACAAAGTGGTATGTATCATACGTACCGTTCCCCATCCCAGCAAAGCTGTGGATGGACTGTCAAATCTTTGCTCTAAACCTAAAAATCACACCTCAGAGCTACTTTGCTGATGATAATGCAGCCCTGAAACAGTAATTATTTGGGATTTTGTTGCCTGGCTGTGTTTTCCTCTTTCCTCTGCAAGCCATTTTTTAACTAGTCCCTGCGTAGTAGAAGCTGCCTGGCCTGAAGGATGATAGGTTGTTAAAAGCAAAGTAGTCCCCTATCTATGAGAGAATCACAAGATTTTGCTTATATTCCTGGACCCCTGAGGCTCCAGTGGATAACAAGACTTTATTTAAATCCCTTGGCAACAATCTAGGGATCTGTCCAATAAAAATGTTATATTACTCCTAAATAAGATGAGGCCAGGACAAGGATACATTTCTGCTTTCTTACTGCCTAGTTTAACTGTTGCTACCTTAATGCTATGTTTGGACTTCAGATTTAGGCCTGATTCAAATCTCTGAGGGCTGAGCTTTCAAGATATGTCTGTCCATACATCTCTTGGGTAGCTGTATCGAGGTTATGTAATTAGACTGGGTAAAGCTAACACAGCTTTCACCCTGGAATGTACTTACACCTGCGGCTGGATATTTCTCTGGGAGCTGGTAAAAAGTCTTTTTTTTTGACAGTTTTAATGGCACTGGAGATCATAGTTTTATTACAGAGAGTACAAATAAAACATTTGACAATGCTCTCTCTTCAGAAAAGGAGCAAGTTCTAGAAGTGACTACACTCTGCTGTGAGTGTACTGCCTACTGTGTGTATCTACTCTGTTGCCTACAGGGCAAGACTAACACATCACATTATCACTCCAGTTGTTACCAGTAGTGATGGCTGTTTGCAGACCTGATTCTGTGCCATTGGTTTCCAGCTTCCAGTCAACCAAGGATGAATGTCATGGTGTGTTCCTCATTAGACTACAGAATCCCCCAAGCTTCCCATTTCTGTGAGTTTTCACCTACCTTCTGTGACAGCCCCACTTCTATACTATGGCCAGACACTAGTATCTCTACTTGATTCAGGAGAATCCTCCAGCAATAGAATCAGGTTCTTGGTGCATGAACCGGTAACTTGTAATGCTGCCTTGTAAAGGGGGGCAAAACATGTTGAATGTAATCAGAACTTACTTGCTATCCATGCTCCAAACTTAAGGTCAACTCCCTTTGGCCTGATGGAAATTGCGTTTCAAATAATTTATTTTAAGTCTACTTCTGCTTTGGAAATGGCAAGCAGTAAACTGTGATAGGAACCTGACTGTTAACGAGAGCTGAAGACACTGAGTGGACGCTTCTGAAAGAAGCTTATTCAGAGAAGGACCAGACAGCATCTGCACACTTCAAAGCTGTGGGGAATCTCTGCATAGTCTGAGGTCCACCCAGACCTAGTTAGAGCTTTACAGTTTGTTTTAATTATGACATTCCTTGCATGGGTGCAGAGGCCCTGATGCACTAACGCTATTGCAAGTTCGTAATGCAGATGTGGCATGCTGTGCTGACAATGGCTTCATTCTTTGGCCTTGCCTATTACAAGGTGGCTTTTTTTTTTTTTTTCCTGATGAGTATAAAACTGTGTTATTTAATTTTACGTTCCTTTTGAGATGCATGCAAGGAATGAGGTAAAAAGGACTGAAAGTATACATCTGTCATGAAGACATGAAGTTATTTTTTTCCATACTGTACCTATTTTGACTATTCAGACTGTAAACTCTACAAGGAGAAGGCTTTTATCCCTGGTTCTCACTAGGATCTCTAAATTTGCCTGTAATGCAGTTAAATAATAATAATGTTAAATACATACATTTATATAAAAACATACAGTATATGCACAGCACTAATCTGTTTGGTAAATACCACCTTAGGATTCTGCTTTTTTTATTCAGCGCTTTTTATCAAGGAAATTCTTTGCTAAAATTTAGAAGCACATGAAATTTCCAATAAAAGTCAAACACCAGAAAAATAATTGAGCAGGGATATGGCCAGAAAGGATGAGCAAATAATGAAGTTTATATGTAGAGTATGGGTCAGATGTCAAAAGCACATGGAATAAAATTAAGCAAAAGTATTCCAAACTGGACTCAGCTATCTGTGTACCTCCTATTGTAAATATTTGTACTTCTGAATTTCCTTAGTAAACTGCCAGATATGATTCCCAAAAGAACATTATTTACTTGTTTTAGGGTTTAGCTAATCTGTCCTTCAATTCTCTTGTGAGATGAAATTCTCACATTACTGACACATGGGGTTTTTTGTATTGCAGATCAAGGGGGAATACAATTTGTACATGCATTACAGCATCATCTATTAATGCCTAGCAGACTATAGTGACTACAATCTGACTTCAGAGGGTATTAAAATCTGAATATGATGCCAGAAAAAGTGCCATAAACCTCCCTGGAACTGAAATCCACTACTTATCTTCACATAAGTAACTCCTGTGCAGTCTTCCCTATCCTAAATCGCTGCCTGTGCCTCAACCCAACTTCAAAGGAAGAACTTTATGCACCCAAAGATTAGGGAATTATTACTGCAGGACTTATTCTACTCAAATTTACATATAACTTTGTGTTCTGTCTCAATATACCTGCAATTGTGAGATTTCTGACGATATGCAGTCTATTGATCAGTCTTGCTCAAGCTGATGGGACAGACCCTGAATTCTGTCCTACCCACCTAATCTTGAGTTACTGTGTATCTGTAGTTGATTCCTGTCCCATTTTTTATGCCTTAATTTCCATCTGCTGTCTGCTTTCCCCAGTCCACAATAGGAATGAATGCAGCAAGGCTTACATACCTTGGATTTAAGTGCCTTTATGTCTGCCCAAGAAAAGTCCTCATAACAACTTAGGTTGTTATTTTTGCTTTGAGCTTTGAAATGGAAAATGCACTATTAACTTCAGTGGCATAAGATTCAGCATTTGTTTCTACAGGATGTTGCAATAGAAATGGAAACTATCAGGAAAAGCATATCAGCTTGAAGAGTTAGTAATTTAAGGTGAGCTTTTTCAATACATTTGTGTATCTCACTCCCTTTTTGAAAATCTTAACTTTGATCCAGAAAAATGTAACCGGGCAATAAAGTATTCAACATGCCACCACAATTGCATGTGTTTTCCAACATCACTGGTAACATCCTATTCTGTCATGTTTGGTGTGTCTGTTTAAACTGTAAGTAGTTCTTTAGGTCAAGGGCTGTCTACAGCTCCCTGTTTGTATAGCAATTTCTAAATCTTTGTCCATCTTGATTAGTCCCTATATATTACAATAATAAACAAGGGTAATAACAAAGCAGTTAGGAACCTTCAGTCACCTCAGATGTGAGCCAGCTGCATAAAGGCAAGGCCTCATTATCTTTTGTACCATTGATTCAGTCTTTTGAAAGCAAGCTCTTGAACAGCACAAGTGATTTCCACACTCCTCTTTCCCAGAAATCCCCATCCCCTTTTCCTTTATGTAGCTAAAAAGCAGGTAAGAGAATAACTTCAAAAACTCTTGGAAAAAATTGTCTTCTGACACCCTCCAGGTCTTGACAACAGAAAAACAGGAAAGCAGGAAAAAATAAAAAGGAGTTTATAGTTTGGCAAACAGTTTTGATCAAAACAGCTGCAATTTGCAAGGATTAGATTTGGTCTACTGTCTCGCAGAAGTAAAAACTGGACAGTGGCTCTTTATGATTTTGCAGCCCCCTCCATAGGCTGCCAAAGTAAGCATGTTTTGGATGAAAGTCTGAAAAAGGGGGAAAAAAGAGCTGGCATCAAGAAAAGCTTTGGTGTCTACCTCCAGCCCTCACAGTTTTCTTTTAATCTTTAGCCAGGGCATGGAAAATACAATTCTCCTACATTAAAAGCAATCAAGTGATCACATGTTGGACTGTATGTGACTTGAGATTTGCCCTCTTTATGGGATGAATAAAGTTCATGGAATCTGGTTATAAGCTGAAAAGTTGCCATGGAAATTTTTACAAATTTTCTCTCTTCTTTACCCCTCCAAAAGTAACTTGTTTCTTTCTAGAATTTTTTTTTCTTCTTGTGGTGGTATGTGAGGAGTAAAGTAAGGAGGGCATATATTTACCTGTAATAATATCTAAGAATTTTACTAAGTTACCCTACTGTATTTCAGTTCCTTAGAGCTCTCTTTCACTGTCATCTAAGTTATTTTATGTATGGTTACAGATATAAATTATAAAAAAGGAAAACAAATAATTATTTTCAGCTGGTGCAATAGAGCTTGAAATGGTAAATGAAAGCAGATGATGGGCAACCAAAGTCTCAATACTATACATCGGTTTTGCAGGTTTTTTCTAGTTTTTTTTAAAATCCACTCTCCCACCCCCGCATACACGTGGCAGTGTTTGTAGATTTTCAGCCTTGGGAGTGTTAGCAGCTGAGTCTTGTGTAACCTTTCCACTTTAGGGCATGAGCTCATCAGCTTGTACAGCTAAACCACTGCTGGACACTGGGCACTGTGAAGTGGGGAGACCACGGGAAAACTGGCAAGCAAACAATAGCCAGTGTCCTGCAGAAAGCATTACCTAATAAATAGATAAAAAACAGTGATTTGTTTGCTGCTAGGTGACATCTTAAGTCAAATACTGAAAGATGTTCATTTTCTTCTGCTTAAAATCTCAGTATTATTCTCTGTAAGGATGTTATACACTCTATGACATGGTGCAAATATGAGGGGACAGCTTGCCCATCTAAACTCAGTTTAGCAATTTCAGTTTGATGTTGATGTTTTCACTTTCTATTCTGTAACTGTTAAATAAGTTTGCAGTTTTCACAGCTTTCTGTATTCAGTCTCAGAAGTGGCTAATGATGATGATAAAAGTAATATTTAGTTTTTAAACAGTATCTATCATAAGTAGAAGACCATGCATTTCACAAAGTTGGTATTACTACCTTATTTTCTATTTCCTATTAAAGGAAAAAGTGAGCATCCTAAAAGTGAAGAAATTTGCCTATGTTTATTAAAGTATTGCTAGCTTTTATTTAAGGATAATTAGAGGGTGTTAAATTTGATAATGATTTTTCCTTGCTCTTGGTGATTGCATGCAAATCACTGAATCCTTCTTTCCCTTCATACTCTTGTCTATTTAAAACATGGGTGATACTTTGATTTTAATTTTGAAATATTGACAATAATTCAGAATGGATTAATAAGGTTAGATTTAGAAGTAATGGTGAAGTGCTGTAAGATCCTTGGCTAGGAAGTGTTTACTGACAGGCAAAACAATAATATTATTCTGCTACAGTATTCTGTAGCCCAGAGACCTGTGATTGCCTAGTTACATCAACCTCATTGGATCAATGAGGTAAACAGAACTATTAAAAAAACCTCGCTTATTTATCACTTCCCATGGCAGCTCCTACATTTGTGGCGTCCTCTTGGTTTGGATATTCCCTACATCAGATTCACCTTGATAGCAGATTTGTAATGTGCTGAGTTGCTTTCCTGCGTTGAGAGTCCTAGAGCTAGAAAGAGGCAGCTGCACTGCGCTGCAGCCAGTGGTAATCACTCCTAAAAAGCGTGTTCATGGAATCTTAGAATCATAGAATTACAGAATGGTTTGAGTTGGAAGGGACCTTTAAAGATTGTCTAGTTCCAACTCCCCTGCTATGGGCAAGGACACCTTCCACTAGACCGGGTTGCTCAAAGCCCCATCCAACCTGGCCTTGAACACTTCCAGGGATGGGGCATCTGCAACTTCTCTGCACGATTTTTTTCTAATATCTAATCTAAATCTACCCTCTTTTAGTTTAAAACGATTACCCCTTGTCCTATTGCTACAGACTCTACTAAAAAGCCTGTCCCCATCTTTCTTGTAAGTGCCCTTTAAGTATTGAAAGGCCACTGTAAGGTCTCCCTGGAGCTTTCTCCTCTCCAGGCTGAACAACCCCAACTCTTTCAGCCCATCTTCATAGGAGAGGTGCTCCAGCCCTCTGATCACCTTCATGGCTTCCTCTGGATTTGCTCCAATGGGTCCATGCCCTTCTTATGCTGGGGGCTCCAGAGCTGAACACAGTACTCCATTTGGGGTCTCACAAGAGCTGAGTAGAGGGGAAGAATCACCTCTTTCATCCTGCTGGCCATGCTTCTTGTGATGCAGCCCAGGATTCAGTTGGCTTTCTGGGCCACAAGCATAAATTGTCAGGCCATGTTGAGCTTTCCATCCACCAGCACCAAGTCCTTCTCAAGGCTGCTCTCAATCCATTCTCCACCCAGTCTGTATTGATACCAGGGGTTGCCCTGACCTAGGTGCAGGACTTTGCACTTGGCCTTGTTGAACTTCATGAGGTTCACATGGGCCCATTCCTCAAGCCTGCCAAAGTCCCTCTGGACAGTATCCCTTCCCCCCAGTGTGGCGAACACACCGCTCAGCTTGGTGTTGTCAGCATGTTCCTACAGTCACTCATCTATAAGCCACCATCATGTAACCACTCCTAAGGTTCCTACTGCAGATCTATGCTGATCCTACCAGGACTAGCTAGCCCAGATGCCCCTGTTCTTTGCTGGGACCTCACACCAGGGCCACACACTCCCTTTCTTGAAACAGCACACCAAGGAGCGTGTTGGATCACACAAGTCCATGTCCAGACGTGTTTGTTTTGTGTTTGGATGAACAGCTTTTCACATGATATAGCCTAGTGTGCACATCTTCAGACCCTTGCAATGTGTCTGTGATGTGACTAGATACAGGAGCCTTATTTTGGCAATGTTCAACATTTTCATTAGCATTTCAGTAACACGAGGTCTGAGTGTCTGCAGAGAACTGGAAAGGGAGAAAAAAAGGATATATGGGTAGATTGAGCTGAGGGTGGGAAGTGGTTACTTACCAGGATGTGAAAGGGATTAAGGTGTGTGACTGTGATGGGATGCACCTTTAAAAAGTATTTTGTCCCTGGTTCTCACTGTGGGAGAGCCATAAAGTTACAGGGGAAGGGGCAAAGCGCTGGTGAAATACATGTGACAGGTGTGTATGCCTGTGTTTTCCTGTGATCAGAAATTCCTGGTCATGTTTCACAGATTTTCTTAAGACAGAAAGACCCTGCATAGCAGAATGGTGATACATAGGTCCTACAATTAAAAGGAGGGTGGGCATCAACTCTCCATAGTTTACAAGTCTCTCCCCAGTTTAGTCTTTCATGGAAGCAGAAAGTGTGGCCGTGGCATGCTTTCTCCGTTATGTTTGCCATCAGGTTTTGATCACTCTTACCCACTGGGCTAGTATGCAGTGATCTCTCACCCATTTCCTTTTCCTCTCCTCAAGTTGAAACGTGGAGATTAAGCTTGATAACAACTCTCATGTGATGCCAATGCCTGCCTTGTCAAGAGCTATGTAATTTTCTGGGTTGAAGGTGAGTGGCATACAAGGGATAAGAGTGGGAAATTTGGACAAAGCTGACTTCAGATATTTATATTTTTTCTGGAATATAAAGTCCAATTTTCTGAATAGAACAACCACTGGAGCAGATAGTATTCTGCTCTGCTGCTATCCGTACTGAGTCCAGGGGTCTGTGAAAGTGAGGAGATGGCTTTTACTGAAGGTGTGGGACCTCTCCTAAGGTTTCTACTGCAAATCTGTGGTTTTGGTCCTACCAGCAGCAGGACTAATTAGTCCAGGCGTGCCTGTCCTTTGCTGGCTTTCTGCTGGGACCTCACACACACCTACCTCCTGTACTGAAACAGCAACCCAGGAAGTATGGGAACAGTGGGGGCTGCAGGAGGGAATTAGCTGCTCTGTGGACCCCAGGTGGTAGATAGATTTCAATTCCTATAATAAAGAGGAGAAGAATGAGCCTTCCCACTGAGAAAGTGGGGTGCTGAAAAAGGAGAGGAATTCCTGTCACTAACTGCAGTCCTTTGAATTCTCATTAATCACACCCCCATCTTCCCAATTTGCCTTTTACTACCCCAGCCTTAGAAATCCCACTGGCTTTTCCCTGTTCTGTTCTCCATACACTCAGAACCTACCTACCATTGCATGTTTGAGTGTTGCACATACCATGCAGATATCGCCAGTCATTTCTGAATGAGCTTCTTGATGCATAGTATGTTATTTTTGCTGATTTTCCTTAGAATTTCCATATTGCTCAATGGTGTCATGCATGGGAAAACTTTTTTTTTTGTGTGTGAGAACATCCTGTCACAAATGAAGCTCCACATGTAAGAAAATGAGTCACCAGAATCCCAGATCTAGTAAGAGAGTATATGGAGTGCTAATGTTTCTCCAGTGGCAGTGCTATTCACAGGGTGAGGTGAAACTGTCATCTAGTGGTCATAATAGGTGTTCCTGAATCACCATTTACATTTGGATATAGCCAGAATGTTTCTTATTCCCAGGATGTATCACCTGAAAATACCAAGCTAAAAAAAAAAAAAAAAAGTGATGTAAAAATTTTAAAAATATACATATATATATATATGTCTGTGAGGCTTCGAGGTGAAGGGAAAAACCCTAGAATCTTTGATAAAGAATAAACAAATTCGTAACTTTGTGCAGCAGGTTGTGAACTCCCTTTTTCTTCTCTCCCACAATTTACCACAGTGACATATTGCCTCCTGCCTTACTCAACAACTGTGGGAGGCTGAAGATCAAGATAACTGAAGCTAAAATAGGGCATCAAAAGAACGTGTTAGGTATCCTGGTACAATCATTTTACGAGTCAGCCTCAGTTTCAAATTTCCCCTTAAAAATAGTAGCAACACTTCATAACTCATCCTAGAAGGTCAGATTTTGTTACAGCATCAGTGCAATGCCAGTGTTTTCAGCTGGACAAACACAGGTTGTAAGAGAGAATAGCCTTCAGCCTAGAGATGGAGGTCTTCTGTTGTGCATTGACTTAGCAAGTTGTAGTTAACCTGCAGGGTTATCATCCACCAAGAAACAACAGACAGCATGAGTGGCCATAGCCTCAGGCTTCTCGGTCTTTGAGGATAGACCTCTTTATACATAAACCACTCTGCAGCAAGTATATTGATACTGCCAGAAGAGAGCTGGCTAAGTACATCTCCTTACTATGGGCTTGGTAGTAGTTTTGCAGCTGACTGATTGGTAAAGCTAATACTAACACCTAGACAATAATAACTGGAACTCAGCGAACAACAGTGAAAAACAGTGGGACTGGTACACAGCCTAGTAAGAATAGCCTCTTACAAAGAGAAAAACAGGCAAAGTGCAGTGTTGGGAGTTTGATGACTCAGGCTAGAATATTGCTGTATAGCATTAGCACCTGCATCTAGGATCTGTGTGATAGCTGTGGACTGAAGCAAGCGCAATTCTCAAATTTTTATATGGAGAGATTCATGTGTACTGACTAGGGAGGAAGCTATGCAAGCAATATCCCCTGGAGCAAATTGGCTAATGTAAGTCATAATACATAGCACACAATCTTCCCATTTAGCTCAGTTTGCAGATTCTGTGTATTGTATTTTCATAAGGTGTTGGAGACCCAGTTGTGGATTAGGATTCTTTAGTCAAGGTTTGTAAACTCAGAACCTCAAGATAGCATCTCCTTGTAATGCCTACAGTTTTAAGTATATATTGAGGGGCAATGCTGACAGAGGCAGATGATGGAGACTGTAAGGGAATTACAAGACAATCTGACCTGTGTAATTAGCAGCAATTCCAGCACGCCCCCACACTAAAGAAAGTAATTTTTATTCAACAGGTGTCATCACAGAAGTGAAGCAAAGACATTGAAGAAAAATAATGAGATATATTTCTGGACATTTATGCAGTTTCCTAACTGAAGAGTGTCCCATCTAAGGTAAATGACAAAAAGCACAAGGTGAATTATTTGTAAAATGAACATGTGGCCAAAGATAGCTGGCATCTTTAGTCCATCAGAGATAAATGATTCAATAGTGAATGGAAGGGAGAGCAGTTAGGCTATGGAAGCCTTTCTGACTTATTCACTAGTGAAATATATTCAGTAGTGAAAATTCTTTGCTTAGCATTTTCAGTGAAAAGCTTTTGGTCTGACTGTGTAACTGCTTTCTGTGCAAATGTATTTTTTGAGCTTGCTTTCTAGTTATGACTAAATGCATTGCACACTTTTCTTTCACTACCAGTTACATATGAATCAGCTTTTATTCTGCTTGTAAAGATTTTAGATCTTTTTTATTTTTTTTTAAGAAATGTTTTTGAAAAACTTTTCTGTAGTGTTTGTTTGCCAACAAACACTAGAGAACATTCATTCTCTAGATTTGTAAAAGGAAATAAGTTAATTCTTTAGAATTGTATGAGGAAGTCCCTGCCATATCTAGAGGCAGGTGCCTATGTCAATGCTCATGTGAAAGTCATCCAGCTCTAATGAAAAAACTTACATTTCTGTTGCCAGCAGGATGAAAACAGAGGATACTGAAGTAATTTTAATTCATAACTGGAAGTTAGCTGGGCAGAACTACAGAGCAGTCACACACTGAACCAGAAAGTCTATGATGGAAGCAGGATTGCAAACTAGGCTGTAAGTAGTAAACCACAAAGATGAGTAGATGATACTGGCAGGAGACTGTAGTTGTAAGTCCTGACACCTGTTGGGCTGTAGAGATGATAATATCTGAAACAGCGCTTTTAATGGATTCTGTTGTTAAGAAAGCTGTTTGAAGCAGGCAAGTGATGATATAATGACCTTTCTGCCAAAATCTGCGATTTAACGAAATCTTACACGTTGCTGTAAACGGGTGATGACAGGCTTTATTTTTTTCTTTATTATTTGGGAAATTATTTCTGGTTGGAGAGGCCCAAGAATTGATGCAGATACAGAAGCTATGTTCAGTCTCGGGATTTGTAGCATATCCATTTTTTAGTACTGCCAGTGCCATCTGAAAGATTATGCCCTTAGTCTGAAGGGAGCCTACTGCTGTTCAGTGAGCAGCTGCTCTGTGGATGCACAGCAGTACTGAATCTGCTGACCTGCTGTGCATGTGAGCTCAGTAAGAGAACCATGATCATTAACTCCCTGATTAGAGCAGGAACGGCACTGGTAAACTGTCAAGAGACTGGAATGTGTGTGTGAAGATAAAACATAGCAGTAAAACCCGGCAATACAAATTTAGCAAAATGAAATGTTGCAGCAAGAGATAGCATTAGTAAATGTGGTTAAAGCCAAAACCTTTCTTCAGGGGGGGAGCTGAAAAGTTGCTGACTTTCTTCCTGTGACTTTGCAACATTCTGGGGTGTTTAGAGGGCAGGCTTGCCTGACTGCTGAGAGACAGTCAACACAGCACTTTTGCATGGAGGATGACTGTAGCACAACAGCAGCACATTGCAAAGAGAAGTTGCAAGTACCCTGATGGAGGAAGAGGAGTGCAGGAAGGACTTTCCTCTAGACCTTCTGTGCTACTATAGACAAAGAGCATATTTGTATGTGTTTGTATACGCAAGACTCTTAGCTCATATTATTTATCACAGTCACAAATCAAAATCCTGCTTTCTGCACATAGCAGGCCTGAATGTGAAACAAAATAGGGGATGAAGGAAACAATCAACCAGTTAGCAACTTAGAAACATCCGGGTCTGGAACATACATGATTTAATCCAGGTAACAGGCCTGTAAAGGATCACAAACCCCTACAGACAGCAGGTTAGCAGGTGTTATACTTCTGTAAATATAATATGTTACATGTAAACTGGAAAGAATCTACCTTCAAGAGCTGCTGTCTCATAGGATGAATCCCACTTTGTGGATGTTGAACCACATAAATGACTTTCTAGTCCACAGAAAAAAGTGTAAGAAGTGATGGCACTGTTTTTGCGTGGGAAGAAAGATCATTGGACAGTATTACACCTATTTTAAGTGGGGAATTTCAGAGGACTGACTGAGTTGACTGGCTCTCTTTGGTAAGTCACTGGAAACTGAGGTTCCTTTAAAACTTGTTTGTAGCTGATTCATACTGAGTTTTGTTGCCTTCCACTCTAAAATAACATACAGAAATGGAGAACAATTCTTGCATGCAGAGAGCACCTGGACAAAAGTGGCTTTTTCATAGCTGCTAGAGTGAGAATAAATAACCAATTGTATCAGTTTACATGACTAATGCATTTAGGAACAGCAATCAATTTGGAAATCTGTTTTCCAGCCATGGGGTCATAGCCCTCAGGAGGCTATCGCAAAAGAAATCTCTAGCAATGTGTGTCAAAGACATTTCATAGAATTGTAGAATCACAGAATCATTTAGGTTGGAAAAGACCTTTAAGGTCATCAGTTTCAACCGT
>JAVJGJ010000057.1:7040653-7067696 GCA_035590215.1 Microhierax caerulescens | reverse complement strand
GTGCCAGGGACGTCACTCATAGCCTTGGAGTTCTGCTCTGTGCTTCACAGAGAAATGGGTGCGCGGTCACACACCAGCGTGGGGCCCTGTCCGTGCTCATTTGCAAATTGTCTGTCATCTGTTACAGCTGTGGATTATGGAGCCAGTGGACTATTGCAGTTTACCCTCTCAATAGTATCAACAACATTGTGGGCTAAGGCCTTGTGTATACCTCTTAGAGGTGTAACAAATAACCATGGTGGAGCTTTGTGCAGGAGTAAAGGATTTTGCCTAACTTCTCAGGGGTATCTTTTCATTTTCTGAATCTTTGTGAACATATACATTCACCCTGGGAATGTACACTATGTGTACATAAGCATTCACACCGTGACTGTTCTGTTTTTACTGCAGTGGTCCCTGTAGGACATGAATGTAAGACCTACCCATTTTTGTGCCAGGCACACAACTACAAAGGTGTAAAATATGGCCATATCCCTATGCCTCTTGCTTGCAAGCCTAAAATTTCAGAGAAACTTTATTCAGTTAATATATCTACTGTGTTGACTCTCTAATAGTAAGTATGTCTTGTTCTTCAATTCTGTTTTGCCTTTGCTTGGAAACATGCTGATTTTATTTCATTTTTTCTATGACACTGACTCTTCTGGGTTTTAAAAGATGACTTTTGCTTGGAGTCAGGCACAATTCCTCCTATCTTTATCTTTTCATGATCCATGAACTATGTACTTGAAGCCAGATTATCTGTATGGAAAAGCTTGAACCTACTTCTCCCTTCCTTTTTTTTTTTGAAGTTACCACAGAAGGACAGAGAACCAGATCACTATTATGGCTCCTCAGTGTTTGTTCATTACAAGTTTCACCCTCAGAATTGCCTTTTATTTATTTATTTATTTATTTATTTATTTTACTATGGGTCCCTGAATTTCTTCTTAGCCAAGAAAGTAATTTGCCTGGGTCTTGTCTTCTACAAGTTTTCAGGACTAATTCTTTTTTGCACATATTGAACATGAGTCATGCTTGCTGTCTTTATATTGGCCAGATTTGGGACCCCTCATCTGCCTGTGTCTTCAGCTGACACATCCAAGGGGTCAAGTTTCAACCCCCAAGATTAATTTAACTATTTCTTTGATCATTGAAGCCTTTCAACAAGATGCCACCTTTGGGACTGTTGGTTCTTTTGGTTTATTTCAACTAGTCACATTGGGACCTTTTCCTTAATAAAGTATTCTGTGGTGGGTTTTATTTGCAGTACACGTGCACATGTGAGCGAGCAGCTAGAGACAAAAAGGTTAGATGAGTTAGAAAGTTAGAAAAGTTAGAAAGGTTACCTGTAACTCTTCTTCAAGATGAGTTGCTTATATGTGCATTAGTGCTGCCTACACTTACATTGGCAGCTGACCCTCCTTTGTGAGGCACTTTTGAGACTGAGAGAAAACAAGAGTCCCAGGCACAGGCTGTAGACTAGTGTGAAGAGTACATGAAAGAATGGGACCTTTGTGTCCTTTAGATCCTGCTGCAATTAAAAGCAAACAACTGCAAAAATCCACAATGTGTGTATATAAATAATCACCTGAAAAGACCTGTCACAGGTAAATAACTTTTCTTATTCAAAATCTCCTAAATGCAGTACTTGATGAGTTAAAAGGAATAATATCCATAGCTGTAGTCAAAGCCAGCCTCCATTTACCACCTCACTCATTTACCACCTCACTCACTTTTAATAGGTGACCATTTAAGTTTGAGACTCTAAACCACTGATCTGAGCGCTCTGTGTCTCTGATGGAACCTTGAGTTGTTCTTTACTTGGGTTGAGTAGTGTTTTTTAGTGGCATTTGGAGATCTGTGTGTCAGGAGAAAATCAGAGTACTACTTTCAAACCATGCATTAATCTGGAAGGACAACAAAAGTTAACCAACCTGATTTGTACTGACAAATGAGTTTTCACAAATTATTCCAAAAAATGTTAAACCCCTCACCAAACTTTTCAAGCAGATATACTAAAGCAGCAATTGAAAGTTCAGCTGGAATATGCAAAGAATTAGAAGACCTGAGTTTTGCATGATTAATCAAACCTTTGTCAAAGTCTTCCTCAGAAGCACCAGACCTGACTTTGTTGTGTTTCACTGTCCCCTACCCAGAGTTGGAATTTTATGACCTCTGCTGGCTGGCACAATGGGAAGCCCAGTTCCTGAACATTCTCAGTGATGTAAGAAATGGTCTTAATGAGCAACAACTTCAAAATATTAGTCAAATCACTACTGTTATCCTCTCTGAGAAAACTACAGTTGGTTTTACCTTAAAAACATTGTCTGAAATCTCATTACCTTCTGAACCATTCGAGCTCAATCACTTTTCCTTCTGTTTCAGCTGTGTTCCTGGGAAATGATTTCTGGCTTGCAAAATGAACACAGTTCACTGCATTTAAACTACTTACAGATTCCTTTAAAGGCTTTTGCCTTTTCATTTTGAGGACTAAATATCCTTTGTGTGCAGACATTTCCAAACCTAGACCTAGCTACTGCAGATTGATAGGCGGTGTAGCTGTAATATTGCCCCACACTGTACTACACTGTACAATGCTGTAATGTATCAGTTCCTCCAGCTTTATAATTTGGAAGTCAGAGCGTAATTCTGAGAAGTTTGGGGGTGGGTGGGTGGGTGTGTTGCTGGTAGAAGAGGAAAATCAGGTGAGAATAATTTCACTGAAGCCATCTGCTTCCCATTTGTATTACATAAAGGCAATAGTACTTAGCTTCCTCCTGCTCAATACTGCCAGGATTCATTGATTAATATTTCCAAGCATGGCTTAAGAAGAAAAGTGCTATCTATTCACATAATTTTCTGATACACAAATTACCCACCAGCCCTACAAATGCTTGTTTCCTTGATTCAACTGTCAGCAGTGTTCTGTGATGTCTCATTACATTAGAAGTGGTTTTAAATGGCAAGATTTTTCTGCTTGATGACATTTCAAGAAAATGTGAGGTGTGTGTTTTAAACTGAGATGATTTTACCAGGAAAGGAACTGAAAGAAGCCTTTTGTCTCATGGTGGTTTCTGGATGTGAGTTCTGTGGATGTCTCTGAAAATTAGAGAACAAAGTGTTTCCTCTCCCAGTTTAACATTGCCAAGAGCCTCAGACCTCCGACTCATGTCATCAGTATGGCTGACTTCATCTAAAAATGACTAAGCAAACCTAAGCATTCAAATAGCCTTTGTGTAAGGGCTGGGTTGTTTTTTTTTTATATTTGCAAATGTTAGGCAGGAATGACAATGTTGTGCATATTTAATTGTGTAAGCTTTTATTTACATATTAAAGCAGTATCATTTTACTAGTCTTTCAACTCTACATCTCCTAAGCAGCCTATTGCAATATACAAGTTCCTCAACATAACCACTTGCGTACTTCGAGACTGTAAAGAAAGAGGGAGTGGAAGTGGTGCTTTCTTCTATGCCTTTCTGTCATTCTCCCCTGAATGATCAGGTACCACTCACTTCAAATTATAAGACACACCAGTCAGCTTAAAATCTACTGAATCATGTTTAAATACATTTTTAGGCTTACAAGAAATTTGTGGAAGGATTCTGAATTCTCCTGTATCTTTTTACTAATTTAGAAGGCTTTTAGCAAGGCAAGAGCTTTTCCCTACCAGTAGATTAATTAGCAAAAAATCTTCTTGTTTATTCTATCCTTCCATACAGCTTCCTAGTTTTGTAAAGAAGTCTTATAAATATAATAAATTTAAATTGTTTTCACTTTACTACCCTCTTTCATTGGTAGAGTGCAGGTAAGTGGCATTAGTGTAAATATGGCTTGTGTACTTTCTTCCTTCTTTGCCTCTTCTCTCATGCATGCTGCTAGAAACATGTTCTTTAGACTTCTTTTACAGAATATGCATAAGCCAAAAATCCTGAATGGTTTTGTTAATTTGTATTTCTGAAAGGACTTTGAAGACCTCCTCCTGAGGTGGAACAAAGAATGTGTTTTTATCTCTGTAGAACAGAAATATATTATTAGGAGAGGGTTTTATCATATATTATGATCCTGTTAGCCTGTTCGCATTCTCTCAAGAGCTGTCTAAAACTCTGTCTTTGTGTTGAGGTCAGAGAAACAAACAAACAAACAAAAAAACAAACAGTAAGGGAGCAAGATTTAACTGCAAAGCCTGTACCTATTTTGATCATCTTCTGGTTCAGTGTGGCATGGAAGCATGCTGTGATGGCAGAGTGCAGTGGATACCTCCTAGACTGAGTCCCAAAACCAGTGTAGCCAGGCTGATAGTTCTGCTGGGCATTTGCTCATTAGCCCTGCTTGTCAGCCATGTGGACAGTTACAGTGCTTCCATTTCTATAGATGCTCACTCACATTATCACATGGTACAGAAATCTTCCACCATGCTTCCTCATCCCCCAGGAAAGCAGATGCAAAAAGAGACCTCTGCTTCATTTTACCACAGAGCATAGCATCAAGTGCAGATAATTTAGGGTTTTGAACTGTGTGAGCTAAAATCTTGTAACTCACCAGCAAAATGGGAGTGGGATTGGGTAATACTTGATGAGAAACTTCCAAATAATGAAAAATAGTTTCAGCCATTTTCATAAAAGTTTCTGATGAAAAGAAGATTTTCTTTTCTGTCCATTTCAAGCTAAAATATAGTCTATCAGATGTCAAGACCTGCTGGTTTTTCCCACAGAGTTAGATTTTTTTTAAAAGCAGTCCAAAATGTATACTGTCAGGAATTAATCTGTAAATAGCTATGGGATCCACTAGTACAAAGGCAATCCTTTAAATAAAAATTATCTTCATCTTTATCCTGTCCTTAGTCAGCCATAGCATTTCCTTTGATTTGGAGATGTTGACAGGACCTCATATTGGGCTGATGTTGGACATGTTCTGCTTTCTTTTTCTAGTGGGCATATCAAAAGCCATCTAGTCTCTAAAAATGTTTTTAATTATAACATAAAACAATATGCTACAAATTGAAACCTCTTAAGTTAAAACAGAATTGGTAACTGTACTAATAAAAAAAAAAAAAAAAAAAAAAAAGGCCTGAAAATAAATCTCCCTGGTTCTCTTTGCACCTACAGAACAGGTTCTTTATCCCAGTCCTCTTCTACTCTGCCAGCTTTCAGTGACTTGTCAGACTGCACACATTCCACATGATCTCTTCTGAGCTCCCTTTTCCACCACTTCCATGACTTCTTGTGGGTCTGCTCCAGCCAAGCCCTTTGCCAATGTCTCCCCATCTGTCTTCTTTGCCATCCTTATGCTGCCTGCGCCTGCCTGCACTCTGGGTACGTACTCAGCAGCTCTGAGGGAAGACACAATCTCCCCTTCTCTCTGGGAATTTCACTAAACCTAAAGTGTGTGTGCCTGCTCTGCAAGCAAACTAAACAAACAGAAATATTTGTCATTTAACACGAGCTGGCAGCTAAGCCCAACCAGCTGATCGCTCACCCCCCCCCAGTGGGATGGGGGAGAGAATCAGAAAAGCAAAAGTGAGAAAACTCATGGGTTGAGATAAAGACAGTTTAATAAGTAAAGCAAAAGCTGCTCACGCAAGAAAAGCAAGACATGGAATTCATTCATTACTTGCCATCAGCAGGCAGGTGCTCAGCCACCTCCAGGAAAGCAGGGCTGCATCGTGTGTAACAGTTACTTGGGAAGACAAATGCCGTCACTATGGATGTCTCCCCCTTCCTTCTTCTTCCCCCAGCTTTATATGCTGAGCCTCGTATGGTGTGGGAGATCCCTTTGGGCAGCTGGGGGCAGCTGTCCCAGCTGTGTCCCCTCCCAGCTTCTTGTGCACCCCCAGCCTGCTCGCTGCTGGGGTGGGGTGAGAAGCAGAAGAGGCCTCAGCTGTGGGCAAGCACGGCGCAGCAGCACTGCAAACATCCCTGTGATGCCAACACTGTTGTCAGCACAAATCCAAAACACAGCCCCATACTAGCTGCTGTGACGAAAACTAACTCTCCCCCAGCCAAAACCAGCACAGTGTTCTACTCTGTTAAAGAGGAAAGAATCAGTGCTGCAAGTGTTTTCATTCAACCCTGTCACTGCACCCCTGTTTTCTGGAATGGTGCTTTCATGCTTTAAAATGACATAAAGTCCATGGCTAAAGTTTCCTCTGTGATAGCTGGTTAGTTTATGACCGATGCATTAGGGTATATGTGACACACACGTCAGCATTTATCTATTCAAACAAAGGACCAGAAGCAAGTACATTGCACTGCTACTTCTCTCAAGGTGAAAACCCATGTCGTAGCTGAGCTGAACTGATAGATTGGTGTAGCTGAAGAAGGGGATAACCAGTGCAGCAAAGGCCTCACTGTCTGTGGGGCTGCAGAGAACAAGAAATTTGAAGAGGCGTGAGCTATCAAGTTCATCCCTGTGCAGTGATAACTGTAGGACAACAAGTAAATGTCAGTACTGTTAACTATGTCATTGCACACAGGAGTGAGGAGTGAAATGAAGGATCGTGTATCTACACATTTACTGTAAATAACTTCTCATTTTCAGTCTTATTCTTCATAAATGAGTGCACTCTGGAAAATTATAATATTTTTTTCCTGTTAGCTGGAACGAGAAGAACTCAGGAGCCCAAAAGTATGTGCTGTCTGTCACAATAATGTAGAAAAATAGGCAAGTTGGGTTCTGGGAATTCTGTACAGTTCTGGGCTACAGAATCCTAGATCGGTTGTGGATGTAAATCCTAGTTTGGTGGTGGATGCAAATCCATCATGAGCAGTTTTCGTCTTGGAGACTCATCTACTGGTGGGTAGGGTAGGAGGCCTAGGAGACTGAGGTCCTCCAATTTGACTTCTAATTATAATACCAATGGTATTATGATGTCCCTCGTTGTCTCTCCTTAACTGCTGAAGATTTTAAGCCATGTCTGAGAAGGTTCTCAAGCTCTATTCCAGTGCATTGAGTGCACATTCCAATGCACTGACAGATTCCACTTTTATGTTTGAAAATGGACATATCCTCTTAGGAAAAAACAAACTCAGCTGAGGAGTTTGCATTTGTGTTTCAAAAATGTTCTGGTTACTGTTGTCATGCTAAAACTACTGTAATTGAAAAAGATTGGGGGAAAGACTTTGTTCTGCTTTTTTTAACATGGTGTGCTATTTTTTAAACAGTGTGTTGGGCAGCTTTCATGGACAACTAGTTGCACCAGTTCCTTTGCGGTGTCACTTATTCAGTCATTTCTCCTGTTTCTCAGTCTTTCTTACAGTAAAAGGAGAAAGAAAGATTTTAAAAACAGGAACATTTGATTGTGAAGCCACTAAAATTTTCAGGGTATCACCGCAAAATCAGAGACAGCTATACAGCTTGAAAGTGCTTTTGATTGCTTTCAAATAGAAAAGATTCCCAGCCTCTATTATTCTTTATATCAGGTTTTAACACACAGTAGAATGTATTTTTCCCCCTAAAATGGCTCAAGTTCATCGCAGACTGTTAAGAAATTTAGCTGTTAAAGCTTTTCACACTGTAAAAAGATTGTGTTACTTCCTCAGACATCATTCTATCGTGTCTTTATCTCTTACAGTAACAATCTGCCCCAGTGTTTTGGTGCATCTCACCACCCCCACCCCACAGATTGTAATGTATTAAACTTGGAGGATAATGAACTGAAACAATGATCATACCACAAGAAAATGACTAACTGTATCTTGGAAGGAACGTATTATATGAGTCATAGTAAGTCATAATCAAAACTGCCCTATACTGGACACTTGGAAAGAGGCCAGATACAACAGGCTGAGCTCTGCAGCTGTTTGCCCCTTCTACTGCCACAGGCTGCCTGTGGCACTTAGCAAGGCTTGTCTGGAATGAAGTGACAGACAGACAAATAGCAGTGCTTCCATCATGTTTCCCTCCACTTGTCCCTCTGTTCTTCAGCTTAATTTATGATTTTCAAGAGGACCCTGTATCAAAATGCATCTCTAACTAGGTGAGCTTTTAAATCTTTCCTTTGCCCTCAAAACCAGCTGTATTGAATGACCTCTTGAGAGGATGCTGGAGAAAGCTAAAGATAACTAAAAGATCATAGAAAAATTAGAAACTAGAAATGGGCAACTGTAATGGTATATTCTATCTTGAATGGGAAGACTGAAACCTTGGGATGGTTACTAAGTTCTGTCAGTGTGCTCACCTCTCTGCAACATCTACAGTCATATTAAAGTTTGCAATCTAAAAAAAATCCAGCCGTGCTGCAGGCATGTAAACCAGAGTTTACAATGACAAAGTATATTTTTCTGACGGTGTTTTAGGGTTGCTATTTCAGCTTGTGTGAGACAGAAGGAAGGAGATTTATATTGCAAGTGACTCAGTAATGGTGGCAGAAAAGAAATGTGTTAAAAGGAGATCAAAAGAAGAATTTGAGTACAAGGAAGTAAGGAATTTCTGAAGGCAGGAAAAAGCCTAAACAGAATTAAATGGGAATAAGAGGTATTTTCAAGGAATAAGGACAAATATGGATAAAAAAGTGTGACTAGGAAACTAACAATAAAGCTGTAAATATCTTGTTGTGTCCTTTTAAAGATATGAAAAAGCTGTGATCGCACTTCAAAAAACAGTCATATGAGCTCAGGCCAGCTAGTTCATCTATTTCTGTCGTGAAAGTTAGAGTAGCCTAATTACTTACTACTCATCCGACACACAGGGCTGGTTTTCAGCCTACACTCTGCCCTGTGCTGTTGTGGCTACATTTTCAGAGCCACAAAGCTGCCACATATAGAAGCCTGTCGGTATTTCAGCAATCCCATGATGGATAAAGAACTGGATTAAGGAGAGAAAGCAAAAGGCAGTGTTAAAAGGTGTCAGGTTGAAAGTAGCTTGCTAATAAAGTTTCTCAGCAGAAGATATTTATGGTAATTCTGTTTATCGATTTTACTGATGGCAGTGGCATTTGCATCAGGAGTGTGTGAGGAAATCTGTTGAAAGCAAGAAGAATATAGCATTATTAAGATTAAGAATGGAAATGTCACATAAAAAGGACCTTGATGAGTAGAACGATAGATGTGTGCTGAAATTCAGCAGCTCAAAATGTAATAGCAATAAAAGTAGGTAGTACAACAAATTTTGGCTGGAAATTAGAATAGAGAATCTTGCTTCAATCAGGATGAAAAACAGCCTTTCAATAAGGTGGGTGCTTTTTTTGGTGCTTAGATTGCTCATGAAAAGTGTTTAATGATACAATGCCTGCAAAAAAAGGCAATTTGATGCAGGGATGTAGGGGTCCTTTCTGAGGTTTTGTTTCCACCCTCACATATGATGGGCTATGTCTCAATATAAATATAACTGTAGAAAAAAGGATGGCTACACTTCTTTAATGGAGGATTCGGTGTTTAAACAATGTGTTAGAGTCATGCAGCTTGCAGAACAAACACCATTGGCCAAATCCCCAGCTGATAATAAGTCATCACTGAATTTAACAAGCTGTTGTCTGGCTGTAGACTTTGAACTTAGTATAGCAACTTCTGCAGAATGTGAGCTGGAACGGGATGAGGGGAAAAGGGATTTACGCTGGATGCCAAAGTGTCTTGGGTAGTATATCTTTCAGAGTAGCACTGTGACACCATGTGTAACACAGTGCAAAGGGCCCCCCCACTTGTCAGTACAGGAACAAATACAGCATGTTTTATATTCTGTTCTGCATCCTGAACTTGGCCTTTTACTCTCTTCCTCATGAGAAGAAAAATAAAATAAGTTGTACTGTTTATTTATGCTTAAGTGGCATTGTCCCGCTATTCTAAACAAAAATAGATCATTGACTACAAACAATAGGTTGTATGCTGTCTTTTTCATCCTTTGCAGAGAACAGATAAAGGACTGCTGTGAAAACACATTTATGACCTCATTTTTATATGGTTAAAATCTCAGTCATACCTTGTTCAGTGCTTAGCTTTAGCATAGTACTTTTCTTCCTACATTTTCTTACTCAGCACAAAGGTAAGGCAGTGGAAGAAGATTCCTTACACTTTTTTCTTACAAATGATTGTACCTCTAAATACAAAATATATCAACTGTGAGTTTTGAGTAGCATGTACTTCTACAAGTGCATACCCAATTACAGAAATTTGCTTTGTAGTCATGGAGTATGCAGTCAGCTTGCAAGACCCAACTTCCCTATTTCCATGGTTTTGAAACTAGACACATTCAGACAATGCATTTGCACCACAGCAAAATAAAACATTAATGTCAGAAGGACATGCTTTGAAGATTGTATTAGGGCAATTTAGATTTCTTCTGAGGAAATTTTTGCTTAATTTAATAGTACGGAATTCTGTTTTAAGCATTTGAGTAAGAAAAAATGACTGTTTGGATTCAGCTGTGTTTAGGACAAAAGAAATCACAATGATTGCAGCACATAAACTCAAAGGAGTAGCAAAGAAATACTGAAATAGAGACAAATGTAAATTTACCAGAATCAGGTTTTAGAGTATGATTTTTATTTTTTTTTTATCTGCACCAAGATTCCATGGTAAACTAGAATAGGAGGCAACAGAGATAGGAGCACTAAACACACTAGGACAGAAAAAGTCAGAAGGTAATAAGCCACTAGTACACTAGTGAAAGAGAATTTATAAATTATATTGAGAAAGAAACTAAATGAAAGCAATAGCATTCAAGAAAGTTATGTATGCAGGTAAACTTGAACTCTAGCCAGGCTGCTATACTTCACTTTTATACACCTCACACACACTAATTCCAGCACTGATGCAATGCCATTTGATTTTTCACTATTGATAAAACTGAACAATCACAGAGAATCACATCTCATTATTGACAACTGATTTTTTTCAGCTTCCTCCGAAGCACTTGGTCATATCCATTGTCACAGGATACAACTACAGGTGCAAGACTTACACAGTCCACCATTGCAAATCTTAATCCAATAAAAAGAAATTTTTTGCATGAGCCTCTCATGGAAGACCTCACCCTCCATTATCCCCTTTCCTCTGGAGTATGTAAAGAACCACCTGTGGTGTCCTGTCTGCTTAGTTCAATTAGAGAAGTTTTCAAAGTGTTACTGAAAAGATTTTGATTTTGAGTCTTTTCCACTGCTGCTGTGGAAGTCACAGAAGGACTGTTAGTACAGATCAAGCATCAGCAACTTCAGCAGCATATTATCCAGCTCTACCTGGGGGCAGACCTAGATAGGACAATCATAAAGTGACCTCAGCCTTGCTTCCGAGCTGCCCCTTCTGCTGTTGTAACAACTAACTAAACCACAAACCCCAAGGAAATGTTAAGGAAAATGCTAATGTAGATAAAGCCTGGTTACACACAACAGTTTTTTCATGACCTTACTTCATTAAAAGTAGCTTGCTCTAGTCTTCAGAAGGGGGGACATAGTTCCTTCTGAGCTTTGTACAACAGCAAAGTTCTCTGGATAGGGTACACACACCGCATCAACTTGACACGTTTAGCCTGTGATCTCTGAAGAAAAAACCTTGACATTACATCTTGTACAGAACAGCCACTTTCCTTACTGAAGGAAACAAGTTTAAGAGAAGTGTTAGCTCAAAACTTTCCATCAAATGGGAAGGTGGGTTTTGGCTGGTTTTTTGGGTTTTTTTTTTGGGGGGGGGTGTGGGGGCAGCGTTCAAGCACGAAATTAGATTTTAACTGAACAACTTTTTCTATCTTCTTTGAAGGGGAATATTATTGATTCTCCAAGACACTAAGAAGTTAAAATCCTATTACCTTTGGGTGAAAAAACCCCACCTTTTTGGCATTGGATATTTTTTTTTAATATTTCCAGCAAAGTCAATTATTAAAAAGGATTTTTGCTGGTAGGATTTCCCTTTTTCTTCCCCATTTTCTTCAACATATTGTGACATGTCCATACTCCTTTACTTTTTGAGCAGCTGTATTTTAAAATGTTAACTGTCTCTGACATTACCATAACCTGCCTGTACGACCCTGAGCAGGTTCCTCAGTATTCTTCTGAGGGAGTTCTTCACCTGCAAAATAGGGGCAGGATTTTTACCTCCAGTGTGCCTGTTGTGAGGTTACCAGTGCAAACTTTAATAATGTTTGTGAAGTATTTAAATTTTTTCCAATGGGTAGCACTGAGGTAACCATTTTGCATTCCTTATTTGATCAGCCAAACACATTACAGACAGGTGTTCCCTCACTGCCAATGATGACTGCATCCATTTTGCTTTAAAATAGCACCAAGGAGCCATTTTTATTTTCTGGCCAAATGGAACAGAACAACTCTTGTCCTTGTAGTTTAGTTCTACCTGTGTATAATGGGAATGGACTAATAGGAATGGACACATGCATGTTACAAATTATTCAGAGATATCCCTGGTTTAATTTGTATCTCACAGACCTATCTGCCTTTTCCCTCTATCCACAGACAGTTTAAGTTTCTGGAACTGCTGCTTAAATCCCTAGTTTTGTTGCCAAGTCCCTGGACTGCCATGTGCTGTCTGGAAGAGCACAAGCTCTAGAAATGCAAATGTGGGAGACATTAACTGCTGTAGATAAACTGTATTAAAACCAAGTCAACTACACTAGAAAACAAGGTTAGAAAGGCTTAGAAATGCCACTGTCTTTGCCACAAAAGCCTTCCCAACTCTTGACACTGACTTTGCCCGTCAGCCTCAGAACAAAATTCCAGAAACTGCTCCCTGCTGTCAGCACGTCAGTGATCTTCCACCACTCCTCAGAAAGACACGAGAGATCCCTGCCCGATTTCAGAGCACCTGCAGCCTCTCTTCAGCAGAAACTGCATGGCCAGAACCTTCAAGTTCACAAATACTTTCCCAGGAATATTTTTACTATGTCGAATGGATCAGTTTCTCAGATGATGTGGATTTAGTGGTCTGAGTAAAAAGGCTATCCGTGACAAATGATACATTCCCAGCTAAGGGTCACTAAATAAGTGCCTACATGGAAGTCATAGGGATAACTCCTGGCAGCCTTGTAGCCCCTGAAAACAGAAAAGTAGGAGTGGATTTTGGGGAAGCACATTTTACTTGTGCTCCATAACTTTTAGCAATTAAGGAAAGTCACAGCTTGGTGAATATCTTTTATGTAAAGAAAATAGCTGTGCATATTTCCCTTCCTTCCATCCCTGTGGCTGACTGGTCCCAGTTAGACTCACCTACTGTACTCATGACCTTGATGGTGAACAGCACAAAAACACACACAGTCTTCCCAGCAATCTTCATGTCGTCTCCTGCTTTCATGACTCGGGCAGCTCCGTCACTCCATCCATCCCACCGCCAACCTAGCTGTGGTCATGGGGAGTATTTCTTGCCTGCCAGCGCATCCTTAGCAGCCAGCCTCAGGGTTTTCTCTCCCCCTTTCCCACTCCTCTCCTCTAGCTGTGCGTGCTCCTGATCGCCTGGCTCCTCAAAGCTGGAGAGGTTCCTCCTTCTGTCTTTTCAGAGCACTAGGCTTCCTGTGCTGAGAGCCTGGGCGAACGCTGAGGAAACAGATTGAACAGCTCTGCCTTCCGTTCATTGGCTCTGCTCGGGAGGCTGATGAGTGGAGATAAACTCTGCAGCAGAGCTCAAGGGGGTAAAAGCAGAGGAGATTATTCAAGGCTGAGTTTAATATCAAAAAAGGAAATCTTAATCTTGGAAAGCTAGAGAAAAACCTATTCTTCATATTTGTCACTGCTGCTACTACTACTGCTGCTGCTGCTACTTCTTTATCACTTCTTTGTCACCGCCTCCAAGAAAATTCCTCCTCATGTCTCCCTCAAAAGAATCAACAGTCTTAAATCTTCTCTGTAAGTGATGTTTTTAATGATTTCTCCCTTCAGTAGCTGTTTAGCTACTGGCAGCATAGTCCTCATCTTGAACAAGGCTTTCCAGACCCTGGAAATTGGAGAAAGTGAGGTTTGAGGGAAAAGAAAACCCTATTTTACATACTTTTCAACAGAAATAATACAGTAGTTGAAGCTGACACACATCATTCACTGAAAACCTTTTTGTTTTTTTCAGAATACTCGTGTGGTTTTTTAAAAAATAATACTATATCTGTTTCCCACATCCTCGCTGATGTAGTAATTTCAGATTCAGGGTTTTTTTCCTTTCTTAAGCCACAACACTCGCCCAGCACAGCTCCGTGGGTCAGCAGTAGAGAAAAGGCCTCAGCTATTGAAAGCTGCAACTCCGAATAATTACCACTGAGGACAGAGGCATAAGAGGTTGAGAGGAAACAGATCAAAGCTGGCAGGAAATTGAACGGCTCAGAGGCCAGGACTGCACGCTGTGTTTGAACATCAGCAAGCTGTGCTGATGACTGTAGTATGATGTTTTGGTAATTTTGTTTGATCAGACCAGTGTTCAAAAATGGTCTGCATTGATGGCCACTAGAACAGAGGAGTGTGAATTAAGGTCCTATGTAAAAAAATTTAAAAAGACTAATAATGATCATATAAAGAAAATCAGATATCACAGAAGTTCAGCTGGATCATCTTGGTCCCAGGATTATCTTATTGTCTACAGCTTTGTGTGGGAGAGTGTTCTGTGTATTTCTCCTCACTTGCTTTTTTGAATTCAATTTAACATTTTGACACTCTTCACTGTTCTGAGGTTTTCGATATGTCATTCTCATTAACACTCTGGGTTATTTTCTGAGTATTTGCTATTGATCTAGGAATTAGTAATGCTTGTGAATAAATATCATGGCTATATTTTAGACAAGGGCATGGAGAGAAAGAAAAGGTGTTTATGTAAGTAGAGATTAAGATACAAGGTTGGAGAGAGAAGCAGGCAACATGCAAGCAGTATGAGGCCTCGTGTAAAAGAAATAGTGCTCAAATTTCATGAAAAGACAAAAGGAAACTAAGGTGGTGTAAATGTGCAGACATGTGGCATATTGTATAATGACTGCTGCATAAACATGAAAAAATACAATGGGATAGAGAAGATTTTGGAAGACAGCAATCTTCTAAATAAGAAAAGTCCCACTTTAAGTTGTCATAATGAAAGATCTATGCCATTCCTATAGGAATTCATTTGGAACCAGTTAGACAGCTGGATTCTTTTGCTAGGCCAATGCTATTCAAGTTGTCATTAAGATGCTTTGTGAGCAACTTTCTGGTTGAAGGCTGGGTTTCTAGGAACAAGTGAGGAGCTCACATGAGAAGGTCTGGTGGATTGACCTTGGCTGGCTGCCAGGTACCCACCAAGCCTCTCTATTACTCCACCTCGTCAACAGGACATGGGGGACAAAAATGCAATGGAAGGCTCATGGGTCAAGAGAAAGACAGGGAGATCACTGAACAATTACTGTCACAGGCAAAACGAGATGGTCTTTTGGGCAACGCCACATACATGGTATGTTTCTAGCCAAATGGTAGTTGCTTCCACCACAGTGAGTATGTAGCCCTTGCCTTGGCGTGTTCATGGTGGTGGTCCAGCATTGTCAATTTGCCAGGCCTTGCCATATTGAGAACCCAGCCATCACTCTCTATTCCAGGGACATTTTACTCATGTAGCTTGCTTGATGATGGCACGTTTCACATTCATGAGTGGGCTGTGTGATGGCCTCCATGGTCAGGTCCACACCTTGATCAGGAGCCCCTCTGTATTTTGCCTCTCTCCTTAGATGTCCCTGTAGGTCCATCAGGCTACAAATAACTCACCCTTACACTCCTAGTCCAGGTCCACCTGAGCTACTTCAATTTTGACAGTCTTGTCTACCCGTTCATTGTTTCAATGTTCTTCAGTGACAGCTTTTGGGCATGTAAGCAACCACATGACATACATTTACAGTGATGCTTTCTCCCCAGGCAGCGATGTCTTGCCATAGCGCAGCAGCCCAGATGGATTTACCTCTGCACTACCAATTGGTCTTCCTCTGCTGCAGCCACCTCCATAGGGCATTAGCCACCATCCATGAGTCAGTACAGAGTACTGGCCACTTCTCTTATTCAGAAGTCCCTAGGGCTAGTTGGGTGGCTTTCAATTCTGCAGACTGTTGACTCACCTTCTCCTTCAGTGGCTTCAATGACTTGCCATGTGGGACTCCACACAGCAGCTTCCACTTTTAATGGTTCCCTACAAACAACAGGATCCATCAGTAAACGGAGTGTAATGCCTTCCATCTGCTGATAACTCATTATATGGTTGTGCCTCCTGGGCATGAGCCACCTTACCAGGCAATACTTAAAAATCTCTGCTTCCTGGCCAGTCCGTGATCTCTTCCAGGATTCCTGGGTGGTTGGGTTTCACCAGTCAAGCCCCCTGCACGATCAACACTACCCACTTACTTCATGCAGTGCTGGCTGGGTGATGTGCAGAGGGGATGTTTCCTTTGAACATTCAGGCAATCAGGGTGCCAAGAGGAGATATGCTTCTGTACCAACAACTTCTGAAGTGGCTTGAACCCCCTCATATGCTGCTAGTATCTCTTTTTCAGTCAGGGCATAGTGGGCTTCTGATCCTCAGTACCCTGGCTCCAAAACACTAGTGGTCAGCCTTGGGTTTCTCCTGATGTTTTCTGCCAGAGGCTTCAGGTGAGACCATGCTCCTCAGCTGCAGTGTAGAGTACATTTTGTACAGCTGGTCCTGTCCAGACAGGCCCAAGAGCTACAACATGAGTGAACTCCTGTCTGATCTGCTCAAAGGTTTGTTGTTTCTCAAGGCCCCAACCAAAATAGTTCTTCTTTCAATTACTCAATAGAGAGGGCTCACAAACTGACTATAATCTGGAATATGCATTCTGCAGAATCCCATGAGGCCTAGGAAAGCTTGTGTTTCTTTCTTGTTAGCTGGTGGAGACACAGTTGCTATCTTGATCACATCCATAGGGATATGATGATGTCTAGAAATCTGAGGAGGACAGAATCTGGGAAGTACTTAAACAGTTCCTTCTACCTTGTAAAAATTCTGCTACAGGCAACAGATCTTGGCAAGCGAGATAGAAGAAGTCTGTGGCAGAACATGACTGAAAACATAAATTCAACACAAGAAGTGACAATTATTTAATTTCTTATTCACTGGAGCCTGTCCTCTCAGTGACACATTGAGAGCCAGGATCCCATGACAGGAATGACCCTGAGAAAGGCCAGTGGGGGACAGAGGTTGACCTAGATGGAGAAATAATGCATGTAGAGGAGGAAAGTTGTCAGGGTTTGCTGGCTGCATCAGTCAGAAATGTAGCATGCATTTGATGGAAAGGAAGAGGAGAGGGATAAACTGTGATAGCTGAAGCCTGAGATGTAGCTGGGGATGAAGATGTTACCAACAAGGTGCAATAAAAAATACACTTTCAGTAAGCGTGCCTTTCCGCACAGCAGCAAAGAAAACTCGAGCATGGTTTGTTTAAGGTGCCATGCAGAGCCGTCACAGCTTTTGTGGAGACTGAACTTTCCCTGTCTTCTGCGTTCTGAGAGCACAGATCTGGGCTCTGCCTGTGGTTTTCAGTGTGGGTTATTGCAGACCCATTTTATGTTAATCATCATAATGTCATCAGATATTATTTGACAAAGGCAAAGTCTGTGATCTGCTCTGTTTGAAGTGGTTTTACTCTGCCTAAAGTCCTTGCTGACAGCAGATTCCATGCTAGTAACTCATTCAACAAGTAGTGCAGGAGCTGTAAAGCTGGATTTTAATTAACAAGGTGCAGACAGAAATTAGATTCTTTCCAAGAACTTAATTTCCAACAATGACATGGATATCAGAGCGCTAGAACCTCAGCTATTACAAACTTTTAAGATGGCCTGGTTCTGTTGACTTACAGAGCTACCGTGACTTTCTCCATGTAAGAATTCTCCCTGCTGTCTCTTTCCATGTCAGCTGAGGATCCTAAATCTTGGAACCATACAGATAACTCAACAGGCTGTACATAAATGAGTGAATCAAATTATCTCTGAAGCTGTGAATGGTTCTGGAAAAGTGTTGTGATTCTTTGTGTAATGACAGATCTGTTTTACTCACTGAGTACTCACTCCAGCAATGAAATACAATGGTTTTGTCTAGCAATTTGGCAAGGAAGTGAAATTAAGGCTGGATTACACTATACAGTGGCCTTGTCTGATGTATAAGGCATTAAACCCACTTTAATTCTTTCAGAGGTAGCAGTGTGTGTCACACTTAGTGAATTTCCAGCCTTTTGATGACCCATCTTAGAGCCGAGAACCTGTTACATTTACAATGAAGGAAAAGTAATTTCATAAGTATTATTTGCATATTCCGTAACAAAATACATTATTTTTGCATATGAGCGCATGTGAAAGAGAAAGCAAAATTATTGGATAGTATCACCTCTTGCGCGGGCAGATGCAAAATTTCTCCTGTATCTACCTTGCTGATACACTTTACTCTGGCTGTTCTTCCAACTATTCCAGTTCTTAACTCTAACGGAGTTCATCCAGTCTACCTGGAATGTGATTGACGGGTCTGCCCAGGATTTGTTGTCTGAATGGCTGCAATTGCTGACCGTAATTCCAGCTCTTGCTTTCAGCATACCATGGGTCCCACCACATGGCAGGTCCCCTAGTAGAATGGCATAATGTGGTAGGCTGGCTATGGAGATAAAATGCACAAACTTTGTGCCCGCAAAGCAACACAATATGCTTATAAAGCTGCTTCCTGGTTGTTCTGTGGTTGGGTGTTGTTTATTCCTGGAAACACCCACACACCTGAAAGTCCTAATGAGAATATGGTTTCTTTTACACAACTCCTACTGGAGGGTAGGTAAGACTGAGGTGAAGCCCATATACCCGGAGTCCCTCTCCCTTCAGGGAAGCTTGTGTTTAATAGCAAGACTGAAATTGGAAAGCCTGACTTTGAATTCGGAGCTGCTGTGCACGTTCTATACAAATGTATAGGTAAATAAAATATTACCCATGTTTCAAAGTACTTCTGGGGGTGCTGGGTGCAGGGGCAAAATGTACTAACCACCACCCTCCAGCCTGGTTTGAAATATTGCTTCCCATCGCTCCTTGGATTCCTGTTTCGATAGCCACTGCGGGCCACGTCCATGCTGTGCAGTTGCTGACAGCGCAGAGCTCCCCTGAGCTGCCTTCGAGCTGCTTCAGAAATAGAAGCGGTACAGTCGAGTCAGCACAGCACTGCACGTAGCCGGGACACGGCAACTCGTTCATGCAACAAACTGCTACCTGGTGGGGATGAATGATTCCACCCAGTGCAAATGCAATGACATATCATCTTGCTTGGAGCTGGTTCTGGGGTCACTGACACACACCAGGTCCTGCTGGTATGACGTGTTGTGGCTCTTTTGAAGTCAGCTTTAAGATCACTAATAGGCTTGATGTTTACCTGCCCCAAACACAGATGACAGTTCGTAGGAGCCTGGCATTGTGATTATGTTGTGGTTATGTTCTAGCCTACCTCCCAGCAGGGCTTCCCCTGAACCCTGCTCCAGATGGGGCCAAGACGACTGGGCTTACTTGGAGAAGTGCACTGAGAGCAGATGAGTGACAAGTCGGGAGGAAGTGACTCAGAGGACCGGATGAAGTGAGAGATGTTTGGTGAGAGGAAAGGAGCAGGAGCCTCCAGCTGAATCTTAGCTGCCCTCTGTGCCAGAGATCCAAAGCATTGGAGTCAACCCCTCTTTTCTTTGGTCAGGAGGTTGCCCAGAAATAAATAATTGTTAAGGCTCTGCTTGAGCAATAGGAAGAAAATGTTTTACTTCTCCAATTCCTTAAAACGCTGAAATCCTTGGCTTGAGGAATGAACAGGATATCTTCACTTGACAGCAAAGCCTGAGGCTATTATTTTTTTTTTTTCCAGTGGAGATGCTTCCTAGCAGTCTCCCAGTTGAGGGTGGGCAAACTATGGACATGAAGGAGGAAGTTCTGCATTTGAACACCATTTGCAGCATTTCTAATGATGTGGCCTGGAAATCCACCAGCTCAGATAGGCTGGGACTAACCTCTGCACTACCCTGCACGTCGTGCTGTGCCTATTATCCCCAGTGTGGCTGCACAGAACACTAAGACTCTATGTGATTTGTCCTCCATTATTTCAAGTAGCTGGAGTAAGCAAACATGAGGGATCTGTGGGAAATTCTTCCCTGACATAAATCAGTGGAGGTTAGTGGAAAGAAGCTGGTGTATGGAAACATTTGCAGGGTGTAGAGGCATTTATTTCATTTTCTGCAACATGTAAGCAGAAGCAGGAAATTCTTCTGCCTGGTTTGGGGTTTGGACGGTTATTTCTGTCTTATTTTGCTTCACAAACATCAGTAAGGCTGATAATCTAATGGAATGGACATTTCTAGTGAAGGAAAGTTCAGCATCAAATTGTTCACAGGAACATGCAAGACACTTTCTAATCTTCAGGAGATAGGTATTGTTTAAGTGACAGTACATGAAGCTTAATATCCCTTTCAGTACTGCACCTGTATTGTTCTAATTTCTAATCTTTCCTCAATTCATAATTATCTGATAATTTATGGAGGTTTGCTTGTTTTCTTATTTCAGCAATATGTAGTGAGAAGAACACACAGCCCATTTATGCAGCAAATGAAAAGTTACTTCCTTTTCTTGCCTTGAAGTTGGTATGAGACGAGGTAAGGCATCCTGCTGTTCCTGCATGGTGGTGATCAAGGGAAACAGAAACTAGTTTCTAGTCATAATAATACCAAGTCTGAATCCTAATCTCTCTGCCTTTTTCTAAAAGCTGGTTTCTCTCCCCTTCAATTCTGACTGCATTTAACATCACCTGAAGAAAAAAACGGAGGAAGTAAAGAGAAACGTATGATTCAAGTTTGAAATACCTCATGGCGGAGGGATTTGCTTATATGTGACCAGGTTTTTAAGGCCACTCTGAAATGATAGACTGCAGTTTAGGAGGATTTTCTGTGCAAAATACATTCCCCACTATGCTTGGAGAAAGATATAGAACCAAAATTGTTGCCAGGTCTGAACATTTCCTGTAACTTTCAAAATCTACAGTCTTTCTGAAGTGTGGACCAGGCACACAGTAATGAACTTTCTATGTGTGGGTGTGTGTATTGCTCTTGTTACTGTCTATAGATAATTTCAGTCAATCACGGACCATTTATGTGCAGGAAAGGCACAATATTGATTAACAATATATGCTAAGTTCATTGTTGTTTTATGCATCTGCATCAGAAGGGCTTCCCAAAGACATCTATACTGCCACAGAAAATGAGGGTGCTTGATAAGCAATCACCTTGTTTTCATGTTGATCTATGAGTTTCCTCATTCCTCTTCTTCCTATTTTCTCCTTCCCTGCTGCTGAGGGTGTGAGTTGTAAGTGAGCAGCTGGATGAGCATTTGGTTGTTAGCCAAGTCTAGTCCATCACTGTTATGTTAGGTATAAAATAGTTCAGTTACAATTAGTTTAAGATGTGCAAATCTAAAAGAATCTCTATTATAACTCCAGAAAGGTTAATTTATTCATCAAGCCTTGTTTTTTCCTGATAGTATCAATGTTTTTAACGTGTAGGATGGAATTTCCTGATTTCATGGGGCTATCCTTGCCACTTTATGAGGAAAGCACGAGACTTGATCTGGGTGATCCAGGACAGGCTGGAGGTAAAGATCTCTCTTCCAGTTTTGCTACTGGCTCATTCTGTCACTTATACTTTTTATAATTATAAAAAAATATTTCTGTCAGAGTTCAAATCCCAAGGCTACATATATTCTATACATACAATGCTTATGTTATGATGTTATATTTTCTCTCCCCTGTCCGGTTGAGGAGGGGAGTGACAGAGCGGCTTCGCTGGACACCTGGCATTCAGCCAGGGTCAAACCACCACAGGAATGCAGGTATAGGGAACTGAGAATGCATGGGCTTCTCCTATGTAAGCAGACTAGCTAACCCAAAGAGTTAATTTTTTTTTTAATACTAATATATGACTAGGAATTAGTCCTGCTTGCTACACCAGGACAAACAAAGCCTGTCTGGTGCAGGGAAATACCAACCTATGGTTGTTAGCAATGTACACTAAGAACAGCATGGGATGTGGTGGGGTACAGCATCTCTGTGATCTGGAAAATAGAGTCTTGCCAGCCCTGGAGATTGAAAAAAATAATTTCTCAACTTGCTGGCCACAAATCATATGACTTCAAAAGAAATGCTTTTGCTTGGGTGCTTTTGTTCCGTAACGTCATCTAAAATATGAGAATTCAGAAGCATATGACTCCAGCTGGGGCAGAAGAGCTCTAAATATAATTTAATTTGGGAACTTGGCAATACCAGGAACACTTCAGGTGAAGAAAAGAACATGATGGTAAAATTCTATTAGTTACAATAAATTTGGCTTTGTAATGTTGTAATCAGGTCAGAATTTCTAATCTAGCTATTGGTGACTACAAATGCTGACATTTAAAATTTGCATCTCTCCAGTGCTTGGCAAGCTCGTCTGAACAGTATTAAGAAAGAAGCAGTGAGTCAGAAGCTCAAAAATTGTAATTTGGGGACTAGCAATGACGTGTTGCCTCACATTGCTCTGTTCTTTCTTTAGAAACTGCTGTAACCGCTCTTTGGGATGAAAATGCTGAAAGTAGAATGAAACAGCACTAAAACCCAGGAAATACTGCAACTTGAAATCTGATGAGACTGAAGGGTGGTATTGAGCGGAGCATTCTAAGCTTCCCACTCTGGGGTGGCTTTCTGAACTTTGTGCCCTTTGATTGTGACAGCAACTTACAACATGAGCTCTGTAAAGAGCCGCTCTTTAAGGTGATCAGCTATAAATACCAACAGCAGCTTACAAATGAGCTTGGTGCTGTTGTCAGTGAGTGGGCAGCAGGAGTATGGCAGCTTTTCTTCTCCCAAAATCACTTTATCAATAGATTGTTGCGATCCAAATAACTGCCTACACTGAATACAACTTCAGATTAAATCTTCTGTGATTAAACATTCTGCTTTCTTTCAAGGTGGGTTGGGATACATACATTGTTTATATCATCGTCTGCAACAGCTGAAGTTTCCCAGCTTTTCTCTGCCTTGGTGCATGCTATCTAGAAGATAGCAAGGCTGTATATAAAATGGCACATAGAGTTAATGCCTTGAAATCACAGAGGCTTTTTGGCACATATTAATGTGAGAATCAAAGTTCTAAATCTAAGTCCAGAAGGATCAGAACCAACAGAAAATGGATAACACTTTGCAACATGGAGTTCAGCCCAGGCTCTGCACCCTACAGATACTCCAGATCTTTTCACAGGTGCTGTCTTGATGAGTAACAATAATTATCTGAGAACGCAAATCATGTGACTGCCTTAAAAACAATTGTCCTTCAGACAGCTGAAGTCACTAAGATTTCTTGTATTGCTTTCCACATTCAGCATGGACTTTCTACCATCTGTGAGAAAAATTCTGCAAAGTGACCAGCTACCTTTTCTCCCTGGTTGGATTTCTCTGCTGATAAACGTGTCACCAGGTACTGTTTCATCAGAAACACCAAAAGACCAGAAATTACTTTACAAGGAACATCTCATCTGTGTTGCATCATTCTCCCATTGCATCTACTTATGTTCCACTCTACTTTTCAGCTGCTCTAGCAGTAGGATCTAAGAGGTGGGTGTTATATTTCTTCTAAAGGAGAAAACTATCCCTTTTTCTCCGTTCTATCCCACAGGTTTTGCTAGAATTCACAGTGAACTGAAATGTTTTATTTTTAATCTCTTTCCCAGCTGTTTCAAAGCATGGTGTCTGACAGTCATTGTTTTTGTCACTGTCTAGTGCATAAGAGTAGGCAGCTGGGATAATAAGCATTTCACTTGTGGGTGATTTCAGTAGATTAAAAAAAAACCACAGTAGCTGCCCTTTCATCTCCACCTTGTGGTCAAACCAGACGATGCTGCCCTCTTTCAGAAATACATTTTTGGGTGGAATGAAATATTTTGTTCTACCCAATACAAAAAATGTTTATTTGTTCGAAGGAGTGGGATTTGGGGGTGGGGGTTAAAGTATTTTTGAAGGTCTACTTTCTGGAAAACTTTACGATTTTTAGCTAAGGTAACTGCTTTAATAGGTAAGGCATAATGATTGGTCATCATTATATGTAGGTTTATTTTAAAATATTTAAATTGGAAAATTTTGTTAATTTTTTTTTTTATCCATCCTGACATTCACCTACATTTATACCGCTGTGAAGATTCATTGCTGTCTAATGAAAGAAGTTCGTTCTTCTGTACATTTGATAATAAGAAAAATGAGATTTATATATATATAATGAGATTTTCTCACTAAATCTAAAGATTTAAGAATTTAAGCATCGCTGCATGAACCCCATGGTAGAACACCCAGAATAAGCAGAACTGAATTTGCTGTGAGGAACATTGCTTCTGATGTACCTGATAGATGTGATTTAAACTCATTGTTTTTAAATACAAGATTGAATTTGTAGTGACTTTTCAATGTGGTGTATATGAACGGGCCAGTTCTACGGAACGCAGGCACAATTTTTACTGTGCCATGGTATATATACAAAGGAATCTCATAATTAAATATTTTTCCTGGTGGAATGGGCTACCCACCTGCAAAAGCTGGGACTCACTGGTTCAGAGGGATGTTTGTGCTTGCCCTGCCTGATAACATGTTGCATTTTGATGACATTATCAGGCAACATGTGAAATGAATAAACTGTTTGATGCACTGTGAGATAGCCTCCTGATGTATAGATGTTAAACAAAATTCTCAGGAAAAAGTATGGTATGCATGAGTGGAAATACCACGTGCAATAAGAATAAACAAGGGCCAACCAACCTACTGATGGAAAGACAGATAACAATAAGCAAAAATCAGGCAGGCACTACTTATTTTTGCATAGTTACACTAGCTGCATTGTGAGTCTTATCCTGAAGATTTGGCACTGGACAGTCCCCCATGACCCCAGCTAGGAGGTCCTTTTGCCCTTTTGGTCAGACTAGAACTTGTAGATTTTTTTAATTCCTTTTGTACTGAGACAAGTATGGCTCTCTCCAGGCTGATTATTACCCAAGGAATGAAAAAACTGAAGCAAGAAACAATTTTGGTTGTGGATAAAAGCCTGGAGGGTGACAAAACCTATACGAAGCCCTAGCACTATGTCCAGTTTAAGCCCAGCTCTCCTGCTCGGCGGTACCTATGGGTGGCACACAGCCTATTTTACAGTCCTACAAGAAGCAACCCATTTTGTGGCTACCGTACTGATGCTGAACTCAGAGTGGCTAGTCCCCTGTTTCCATATTTACATTTCAGCCCTCACGAGTGACCGTGCTCCATGTAGCAGTTGATGCAGCTGCAAAAGCACCAAGTGACAATAACCGTTTCTGGGTAAATTTATAGAGCTCTTCTTTGTACAGCTAGTTTGCCCTTTAGGTTGCTACTTGTCAGGGGGCACTAACAAGCCATAATGGCCCTGACTGGCCTCACCTGGGCCTTCACCCAAGCTCTCTGCCCACGGGGCCAGGAGTGCTATTTAAGCCTGGATGTGGGTCCTTGGTTCTGGCTTGAGCTGCCCCGCAGCAGTGCTGATGTCCAAGATAGCCATGCCTGTGTCTTACTCTGAACTGATTTTACAGCTTGATCCCAGGTATGTCTTGTGGCTCTGAAGGTGCTGGCCTGTGTCTGGCCCTTGTTACTTTCACCAGACCTGACCTTGGCTTGTGGATTGACTTCCCGGCACAACCTTGGAGCAGCCTTACCACCATGACCTGGTCTAATGATCTGGACTGGCCTACAGAAAGAAGAAGCCTTCTGACCCTACTTTTCTCTGACAGAAGAGTGGTGAGAGAGTAGCTTTATTCCTGCCCCTGATAGTTACTGCACCTCATGTAGGTATTCCTCAGCCCTAGACTGCCGCTGTTCTATCTATGGCCGGTGGAGTTTCCACCTTGTACTAGATGAGAGAACAGTAAGGCAGAGCCCTTGCTTTAGTTCAGCTGAAGTCTTAGACTGGCATAGGTGGGGAAGGATTATTTGTCTGTATTAGAATGTTATTAGCTATGTTAATGTCCTCCCGAATTATGCTGGCAAGAATACTCAATTTGTTATTAACTGCTTGTTAATGCACATATTCCTGTAGTAGAAATTCTGCCCTTTAACTCTTGTAAATAGGAGCTAACTCTGGCTCCAGTAGCGTTACTAGGTTTGCAATCTCATTACTGAGAGAAATCTGGATGAAGGCATGTCTGCAAACCCTGATAGTTACCTCGTAGGTTCATTTCTGGGTTGCTGAGCTGGGCACTATAAACATCCTTTTTAATGGTGCTAAAATCATTACCAATGATGGGATAAGAGGCAGTGGTCTCAACTGCATTATTATATTATGTTCTTTTTAGCATATATTTTTAATTCTAAAGAGAAAAAGTGTCTAAATCACTGAGAATAATAGAAGAAAAGTTTCTGTCAGCTCTTAAATTACATGTCTGAATGAGATGTTAAAGCTCCCATACAACATTGCTGTGAGTAGAAATCATCAATGAATGGTGACACTATTTGCTTTTAAATGTCATGTTCAGAAAAATGGCAGGATTGAGCAGAAGAACATTAGAAAGGGATGCAGTCCCTTTTTTCAAGCACTTACAGAAGAACTGTATGTATTTCTGGGTCCTCAATGATATTTGCTATTTACTTCTTGTAAGTTTAATGTTTAGTTTATCAGATAGGTTGTAAGTTTGATACTTAGTTCTCATAAGTTGTTTGTTTTGGGCTTTTTCTTTTCTCTTCCCTAATGTCAGCATGAGGCTCATTAAATTCCAGAGAACTTGGTCTCTGGCCAGCTCTTTCTGTCATATTATCCTGGAGCATGTTTATCTTTGGAAGAGTGGTTCTGCATTGTGACTGCTTCTGATATGTTGGGTTAATGCAGCACTTAGTCCCTGGTCAGTTGTGATAAACACTTGGCCCACATGCCATTTCAGGAAGCAACGTGACCCTTCCTCAACTGACCTCCACAACTTCTGTTTCCCATGCCTCATATGAGCACCTGGTGTTCTGACCTGGTCTCTGATGTGATCTCAGCATCTGGCTAAGACCATGAAAAAGCTAGAAAGAAACAGCCAGGGCACAGAGCCCTGGCCCTGGTGTGTAATGGTGCCTTGTTCCAAAGAATAGTCTGCCAGCCGGGGGGGGGGGGG
>JAVJGJ010000057.1:6999569-7009800 GCA_035590215.1 Microhierax caerulescens | reverse complement strand
TCTCGGGTCCGCCTCTTCCAGCCCGGCCTGGCCGCCCTGCAGCGCGCCGAGCTGCTCTTCAGGCCCGGCCACGGCCACGCCATCGAGTACGTGAGCTCGGCCGTCCGCATGGGCCATGCCCCGCCGCCCGGGCCGCCCGAGGTGAGGGCCCTGCGGGGCCGCTGTCCCCGCGCGCTGTCCCCAAAGGCTGGCCGAGGACCAGGTGCCCGGCGTGGGTGCGGGGCGGCGGGCAGCTGTGGAAATGCTCTGTGCCTCCCCCGCTGCAGGTGTGCTTCATCGGCCGCAGCAACGTGGGCAAGTCGTGTTTAATCCGAGCCTTGTTTTCCCTGGCCCCTGAGGTGGAGGTCAGAGTGTCAAAAACTCCGGTAAGCCCCGTTCTCGTTCTCGGCGTGGCTCCCGGTAGGCGCCGTTCTCAGCCCACCTCCTGCGCGGTCAGAGGCCAGTGCCAGCCACAGAGTAGTGCTGAGGACAGGCGGGATCCATTTCCCAGTAACTGGAAGAGTCCGTCAGAAGGTGCCAGCCGTGGCGGCCACCAGCTGGGAGCTGGCGCAGGAAAGGTGGAAGAAAGCCCCAGAAAGAAAGGGAAAGGTGGCAGAAGCCCCAGCTGGCTCCTCACCCGGGGCCGGCGCGGGCACCGGACAGGGGGGCTGCACCGGCTGAACAGATGTGCCATAAAGCCCTTTGGGGAAGAGCCAAGCGCAGCGACCTGTGAAGGTTTTTAGTCTGTTGTAAGGCTAGAGCCGCACAGGATCGCTCCGAGGATGGGAGACTGGGCAGCTTAAAGCAACAGAGGTATTTTTGCAGCCTTCCCTGGGCAGGTGGGGTATGGTACAGAGCTGTTCTGCAGGGCATCCCCTAGTCCACTGCTCAAACCAACTTTTTAGAAGCACCCCCTTCTTTCATCTTACCTAAATCCTCTCCCCAGGGCCATACCAAGAAGATGAATTTCTTCAAAGTAGGGAAGTACTTTACTGTGGTGGATATGCCAGGATACGGCTACTGTGCCCCGCAAGACTTTGTGGAGATGGTGGAGGCCTATCTGCAGGAACGGCGCAGGTAACGACTTACTGTACCTCCGCAGAGCAATGGAAGCCAGATGCCTGTATACAGCATCATGTAATTTGGTGAAAAAATGTAAAACGGGTAGCTACTTCCAGTGGTAGTATTAATCAGTTCAAATGTGATTTCACTGGGAACCTCATTCATGCTTAGAGAGATCAAACCAGCAGTAAACACTGAGGTGCTGCTCCATGCTGACCCTCAGCTCCCATGCGTGGCTCTTCTTGGCTCTTCCTATCCCTGGATCCCATGTGACTTATTCTTGGTTATGAATTTGGAAGTAGCAGAGCAGATGTGAAAAAAATTCTCTTTATTACTGTTGCTTGTATTTCTGGCAGCCTGAAGAGGACTTTTCTATTAGTTGATGGTGTAGTAGGACTCCAGAAAAATGATCATATTGCAGTAGAGATGCTGGAAGAGTTTGGGATTCCTTATGTGGTAGGTAATACTTTGTTCTTGTGTTAGTTATAAACTACAGATAATCTGTAAAGGTGTGTACCCGCTACCTGAGCTTATGCAAGGTGTCCTACCTAAGCAATAACACACACACCCCCCCCTTATTGCTAATAAAACAGGGCTAAAATATGTTGAGGGCGGCAAGTGGGATTTAAAGGATTTTTTGCTTGATTTATTAAGTGGACTTTTTTTTTTTTTTTTCTGAGTGCTCAGCTTGAGCTTGAAAAGGTCCATTGCAGCCTATAGAACTGTTTCAGTGAACTGTATTATACCATTTTTTCCCCCCTAGATACAACCCAGAGCTTTCAGCCTGCCTTGCAAGATGGCTCAGACTCTTACAGATGTTCCAGACTAGCAACCAAATACTCTCCTTTTCCTCTTTTAATCCTCCCTTTCTGGATCCATGCAGATGGTGTTAACAAAAATTGACCGAGCTTCCAGAGGACTGTTGTTAAAGAATGTACTGAAGATCCAGGAGTTTGTAAAGGAGAAAACTCAGGGATGCTTTCCTCAGCTATTCCTGGTCAGGTAAAGCTCTTCTCTGTTGTTACTGTTTCCTTTCAGGTGATGATTTCAATAGGGGTGAAATGGGTCTGTCTGCTCTCGAGGTGGCACTTCTCTGTGTCCCGAGGATGGACGGTGGGCTGCTGATGGGGTAGCACCCCTTTCCTTCCTCCCCCTCCTCTGCAAGCGAGTGGAGTTCCAGTTTCAAAGCTGCTTCTTCCCTTGGCCTTTCTCCGAGGGGGCAACAGTCTAGCACTACGCTGCGTGCTAGTGGGCTTTGCCATTCTGTTTGCCGTTCTGTTTGGACTCGCGTTGACAGTAGCAAGCTGTCAGTGTTTGATTTACACAGCTGTAAGGTTGTTGATTTACACAGCTCGCCAAGGTTGTACCGCACTGTGGGAAATGTAATTTCATACACCCAGTACTGGGTTTGCTTGCATTACTCCAAGACGCGGCAGTATCTGGCACTGCACATCCATGCCTTTGTTTCCACAGTTCTCTGGAGTTTTCGGGGGTTCACTTGCTAAGATGCTTTGTAGCCCATGTTACTGGAAACCTGCCTACTGTAGAGGCCAGTTGAAAAGACAGGCTCCTGATCTGCTCAGTTCATCCAGAACAAAAGGTACCAAAACCAGAGGTCTGGGGTTTTGTTGTAAAAGCCCAAAGTACTAGAATTCATTTTTAGATAAACTTGTATAAATTTCTGGATAAACTAGTACTTGTAAGGCTAAGCTTTTTGTGTAATAAATCCATCAATTCAGGAAGCTTACACTGTGAATGAATCCAGGTTGTTATAAAACTGTTTTATAAAACCTACGTGATTGTGCTAAGGACAAAAAAGCAAAGAGAACCTCCAAAGAGCTCAGTTTTAATACAGCATTTCCTCTCCCTCCACCAAAATGTTCAAAAAGCTACCACTGCATGCCTAAGCTCTGCTCTATGTAGGATACTAGAATAGTCTAGTAAACTCATTACTAAAACCACATTTAGTTTAGGAAAGAAAAACTGTAGCCCTAACATTAGGCAAACTGTACTGGCCCGGTTTAATTGAATGATACACAGAGGTTTACTTCTCTCAGCTTACACAGCGCAGGCCAAAAACTAGTACCTGTGCAACCTGCCTGCTCTAAGGCAATCTAGAGTGGAAATAGCCAGTTGTCTGTGACGTGTGTGTAGCACTTCCTACGTATTTTACTTTGTTAACTCTTTGCATATTCCATAGGTGCAGCATGACAGCACAGGTTGCCTGCATATGTCAAGCCGTTTCTGTTCCTGCTGCGTGAAGGAAAGGACTTATCTTTAACAGGGTCTGCTTTTTGATCACTGTTGGCTTGAAAGAAACACCATGGAATAAAAGACTGACATCTAGGGGAACGCCCTCCTTCTGCACTTCATCATCAGTCAATGCTGCGTCCGTCTTCTAATCCAGCATCATGTCCTGCAGCTGCACTCAGATGAATTGCCAGAGATGAGACATCCTGTCCGTTATCTGCATCTGTTCTACCCTGACAGCTGAAGCAAAATACTGATGTCCTGTACTCTGTGAGCTGCTACTGCGCACCTAAAGAACTGTCCCCCACAGCAGCTGGATCTGGTTCAAAGCAGCTGAAGCTGTCCAGTTACAAGGTGCAGAATCGGACAAAAGGGCTGCCATCAACAGCTGTAGCTGTTCAGGAGAATTCAGAGCAAAGTTGTTACGCGCCTACATCAGACTAGAACTCAGTCTTGTCGTGTCAGCATTGCTGATGTCTGCTTCTCAAAGTTACTTATATTAAGTGTTAAACCTCAAGAAAGGGCAGTTCTTTTTTGTAAACCACTCTGAGGGCGAGAAGGTGGTATTTCTAGTGGTTTCCTTCATTATGGGATTTCTTGTAACTCATACTAGACATGAGGTGAATCTGTTTTCAGCATACATGTAAGAAGTGGGGGGCATAAGGAATGCAGCAGAAAGATGTAGATCTCCAGCTTCCACATCTTAGCAGAGATCAAACCCATAACTGATTTAATATTTTACCTCTAATTGCAAACCAGCCTGTGGGATGCTTGATCCTAGGGGGAAGTGCAGTAGTATCTAGACAGATGGAACAAACAGGTGCAGGTAAACACTTCAGGAACAATATTTTCTCAGTATCTTAAAATCAGGATCTTCCAAAAGCATCAATCTTGTCAAGACTGAAGAGCTTCTGAAAATAAGCCTGTATATGTAAAAAAGTGCAATTCTGGTTTTAGTCTGTCTTCAGAACAAAACCCCTTATAGTGCTAGGAAAGCTTTTATTAACCACTCAAATACATAAAGTAGGTCTGATAAATCCATTTGTATTAAAAGTGCTTTCAAATGGCACTAGACTGTGAATTGGATTGCCTGATCCTTGAGTGTGTGTGTACTGCTGCCTTGAAGTGTCCTTAGCAGAAGCCATGTGGTGCTAGGTCATACATACATGTTTTCTAACAGCTGTACTAGAAACAGCAGGTACGGTTTTATCCTGAAGAACCACCTTTACCTGTGGGCTGGACGCGTCTTGTTTTCTGCTGTGTTGGTCAAGAGATCTTCATTCGCAAGCGCTTCAAACACTGGAATAATTCTTGCATTTTTGCTCAGCCATCTGCAGGGAAGAATACCACAGTTTGTTACACTCTAAGAATCAGTGCCCCTATGACAGGTAAGATAGTAAATAAAATCAAGTCCTCACCTTCACTTAAACATTAAAACTTCAATGTCTGTGCCTTCATGAGAACATGCTTTGGGTAAACAGGTGTCTGGAGTGAGGGGGTGGATAAACAGGAGTGAGGAACTGCACTTTCTCAGGCCAGGGACACAAAAGCTCTCCCTTTCTTTTTCCCCACTCACTGATCGGTGGTGGGCTTACAGCATACTGAAGCAGTAGAGATCATTTCAGTTTTAAATGCTTTTGATGTCTTAAATCGTTTGCAGTGCGTACACCATACTGCAGTCACTCAGCATTACCTTGTAAAACTTTGCCTCTTCTGCACCTGTTACATACAGAAATGGTGCAGAGTACTAGCTTCTGCGGAAAGGTTTCACCTTGTGCCATCTTCTCTGGCCTTTCAGCAGTACTTTCTGCTTTGTCTTCCTCTGCTGTGTCTGGTCTAGTCACCGTAACCCTGGCACTATAAAGCCAGTCTTTTTGCAACAGTCCCCTAGAGTCACTTTAGCATAGAATGCATTTTAGTAGGTACCTTGACCAGATACTACGTCAAGAATTCTATCTAATATTAATGAAGTAACCTGGACAGGTTTCTTAAGTTATTTGAAAAGCAGAGGGTTGTGTTTTTTTAGCGGGCAGGCATTTCAGATTTAGTCACTCTAGAGGCATTTACACAGAGAGGCAACATGCTGTAAGGCAGAAGGAGCTCTGTTTACTGTCACTTGAAAGGTTGTTCTGGTGTTGCTTTCTTTCACTATTGTCACGTCTTGCTACTTGGGCTCGGCATTATTTTCATACTGTGCTCGGAGCTAGGATGTAGTAGTACAGTATGAAACAAATTTTGGATGCTGAACAGAATGTGCCAAGTGTTAAATACAGACAATTCATTTTGCGTTAAGTGGGGTGGCTGCCCATGAGAAGCAAGATACCTCAACTATCAAAGTTTCTGACTAGGGAGGAAAAGAATTTTAGCAGCAGCTAATGTTTCCAGTCTGTATCACTGGCTAATCCTGCTCCTGCTGGAGAGTACTTTAATATCTGCTTATCCCAGCTATAACATGATACTGTATATTACGGAGAAACTAGCTTTTTCTGTGCAAGCAGGGACAAACCCCAGGAGACATATAGCTTCTTAAATCACTCTCCTGCTTGAAGTATTTTGGAAACAGAATAAAAGACCAGAACCCATTTACAGAAGAGGTAAAGGAGGGAGGAATTAAGATGTGGGATTTGTGCCATGCAATGAGGAAAGGAACAGAAGAAAAGGCAAACTGATCTTACATGACATCCCAAAATAAAAATGACTAGTTAATAAATTGAGAAGTGTGACTTATCGCTACAGCCTTCTATATGAGAAGCCAGCCTCTCCGCAATCTGCTATAACCAATCCTGTAACTTCCTTTTATTCTCATCTGATGCATTTACAGCCAGTGGGTATCTAAAGGCACCACCAATAAACAGTAAAGTAAGCATCCCTTCCTTATCTGCACAGGTGATTTTAATATTGGGTTTGATCTGCTCCTAAGAACTGGCCACAGCATTAAGCCAGTATGCAGTTTTATTTTAACCCTAACACTGTCCAAGCACCTGTGAAATGCTTGACCTCCATCTACTTCAGATACAACTAGTCTACTTTTAAGCATCTTTTATATAAGCACAGCAAACTGTTCTGCTCAATAAGGTCATTACTGAGCAGCCATCAACTGTTTAGTTAAACATACAGCAGATTTTTTCAGGGAAGGTAGTTCATATTTTTATGTTCTAATAATCTGCAATGGCATTTGTGCACCTTGCGGCACATTTGCCAAGTTTATACAAGACAATAAATCCACCACTTCCACAGACATTAGCTACTTAAACCAGTATTTTCTTGGAAAACCAGTATTTTCTTGGAAAACCAGTGAGAATGATGGAGAACGTATCATGCCAAGAAGTAGTAGGGGGAGAGGGGCAGGGAATAAATCTCAGTGCTTTTCTTGCTAATGCTGTTTCCCAAGAAGTTATTCTCCACTGGTTGGTGTGTGACAAATACAGCACTGCTGGTCTGTTGCCCTTGCCCCTGATGCAGGCACAGAATGTGGTGTCTAGCCCTGAACTCCACCAGGGAAGGGTATTTAGACTCAGACACTGAAAGGTGCTGTACTCACTTCTTTTGGAGTTATTCTTGGGATCCATCTGTGCTTCATCAAGACTCTCTCTGCCTGTACTCCAGCATGTTTTTGTTTCTCCAGTGTCTGCACCTCAGCTGCACCTTTCCCTTCTTCCTCTTCAGCTCCCTAGAGAAAAGCCTTTCTTCAAACTAAACTTGGCAAGGCAGTTATTACACTGGGAGAGCGAGCCTCCTGCTGGAGACGAGATGGATTTTTCTTGATAAGGAAAAATTTCTTTTAAGACAAAAATTTTTCTTAAACTAAAACCTGGCAAAGGCACAAGAAACTTGTATTTCTCAAGCATCAACAAAACTAGCTTAACTGCTCACAACAATTTATGAAGGATATAAGCTATTGCACAATTCAGAAGTATTATTTAACAGGACAAAACAAATGCACTGAGATCAAGGCCCACGTAGATTCTGTAGGACTTCAGAACGACAGCTGCCTTTCTGCTTAACATGATAAAAAACATTGCACTGATATTTAGAGATTCTTTTTCTTAAAAAAAAAAAAAAATTGGTGTGGGAAACCTGGTACTCAGCCCCCAATTCCAACAGACATTTCTGAAATTCTACAAACTGATGATGGAAAAAATGAAATAAACAATACTGTTGCCTCACAAACCTTGGGGAAGGGTTGGCAGGTAGATCTGTAAAATAAGCCCCATTTGATGCCAGTTTGCACTGTCAGAAGGTACTGCTGGCAGCTTTGGCCCATAGCAGCCAGCGTTCAGGTGGCCAAAGTATTTATAAATTTGGGATAGTTTTGGACAACTTTTAAAGACCATTCTAATAGAAAAACATTTCTTTTTCTTCCCTCCTTAGTGGTTCCCCAACGTGACTTCTGAGGCATAACTAAGACATTTTTTCTAGACCTGGTACTCTAAAGAACTTCACCAACACTATTAAGACTATTGTAAGCAATACTTAATACGTTATTAAAATAATGTATATTAAAATAAATATAATAAAATGCTTGATACATTATTAAAAATAATGCAGTAAAAATAAGAAGAAAGGGTTTTTTTACAGTATAAAATATTTCAATGTTAAAGTTTCTTTAAGATGTTAAGAAACACTAACAGGTGTCCAAGCTGATGAGGCTAAATCTTGTTCAAGCCTTAGATGTTAAATTACAAAGAAATACAGTTCTCTTTGCAGCTCCAGGTGGGAACTTAAGCACAAGTTCAAGTTCCATGGCATGGTGCAGAGGCCTTTCTTTTATAACCTAGCTGAAAAGAGCATTACTTAACTGATCTGTGTCCATTTCCCTTTGTTTGCCACTCCTCTGGTTTGGGGTTTTTTTGAACCTAGTTTAGGCTAACAGTATGAAACATACCTCACCAAAAAAAAAAAAATTAAAATAAAATCTAAAAAAAAAAAGTTTATTTAGATGTAGACAGGAGTCAAGTGTTATATAGAAGGAAAAGAGAATTTATGAGTCACATTGTACTTGTTTGGCTTAGGGGAAGTCATCCTGTGCTGTGTTTAGCCCCAGCAGTGAGGGACTGTCACAGCAAGGACTTCTAGATTCCAGTGCAGACTCCTACACTGAACACTCCGTTACAGCAGGAAGCAAGCAGCATACACAGAAGTTACCACCACACACATTGATTTCAGTCCTACTTTTGATTGAAGGTAATCCCCACAAGCCTGGCAGTTTCCCATGGCCAAACCCTGGAAATTAACTTTAATTGTGAGGCTAGAGTTCACTCTTTCATCAAGTTTCCAAGTTGTTTGGTCATAGTCAATTGTGCTTCAATGTGTGAAGTACTGAGAGCTAGGAAAAGGAGAAACTTAAGTGAAAAGGCTACACATCCATTCCCATTTCCTTAAACCCAGAGTTCATGAAGAACATAGATTTCCACCCTCACTGTCAAGCACAGCAAAAGCATCTAATTCCATCTCTTTACACCTGCCAGCAGTTTTGCTCACCAGCTCTTTGCCCTTAGCATACTTCAGTTCCCAGAGCCATCAGTTAACTTCACCAAAAAAAAAGACTAAGTCCATGCCCTTTCCTGTAGGTATTATTAAAAGCATAATCTCAAGTTTATTGATCTAAAATAATTTACCATGTTAGAAAGCAAATGCTCTTCTTTCACAGTGCTCAAATTCAAATCACTTGCCAAGCATGGATGCATGTTCCATGTTCACTATATAAAGCGAGGAGGAAGAACTTACACCAAATCATGCTAAAAACCAGACAAGAATAAAATCCAGTGTTTTGACTTGGCTAAGCCAAATTGGTTCCACATGCAAGCAGTGAAACAAGCTGTCCTTTTCTCCCTTTCTACCTATATTTACTTAGCCCATAGTTAAAACCTTAGCATGTTGTAAGAACATGTACCAATGCCATCAGAAAAGAAAAAAAACCCACAAGTTTACTGTCACCTTTTTTTTGTTGTTTTTTGAATGGCCTAAAAGCTGTGAAGTCTTAAGTATTTAGAATTCATATAGATTACAAGGACATTTACTTCTAGGAAGCCTTTTCCTGGCAGGACAAGCAACTCCATACTGTAACTGCACCAGTATTGTACCTTATATTAAGTTTCATCTTCCGTTTATCCTGGACAGACCTGGGCAGCAGCAAAAGCACGTTCTCTCCCAAGTCAGGGATGATCTGAAAGGGAAATTTCCAGAGTTCATTTGAGATCCTCTTTCCATAAAACCCTGTCACAAAGTGGTGTGCAATCTTACAACTTCTTAGTACCAGCAAAAAAAAAACCAAACCCAGACCCACTGATTTCCATGTCACACCCTGGCCACTATTTTTCATAAAATGAAAGTCAGAAGTTGATTTTGAGCTTTGATACAGCACATTCACTGTTTTTCATATTTGCAGAATAATAATACTCATTGTATTACAAGTGCACAGGAACTGTCAGCTTCAAGTCACAAACTCGCAGCCAAAGTCCAAGAGGAAGTTGCTTTCATGTTAGCTGTTCCAGAATTACATGTTACAAGGATAAATGTGCCTACTTCAGAAATTTTGGGATGGAAGGAGAGGCCAGTAGGCATGACAGCATGCATGGTGGGAGCGTGCTACAGACCTCTGCTTGTCTTCACCAAGAAGGTCTCCCAGGCCTTTGGGAAATCTAAAAGGGTTCAAGAGGAGAGCTGCCAGCAGTGGACAAGGATCAGGCTAGGGACTACTCAAGCAAGCTGGACCTGTACAAGTTCATGTGAAGTGACAGGCTACATCTGAGAGAGCTGGGCAACATCCTTGCAAGACGGAGATCCCTGATGACTGGAAGAAAGCAAATGCTGCACCCATCTTCAAAGATGTCAAAAGAACAATTCAGGGAACTGCGGATTCAGCCAGCCTCACCTCTGTCCCTGGGATAATCATGGAGTGAGTTACCTTGGAACATATTTCTGGGCACACGAAGGAGAA
>JAVJGJ010000057.1:6957125-6973583 GCA_035590215.1 Microhierax caerulescens | reverse complement strand
CCCCCCCGGGGGGTTGTGGGGGGAAACCAAGCAGCTGCAGATGACTGCCTGCCACTTAATCCACATGCTGGCCCCCTGGTTAAAAAGTTTGAGGACCCCTGTGCTAAACAGTGAAACAAAGGCTCTTAACTCAGGCTCCCACACCTGAGGTGTGCTGACTCAAACCACCTTGCTGAGTGGATGCAAAGGCTGGGGAGATGGGGGGGGACAGGGAATGACCTGCAGCACAGGAATGTTGGCTGCCCATTCTGCTTAACTGCTGGCTTATTCAGAGTCTCCTTTAGAGGGGGTGTTGCTACCAGCCCCTCTAGAGAAGATGATTTGAGTACAAGCCTTTTGCATCACAGATATGAGGAAGACTCTGCTACTTGGCTTAGGGGTCAGCTTCTTGCCCTCACTGTTTTGCGGTACAGAGTCAAAGGGTTTTTACTAGCAGACTTGTGCTACCTCTATACTAAATACTTATATAATTGTCTGTTCCTGAGACTGAATCCTTGTTTACTTCTCACCTTACTTACCAACCCTGCTTTAACTTGCTGCTCTCTGCCTATTCTAAAATGGCTCTCTTACTGCCTTTGTGTTCTTGCTGCTGAAGTTTTTTTAGGTTTCTCAGGCTTTGCTTCTCAAGATAATATCACTTCTGACTGCCAGCTGTGTATGAATGTGTTTTTTTGTAAAGTTCAAGCAACTCATCAGCTTCCTTATGACTCATTTTTTGCTTCAGGATTGGATTCAGATTTGCCCTGACTTAATCTCTTTGGGATTGCTGCAGTCTACCTCAAAGAATGTCTCTCTTCTTCCCTCTCTCTTAACTAGCTACTGTTACACTCTTGCACAATACAGCTATTGTTTGCTCAAGAGCCTTTTTTTAAACTCCTGTTGTCTGGCAGCTGCCCCAAACCTCTGCATCATAAAAACACTGGCTACAAGTAAGACTTTTTTTGCCTTTTTAGTTTTTAACTCCTGGGTCTTTGCTATCCTTTATTGGACCTCTGTTAATGTATGTGGATATAAAGCCTTTGGAAGGTTGGTTTATGTGTTTGCTCTTTGGCAGGCAGTGGATACTGTTGGCACAAAGGTATTTCCCATTTGCATTCACAAGTAACTTTCCTTTCCACAGATCTGTTTCAGCTGCCATAAGCAGATGTTTCTTAAGTGGCCTTACAGCTGTTACCTCTGCAGCAGGTGAGCTGGTACAAAAGGACTGAATGAGGAGGGAGAAGAATGAAAGAGCAGTGCTGAAAACACTCCATATTCAAACAGCTGTAGTAATGGATAGGAACAGATTGCTGAGACCTTCAGTTTTGCCTTACTGCACAAGCCAGGCTGAAGCATCTACAGCTGTAGAGGATGTGGAAAAATTTGCCTCTGAAGTGGTATCTCGATTTTAACTTTTATTATTAAGCTAGTAATAACCAAATTTACTGTGCAAGTATTAGATTAAATGTCTCTGAGATCACTGTCTCTGCATTTTGCTCTGAAGGTTGAATTTAACTTCAGTCAAGGGCTCGAGGAGGTTCTAGGAGAGGCTTTTTACCAGAATCTTCTGTTGAGGACTGAAAAAGTGAACTCCAGACTCTGTGACTGGGAAAGAAGTTGGATCTACTTGTATCCACTTAATGTCAGAGGTTTTCTGTTCATGGGAGCGGAAAAGAGGACCTTCAGGCTCATTAAGACTCACTTAAATCTATTTGAAGCAGTGGTGAGGCACTGAATTGATTATAAGCAACAAGTAAACAACCACTGGGAATTGAGTAACTGTCTGGTGGTAGTGCTAGGGTGAAAAGGAATGGGCGTTTGCAGATAAAGCCTTCAAGCTATGGATGCTGACACACTTCAGATGATTTAAACTAGGATAAATATGAGGACTGGCAAACTGAATAGGGGAGTTTTAAGCTTGATCACTTTGCCATCAAGTGATTGTGCCACAATCACAAATTAAGACTTACTTGGGAAAGTCACCCTTAGCTACAATATTGGTATCTGCTGAGCTTTAATCGAATGATCATGCTGGGAACTTTTTCTTTTAGTGTTGTCTGCTGTGACTGCTGCATCAAGGCAAGTAGAGTCTTTACAACGGTCTTTACATTTTCTGTTTTCCCTGTAGCTCACCCAGCCATAGGAAGCTTTCCTTCATCCCACTGATACCTCAAATCTACCCTCTAACTTATTTCAAAGAAAATAGAAGAGAGAATATTACAAGGTGCAAAAGCAGCCAGGGTGTCACAGACATATCTTGTCATACTCTGCTAAAACAACTTAGGTTCTTCTTTTTTATCGTGTGTAAATTGGCTGGGGTTACTCTGTGCTTTACTTATACAAGGGTCAGAAAGTTCACTGCGTTAATGTCTGTCTTCTAAGTGCACTAGTAAATCAATTGCACGCCATGCAAATTTTCCTGCTAAAGAGGATGTGTTTCCCTGAGAACTCAGGTGATTTGTGTTGTGATTCTAGATGTCCATGCCCTTCAGAACGTGTGTACATCTCCCACTTCACTTCCTAAAACTTTTGAGACTCTCCAGAGAGGAGGACCCAGCTATTCAAGAGCAGAAGAGCTCAGAGTTGCTGCATAAAATAGAGCACCGACAGTGTTTTGGGTAAGCTGGGGACAGGGATGTTCTGTTTTTATATTGAAAGTTGTTACCAGTTACTTGTATGTGCAAACATGCAGACAGCAGCATGTAGTGTTATGCTGGTCAGCTGGATGTTATGCTGAATGACTGGTTTAGGCCACTGGTCTAACTAGTCTGTAGTTCTCTGGAAGTGGTGTGGATTTTAGATGGCCAAAAGGGAGTACATATAGGTGCTCTGAAATCCTTTTTGCTTTTCAGTTACCAGGTTTCCAACATGAGTTCAGAAGTGTCCATATTAGCCCAGACATAGAAGGTTCCTTGCAACAGCTTAATCTGTATGAGAATTTCCAGACCCCTTTATATTCTGTCCCCCACAGCCAGCGGTCTGTCACTACAATCCAGGAGTAGCCCCTTCATACCTAAAAATAAAATATGCTAATGCTCTAAGTTATAACTGACTGAAGAGTAAGGTCATAAAGGGTTTCTCAATTCTTCCACACATATACAGACACCCTTTCCTTTCTGTCCCTAGAAAGGAAACTATTTCAAAAAGAGCTTTTGATAATTCTGGGTGGAAGAGACAGACATTATACATGTATAAGTGCAATATCTAGGACTGGAAACATACATTGTCTTCTCTTCTTTCCAGATCAGTTATATATTCTACTGGGGGAACAGGTATCTTTTCTCACTGAAACCATTATTTAATGTAGCCAAAATAGTCACAGCAGTTTCTAGTTCAAAGGCTCATACTTAAGTTGCCAAAAATCAGGGATAGTGTTCACTATTGAAGTTAAATGTGCAGGGCAGTGGTTTGGTCTGAGTTACGACACAGGTGTTGCAAAAGAGGTCTGAGTGACTGCATTACTGTCATACTTTAGGATGGCAAAATATATTTAAAAAATATCCTACATAAGGCTCTGGCCATAACCTTGGTTCAGCTACTGATATCCATTAGCCCTTTGGCTGACATACTGTCAATAGAGAGAAAGTGTCAGTAAATTAAGTTGTTCTGGTGCTTGGTAACATTCCAAAGTGGAGCAAAATGCTCTGTTGAACTCATGCATTTAGCTAAATCACTTAGCAATGTAGGGTCATGCTTGTGGGGAGTGGAAGAGCACCCTGCCCTCTAACAGAAACCTGGGTCAGCTTTCCCACTTTTCTTTTTCCCTCTCCCACTCCAGTGTACCTGTTATTTTGGAGCCCCATTGCCTAGCACAGCCTCTGTGCTGTTACACAGGGACCATGGCAGACTGGCTGACTGCAGACATCTGTACGCGATGTGAGCAGTATCTGTTGAACATGGCTTCCAGTCAACAGCAGAGCATCCCTCTCAGGAGAATTTCTTGGCCTTGAAACAAACTCTCTTGAAAGTGCTCTACTATACATTTCTCCTGTCACTTGTTCTGTACCTGAAGTAAATTAAACAGCTTTATGCACCTACTGACATAAAAGGCTGAATAAAAGACCTCTCTGCTGGTTAGTCTAAGCAGGAAGCACAGTTAGTATTTATGTATTGTGAAGTGTTATAAAGCTTTGTGGGTTTTAGAACTGTTTTAATTCTTTTTATATGTCTTTGGGAAAATAAATGTTTAAGCACTATCATGCCTCTAGCATTTCTTCCTTTGCACCTGCAGTTGTCATTGTTTTGTGGCACTGTTTGCATTCATTGCTGAGCAGACTTCACCCTATGTAATGGGGAGCCCTTTAACCTAAAACCTCTGTTCCTGAGAGGCTTGAAAATTGGACCTCTGGGTTATGTGATCACATCACCATGCATTTTGCAAACACTTAACTGTTTTCTGGTAACTTGCTAAAAACCACTTCAAACTCCCTGTTCTGATGCATGTAACACTGTAGCAGTGGCTGTCAGGCTGCCTGACAGCTTACTACCTCTTGGTTTGGTTTTGGTCTGTGCTCCCGGTTCTTTGCCACCAGAGCTCTCTGGTGCATGTCACTGAAGTACCTCATGTATCTCTATGCCATCATCATCACCTATGGGGCAGATGGTTGTTCTTTGTATTGGCCTTAAGCTTTGCACTAAACTGGACTATTACAACATATGACATTCTAGAAAAATAAAGCATGTTTTGGTAAATTCTTTGTGTGGCTAAAACCAAAAATAGGATATTTGATGTCTGTTTCTCCCCAGGAATTGCCTGTATGGAAGGAGTGTAGGTGCTCTGGTGGAGTTCTCCCAGTGTGTTTTGCAGGGCCTGGATAGACAGTGTTGAAGGATACAATGGACTTGTAGTTGCAATGAGTCGTGCTGAAGAAAATGGCTGGATAGGGCCAGTTCTTCTAGATAAAGGAGAAAGGAAAACATGTTTAAGCTGAGCCCAAGGTCTGCATCCAAACTGCCAGAAGGGTCAACACCTCCAGCTGACTTGTACTGGCCTAACTCCACGTCCTCTAAACTGCCTGTCTGCAAGCTGATGCCTATTTGCAGGTTTGGGCAAGCTCTGCAAGTAAATGAATGTGGGGAAGCTGGAGCCTGTGCTTCCTTTTGGAGTAAGTTCAAGTGTTCCTCTTCCTTCAGTCAATTAGGAGGGGTGCAGCCTGCCTGCCTGCCCAGGTCCTCTCCTGCATGTGCTAATTGCTGGTGCTGCTGGGAGGCACATCCATATCAGGCAGGTGGGCTCCTTGCAGGCTGCAGGGAATGGCAGCCAAGCCACAGCTGTGCTTGCTGGCATCATGGGTGCAGCATGGGGCCGGGGGCATGAAGTGCTTTTGGAGGCTTGCTGAATTGAGGTAGTTTAGATAGAGCTAAAAATGAGCTGAGATCAGCCCATTTTGATTAATGTGCAAGCCTAAAATTCTTCTTGGAGCCTAGGTGCAGCAATAGGGAAGAAGGTATCTATGACTTTGAGATAGGCTTCAGTTTACCTGTAAAGCAAAGGCAGTTCTAGGTTCTCTCTTGCACAACTGCTGTGGTGCCACATGGGCTTTTTTATACTGGTTTCCCCTTTTTCTTCCTTATGTTCATGAGCAGGGTAAGGAAATGCCCTCACCTGCAGAACCAACAGACAAAGGGGTAGGAGATGAATGCAAAAGGACAGGACAGCCTGAGCTTATCTGCCTATCCCTGATCTAGTGAGCTGTCAGGAAGACTGATGTTCCCATCCCTCTTCTCTCCTCTACTGGTTGCATTGGTCCCAGGGTGGGCTGGTAAAACCTCTGTCCCCTGCTCAGGGGTGACATGTAGTCCTTCAGCTCTTGCTCATAATCATGGCAAGTCTTGACAGCTTGTGGGGGCAGGCTTACTAGAAATGTACATCTATTCAAATACAGCCAAAGAACCTGGTCATCTCTCTTCCCTGGCCAAAGACAGCCTTTCCAAGGGAGCAGAGAGGAGGTATTACCTGGGAGCCATGGAGTGCAGGGTGGAGCAGACACAGGTATCATACAGGCAGCCTGAAGCCAGGGCATGGAGTGGGAGACTCACATGTGGAACTGATCTGGGACTAAGCCTTAAAGGCACCAGAGCAGCACTTTCCAGGGATGCAAAAGTGACTGTACAAAACCAGCTCTATTCAGAGCCCCTGAGAGGTGATGGTTTAGAGAAAAGCCTTTCCTTTACAAACACACAGTGGGATTTATCTGTTTTCTAGTTTTTTGCTGGTTCCTCTCATTATATGGACCAGAGCTTTCTCTGCTCAGAGTGAACTGTTTCTAGTTGTTAATGTGTTTGGGTGAAACTTGCCTTTGGACAGGGGGACCTTTTGGTATTCTCCCACCACTGCAGAAAGTGGTCTGTCTTGAGGCTCTGGCGTGGGGTCCCTTTATGCCGCCTCATGCCTTAAACCGGAGCTGCAGTCTTTAGTCCTATCCCTGTAGTGAATCATGACTGAAAAATTGGAAAATAAGTTTTAATTATTAGTGCTGGTAATAGCAGGAGCCTGGACTGGGGCACTGGGAGCAGAGCAGGGAGGCCTGTCTAGGCAATCTTGTTTCCTCCTGGGGCAGGACTGCGCTGGTACATCTTTTATTTCAGCATGGGGCCTCTGAGGAGTGACCCGCTGAGCGCGGCGGCAACTCCTAGTTAGGCACCCGGGGACGGAGGCAACGAAGCGCTGCGAGCAACACCTGCAGGCCGGGCCCGGGAGCCCGCCTGAGGTGGGAGCCCGCGTGAGGTGGGAGCCCGCCTGAGGTGGGAGCCCGCCGCTTCCAACGGCTGCCGCGCGCGCAGCCAACCGCCGTCTCGCTCCGCCACTCCGGCAGGGGGCAGCCGCCGGCCGCGCTGCCCGCTGGGCCCGGGGGCAGGGACTGGGGCCTGCGGTGAGGCGGTGGTGTTTACCGGGCGGGAGCAGGTGGAGCTGCGCGGTGACCCCCAGCCTACCTGGCAGTGCCGAGTTACAGGCAGCCTTATTTCCCAGGCTCCGTCCTCACCCACTTCTAGAAAATGAATATTTTTACCAGCCTCGTTTATTTCTATGGTTTTTTAATCTGTCCCGCAGCACTCCCGTGTGCCCCAGTCCCAGGAAAGCCCCAGTGGGCTTTTCCCACTGGCAGGCTGGACCTGGGTGATGGTGGTGGGGTGGCGGGGGTGAGGGGGAAGCGAGTGGGTGCGGGCCAGAGGCACAGCACCACAAAATGGAGGTTTCAGGTGGAGGTGAGAAGCGGGTGAGGCCGGGCTGCCATCAGGTGGGGTGGCTGTCACAGCAGTTGGGTGCTTGAAGCCAGCTGGGAAAGCATGTTCCTGCAGAAACTAGGTACAACCCTGCCTGAATAACCTCACCTGGGGCTCTAGGGCCAGCACCTTGTGCAAGGGAAAGGTGGTTCTAAGCAGGGTTTCACCCTGTGTCCAGTTTGGCTTACCATTTTTATTTCTTGTTGTAAAGGATAAACATAATGACATCATATTTCACACATGAATTAAAACTGTAGGTGCAGTGTTGGGCAGGATTAGATTTAAAAACTGTGGGTAAATGGTTTGGAAGGAACAGGAGGCAGGCGAGTAACGGTAAGTGGAAGGTCATATGCCTGAGCAGCAATACGGATCCCCGAGTACAGCGTAGGGAGTGATGGGTTAAGTAGCAATTCTTCAGAAAAAGGATCAAAAGCTGAAGGCAAGTCAGTTATGTCATGGTGTTGAGGTGATGGAAAATCAGTTGAGGGGGGATGTGGGGTAATTGGATCCAGCCCAGTGGAGAGCTGAAAGAAGGAGCGGAAGTAGAGAAAGCATTACCTACAGGGGAAGCCTGAAAGAACTGAAAATCTCTAACCCAAAGGAGGAGAGAACTGAAGTCCTTAAGCACATAAAAGGACATAATCTTTGCTCCTTGTCTGTGCTGAAGAGGAGAAAAAAAAAAAAAAAAAAAAAGAAGGCTTAAGTCACAGCAGGAACGACTCAATTTAGATGTTAGGAAAAACTTTCTAATGACAGGGATAATAAAGAATAGACTGCCTGGGGAGTGGAGAGCTTTAAAATCAAGTTAAGCAACATCTGTCAGGAATGTCCGAGGTTTAGGTGATCCTGCCTTGGGTTAGCGGATGGACTGGTCTGACCTTTCAGGGTCCCTTTCAGCCTTAATTTTTCAGTGGTTCTGCGGGCCGACATTAATCTTCTTAATGGTATTTAAACAGTCAGCAGCTTCTCTTAAGTAACTGCTAGTAAGTCTCTTCTCTTGCCTGCGGTTTAAAATTAACTTAATTTCCATGCATCACTTTCACCCTCCAGCTCCCAAGTCCTGCATAGCCAACCAGCAGCTGAATTCCTTGACTGCTTGTCAGTACCTTCCTTGTGGCTCTGTAGCTATCCACAAAGAAAAAGAAGGGATAGAAATGCTGCATATCAGTGGTTGTGTTACCAGTGTGAGGGTGGCCTCCTATTCTGCATTCATATGTAGAAGGTCCCCTTTCTTGTGATAGCTGGATCTCGTATGTGGTTATTTAATTTTGTGCACTCTGGGGACCTGGCTTTCCATGTTGCCTGCAGTTTTCTGAGGGAGCTTGTCATACCCTGCCTCTGGCAAAGGCTAGCCTGTTTCTGAAAGGATTCATAGCAGACTGTGGGTCTTCACTGTCAGCTTGCGACAAGTCAAGGCTTGAGTGTCCAAGCCCAGATGCTGCCCAGTGTGTGTGAAACTTGTGTGTAATGACATGTACAACAACAGGTGTAATTAATATGTTGTCCACAAGTGATCTCTCTTCAAGTGGAGCAGACTCCAGAAGGAAGGAATCTGTGGTGTGAAGCTGGCCCTTGGTCTGGTGTGTGTCCTTCCACCTCTTGAAGCTACTAATGAAGATGACAACTTTTTCATCTGCCAGCAACAGCTCAAGAGGGGGAGAAAAAGCCAGGCCATGATGAGCAGTATCTGCAATTGTCTAGAGTCCTCAGAAAACTGGAGATCCAGTGAGAGTGTCCTGAAGGCAAAGTGTCTGCAAACATCTTAGTTTGCTTAAAACAGAAACAACGTCATTTCCATAGCTGGGAAAAAGTGTCCCTAATGAGATAGGGAACCACTGCCTGGAAGTCCTCACCTCTGGAAGATAACTCCCTGCCATGTGCTGAGCTGCACCTACAGGTTGTGACTGAGGTGATGCTGCTCAGTGTGACCATGAACGCTGGGTGGGCATGGCACCAAGAGGATCACTGACCCTGCATCACAGCTAGGAGATCAGCAATGAAGAAGACAGCCATAAATAAAAACAGATTATCTGAAGTCAGGAAAATGTGAGGCTTCCAAACCTTTGTTGCAACCTCCTTAGTTATTGACCTAAACCAGAAAAGATGACATTTCTATAGCTGGGGAAAATTGTTCCTGATGAGAGGGGGAACCACAAATATCTTATCTGCCCACAAAGAAGCAGTTACAATTTCTCCCACTAATCTTCTCCAGTGGTTTTAATCAGCTGAGATAACTGAGGGCCAGATACACAGGCCTTCACATTAGCTGTTGTTAACAGAGCAAGATCTATCCTATCTCTGTATGATGGGTAAGTATTAAGAACGTTTTTTTTATATGTGGGAGTAATGTATAAAGAAATGAAGCGGCCACCACAGCAGCAGGTTGGAACACAGGGTCTTTCACTCTTGGCCCTGAGCTACTTATTCCAGACCGTGCTGCCAGCTCTGGGACATGGGGGGGTTGTTATTTATACGCATAATAAAACACCAGCTGAAGGCAGCTGGAGTCCTACCTTTGAGCAACATTAAAACACTTGTGACTTTATTTACAGCTCTTTAACTTTGCTTCTCTTGATGCTGGGAATGAGAGTTTCAGGTGTGCTCCCCTTTAAAAAAAACACTGTGAAATATGCATATGTTAAAGTCAGTTGTGCTTTTGTGGAGCCTGTATCCCAAACTATATAGTAGCCGCTTTGTGCACAAATTGTACAAAGGCACAGTTCCACTTCAGTGAAAATGTATTTATCAGAACCACGACAGTCTGAATCCAACTCGTTAAATAAGACCTCATTTTTTTAAGGAAGTGTTAGAAATAACACAAATACAGCAAGTTCATAAGGCACTTGCAAGGTAAGTTTGAAGCAAGCTTACTCTTTAATTGCTGCAACTTGGGAGAGGTTTTTTGGAAGTGCTATAAAAACCATCATAAGCTTTCTTGCAATATTCTGAACACTGCTGTGTCCCACAGGATTTGGGAGAAGGCTGTGATTAGCCACCCAAATGTAAGTTTATTTGAACAAAGAAAATTGCACAAAGTGCAGTGGGATATTTCAAGATAAGAGGAAACTGGGACCCCGTTTATTTTTTGCCCGGACACCACCACCCGGAGGAACTCTGGTCCAGCTACAATTGATCATCCTCATTTTGGGCATTGCAAACTCAAAGGTTTTCCATGCAAGGAGTGTTGCCAGCTGTAGTGAGCTTGATCTCTGCTTAGCTGTGGAGCTGGAGCCAGACTGCATGCTAGCACAGTATGGCTGCAGGCCTTTTTGGTGTTTTTACTCTGTGGAGTTTTTATGAGACCATATCTGTCAAACGTATGTGTGAAGATAAATCAAACAAGCACAGCCATGGATATTAAATAAATGTGAAATCTGAGTGGCTTCCACCAGCCCCTCAGTCCCTCCCCCTCAGCTGCCGTGCGTGCTGAGTGTTTTACAGACACAGGACGGTGAAGGATGGCTAGTTATGAGAAAGGGAAAGCAGTGGGGAGCTCCTAGGGAAGGGGGTGATTTCCTTGCAGGGGGAAGCAGAGAGCTACAAGATGGCTTTGGGGCTCATGCTGCTGAAATATTTGGGTCTGTAAAGAGCCTGGTCTGGATCTTGACGACTTCTGAAGAAGGAGAGACTCAACAAGTTCCATCAGGATGCGGTCTGACTGCTGTCATGGCATCCAAAGTGCAGTGAAGACAGGGACTCAGCAGAGGAGGCATGAAGGTGCTCCATGCAGAAGTGTAATGAGGTAGTCAGTCTCAGACCATGTTTAGGGCTAACACTGTGTGAGCACCACGAGGCTGCTGTGTCATGAATACCAAAGCATGAGAAGGACACCAGGCTTCCACATGCCTCACAGCCTGTCTTCTGGAAAATAAAATAATCTTGACCTGATCACCACTCAAATTTTCTCCCTATTCCCTAAAACTGTTCTTCCCCCAGGAGAAGGGTGGTCCTTCCAAGGTCAGGGTTGAGGTTACTGACAGGTCAGGGAGGGCAAGGTCAGGCTTGAAGCTGGCTGTCTCTACCAAAGCTGTCCCACATAGGGAGAGGGCCTTGCAGTTTCCAAAGCCATCAATCTCCTCCCCACTTTCACCAGCTATTCACCTCTCCCAGTTTTAAGTGGAAGAAAATACAGCCAACCTCTTCAAGCCCTTGTGTCGCGCCTCTGGGAGCATTCTTGCTCTCGAGTGCTCAGTCACCGAAACAGAATAGCCAATATATCACTCCCAGTGTCTTTATTTGGAGGGTGAAGTTGGATCAATGTATCTGAAGACTACTGTAACCAGGAAATGATTCTTCTGATTTCTGACAATGGGGCCACGGCTGCCACCGAGAAAGCATTTGTCACTTCTCCCTGGCTGCACCAGGGTTTGGCTGAACGCGCTTATTTACCCCAGCATGCAGGGAGAGCATCCTCACAGAGGAGATAGGGACCCAACAGCAGTCAAGGCGAACAAATCACATGGTAACAAAGTGTATGGTGCTGCTGCCAAAAGTGAAGCAGGAGAGGTAGCACTATGCCATGTGCTCTGGACACGGCCTGTAAGGCAGGAGTGTGGGACAAAAATTATTTGGCCTGGCTCCTACATCTGGGAAATCATCACGCCTCCATTTATTTTTGGTGCCAGTTGACACTAGGAGAGGATTTGACCCATAGGAACACAATCTGCTGCACATAGAGTATCATGACATCTCTTGGTCCTTCTGTGTATATCACCAGTGTTCAGCTGAATGAAAATAAATACTCTGAGATGGTTTTTGACAATAAAAACATACAAGGAAAGAGAAGGCTAACGTACTAGCAAGTGCATTTCTGCTGAGTTGCTAATGCAATGCAAAATGATTGTTAGGAATAATTAGCAATGCATGTGAGACTACCATTGAACAAATGACCAACACCCAAAAAGCCATGAAAACATTTAGAATTAATCTTTCTTTGAAATTAAAGAGTTTAGATTGGATTCTGTCGGCTCATAGGGCCAGGTTGCTCAGTTGATGTGCTGGCACTCTTACTTTCAATGAAATGAAAGTTAGCCAGTTTACACAAGCTGAAAAATCTTATCCTAAGATTTCTGTGGATAATCTGAGTCATTATTAATGTTAAATATTTAAGGGGGTAGCTTTTCATTCAGTGCTGGAGTTGGTTTTTTTTAAGAGTGTGCTGTAGGTCCTGGTATATAGCTTATATATGCAGTTTCAAGTGATTCAGTTGCCACTTCCCAGCTGAAATGCTGACTCTATACCATCATGTCTGTAGGGAACGATTTTATTCTGATCCCAAATAACAGAAAGCACAATTCAGAGGTCCTCAAGTGCTTGGTTGCCCTCAAGTCAGGGCAGAGCATAGAGCACAATTTGAATTTAGAATGGGAACACAGAAGAAAAGGTGGTCGTGACTGATGGCAGTGATGTACCTGTGACTTATCTGTGTATATGAACAGATAACAACCTCTACTCTACCATCTAAGGATGACATGTAGGTTTATAATATGTTTTATGCCTAAAACTGTGCTTCCCTGCTGTGCGATTCCATTCACAAATGCAGGTTTTCTTGGAACAGAAGTAACACAATGGTAACTTTCAGCTCTCTGGTCTTCAGTTTATCCTGCCTCTCCTGTGGACACCAGTCATCTGTTTACAGTGCTGCCCTGTGACTAGGGTGAGAACCTTGTTAAGATCAGGCTAGAGATGCAGATTGGCTTTGACATCTACAGTACTGCCTGCTGTGGGAAACACCCCTCACACTGGGATCGGTAACACGCTCAAATGCACAGCAAATATGGGCAGTTGTCTTGGGTGCCAGCCTTGCAGCCTTGCTCTTTGCTTAAGCCAAAGGAGACAAGTGTCGGTTGCTGTTGGGGAAGTGTGAAGGCAGATTGCTGCTTCCTCACCTCCTGCAAGCATGTCCCTCTGTTCCTGTCACAACTGGCTGTGCTGGCTGCAGGGAGCTGCCTTTCGCAGCAGCAATAGCCATCTCCTCCCACATCCCACCACTGGCACAGAGAGCAGCCAACCCTCCCTCCAGGAGTTTCAGTGCTCTCCCATCTGGCCCTGCATCCTTCACCTCCCCAGCACAAGGTTAGCCTGCACTGGCCTCTCCTGCTCTTCAGGCGTGTGGAGCAGCTGGGGAAGTGCAAAAAGAGTGGTGACACCCACTGCAGATATGGAACAACAAGAGGAATAAGTGGAAACAAGCCCTGTGCAGAGAGGAAAGGAGGTTTTGGGAGACAGACTGAGGCAGGGGGAAGGAGAAACATCCTAGTCCTCCTCCTTGCCTGTCCCACTAAATACGCCTTTCAAGGCCCTCCACTTACAGTGAGCCTTTCCCAGCCCTCCTCCTTGGGCAGCACCCCAGAAGAGGTGCCCACTAGCCCCAGATCTCTGTTCCTCCTCCAGGTCCCTGAGGCAGGATACCTCTTTCATTCCTGACAGCTATCCAACCCGTTCTTGAAGCTCTCCACTTAGGGAGGCTTCACGCCTGGGCACTTCATGCATTGCTTCCATCTATTTGACCTAATATTTTTGTAACATCATTTGAATCTTTCTTAGTGCAGTTTAAGCCTGTTATTACTTCTTAACCTCTCCGTTTTGGGGAGGTAGAACCTTTCTCCCCTTGCTGCAATCTTTCATGAACTGAAAGACTTGTGTTTATCCTTCGTCTTTTCTTAAGGATAGCCTTTACCAAGTCTTTCAGATTTTTCCTCCCAGATCACATTCTCTAGACCTCTGATTATTCTTCTTTTCTCTTCTGCACTGTATCTAATTAGCCCACATCTTTTTTTGGCTTTTCCAAGAGTATGGCACTGATGACAAACAGTTGAGTTTTTAATCTGCGCTAAACCTCAGCTCCAGTAGTTCCATATCCATATTTGTGCAGTCAGTTATTCCTCAGTGTGGAGTCTCACATGGATTCCTACTGTGTCCTTTCTTTTTTTCCCCTGACTGTTTCTTTAATTTGTCAGACTGTTGTGTTGGTTTGGGTTTTGGTTGGTTTTTTTTTAGTTCTAATCCTGTCTTCGATGTATTTACAGATCCTTCCAGCTTTGGGCATCCTGCAAACCATCTTTCAGGGTCCAAGTCACTAACAGACTGGAGTTGGAGACAGAGAGAAACCTGTAGATCTCTGTTCAATCAGTTCCTGTATGTGGAGAGTGGAGTCCTGTTCCCACCCTTCAGGGTACCAATGCTGTCTGCTTCGCAGTAGATAGACCACACATTCTGTGCTGGTTTATGAGCATTTCATGCAAGACAGTGTCAAAGGACTTACTCAAGTCAAGATACTGACATCTGCTTCTCCTTACTGGCCTGCAAGGTCTGTCTCCTTGTTTTAAAAGGAAATTAGATGAGTTTGTCAAGGCTAGACTATGAAGCTAATATTGGTTGTTACTCATCCCATTACATTCCAGTTCCTTACAAATAGCTTTTTTCATTATTCATTCCAGAATTTTTCCTGTAATTGAAATTAAATTCATTAGTCTGTAATTCCCCAGCTCTCTTTTTTCCCAAGACTTTCTGAATTTGAATTTCTTTGCTTTTGCCATGCTTGTATACTAATTCTTAGCAATCCAGCATAGATTTCACTTTCTATACCTAAACTCTTTATGCTCAAGGTTAACAGCATCAGTCTAGTCAAGCTGTTCTTTTCCTATACTCCTTTTCCTTTCTCTGCACCGGCACGGGGCTTGCTTGGGCAAACTGAGTCTTGCTGCCTTCCTGTCCCAGCAACTAGCTGGGTGCAAAAAATCCCACACTCCCACCAAAGCCTGGGTTGTGGCTGAAATCTGCTAGTTGCTTCCTGGCTTGCTGGTTTGCAGGAGACTTGTCATGACAACGAGGCTTACATCTGGTGACCTGCATGATGCTTGTGTTTTCTCCCTGAGCTATATTAGCTATAGCATTTCACCTGGCAGATGTGATGTTCTGGGCCACCCACCTCAGCGCTGTTGCCACCTTCTTTCTCTTTTTTTTTTTTTTTTGGTCTCATAAGAAATGATTGGCATGAATGAGATGGGCACATCTTCAGCCATGCCCAGCAGCTATGGAGAAAGAAAGCATACTGAGCACTGCTGGCAAACTAGAGCCCCCCCCCCAGCAATTACTTGTCATAGCCTTTGAAGTCAAGGTTAGATCTGCATTACCATACTGGCAGTGAAGTCCTAATTCAAGCCATCTTTGGATAATGTTTGCTCAGGTGTAGTATCTTGGAAGTGAAATCATTGCTGCTCCTTCCCCAGAAAAAATAGTCATTGTTTGCCACATTTAATTAAGTTTCCCCCTCTGTTCACACAGCCTCCCACATCCAGATTTGAAGTTAGTTTTATAGTTTCCTCTCAGCCTTCTCCTTTGATCCTAAAGTAGCTGTCACCTCGGTACCTAGAGTCCTTCCTTTCTCACCTTGGCCAGCACAAAATGTGTTTGTGTGTTAATGGCTTTCTCCTCGGGGGCTGCTGATCTCTTTACTAGTCAGCTGGACACTAGGTGAAATCATTCTCTCTGCTGGTTCGAGTATGTCACATATAGATATTTCCCCGCCTGTGTTTTATGTTCCATCCTGACTTCATTCATAGGAAATGACTCTGTTTTAGTTAATTTTGTTTTGGAAAGTGAATCCGTTGCCAGGGGAATGTGAGAGATTTCCAGAGACTGGGTCCAAGTTAAGTGCAGGAAGGTGCTGCACAGACTTTGCCACACACAGCCTGCTGCTGCTGCTCCTCACTCCAGTGCTGCAAGAGGCTGTTCCCTCCTTAGAGCCTCCTCAGCACCAGCCATACTCAAACCAACATACCTTAAGTTGTGTAGAGTGTCTACTTTGGTCAGTCATGGCTGTGACCTGCTGACTCCACCTTATCTGACTTCTGTCAGCCAACTTGCCCTATACCCTTGAGGCTTGAACCCTCAGGTCTGCACCCCGGGGAAAAAAATGGTTGAATGAACAGAGTTTTATTACAACAACAAAAGCTGGGCAGGAGCAAGCCTTCAGGTTACAGGGAAGAAGGCTTAAAATAGCAAAAGAAAAAAGCCACTTGACATAAATTACAAAATAACCCTGTGCTACAAGATGTAAGCCCAATTATGGGTAGTACAAATTTCAGACTGGTTTTTGGGATAAAATTCTGCAACAAAAGTCATTAATAAAATGCTTCACTGCGAGTGTGCCACTTCAATAGCGTGACTCGGCAGCCTCAGTCTAATGATGGCTTGTCTGCTGTAGAGCCTAATTTGGATGCTGCATTCAGCCATGCCACAGTAGGCTAGATT
>JAVJGJ010000057.1:6937435-6949983 GCA_035590215.1 Microhierax caerulescens | reverse complement strand
GGCGGAGGAGGTGGCGGTGGCGGTGGAGGCGGAGGAGGAGGAGGAGGAGGAGAAGAAGGATAGACTCAGCAACAGCAGGGGCTTGGCGGGAAGGGGGCTGGGGGCAAGGAGGCAGCCAGACAAGTAGGGTCCCTCTGCTGAGTCCATCAATTATAGGGCCTGGGACCTGTTTGTTGGTGTTGTTGGCAGCGTGGAGGGTTGGGGGTTTCTTTTTTTTCTTTTTCTTTCTTTTTTTTTTTTTTGGGTTGTTTTTGTGAGATCTGAGCTGCAGCTCCGCCCCGGCGGGGGGGGGGCGGGGACGACGGGGGGGGTATAGGATTTTGCCCAATCCACTGACTCTCAATGGAGGCTCCAGGCACCACTCGAGGGGCTGTGAGGCAGTGCCAGCTTGAAGAAAGAGACCGCGGGGGGCTGCGGCAGGAAGGTGTGCAGTGGCAGGCATCCCTCCCTGCCACGTAAGTGGGCATCTGGCCACTCTTCCCACCACTGCAGTCCCATTGCCGGGTCAGACCTTGAGGATGCTGTGGAGATTTTGGCCCCTGAGCTTGGGCCAGGTGCTTGTGCAGCGCTGTAAGACTGAAATGGGTAAATAAATAGTGTGCTGAGAAGACCTTTGGCTGGGGGATGCTGGTCTATGCCAACTGGGGCTGTACGTGTGAAGCTACACATATACATATATGTGTGTATGTATATATATATATATAAAAAATCCTGCACAGAGCATGGATTGTAAGGCTGGTGGCAGCAGCAATTGCGACTCTCCAGCCTGGCCCCACATGGTCCCTGCTCTGAGCTTGCCGTCCCTGCCGAGGTGATATCATCTGTTCCAGGAAAACATCTGGTCCTGATTTCAGGCCTGCCGGCGACCAAGCCGCCGCTGCCCTTCTAGGTAATGTGCCCTACAGATTAATTACTTTCACAGCTGAAAACGTGCACCTTGATTTTCAGTCTGAATTTGTCTGACCTCAGCTGCTAGCAGCTGGTTCTCATAAATGCCCTTTTCTGCCAGATTAAAAAGCCCTTTGATATTGGGAATCTCTCTCTCCCTTGAAGCGCTTGTAGATCAAATCACTCCTTGGAAGAACCAAGGAGATTGTGCCTTTCTAAATTGCATGCCATCCTGCGTGAAACCCTTCCAGATTAAGCTGTGCAGCATTAAATATCCTGTGGCATCCGCACCTGTCCCTGCATCCCTCACCTGCACCATGGAATGCTGCCTGCCAGCCTGGGATGCTAACACCTTCAGGATGGCAGACACAGCCATGCATGGACCACTGGAGGAGAAGAGACTTTGGAGGAGATCTGATAGCCACGTCTGGTCACGGAGGGGCTGCTCCTCAACTGGAAAAGGACCTATAAAATGAAACGTTTTACTGGTTTTGCTGCTGAGAAACTCATGGCACGCTGAGTGGGTCACAGCAATTGAGGTTGATCACTAGCATGAGAGTGGGAGGGAGATTTCAAATGGCCAGCGCATTGTGTACCAGCAGTCTTGGAGAAACAGTAATCTCATGGATCAAAGGGTGTTTACCAACAATAGTTCATATACGGATAAAAAAGGTGTGGATTTTTTTTTTTGCTTGTTGATTTATAGTATTTTTTCAGATTTCAACTTTTTGTGGGAGCATGGCAAAAAAAGGGAAAGGGTTTGTAACGAAGTCTGGAGCTCATGAAGGGTGAAAAATGCCTTCCTGCCCAGCTTTGCAAGATCTCTGTGTCAGAGAGGAGGCCCTGCAGAAATCCATCTTGTCTGAAATGGAAAGGAGTGCCATGTTGTATCCCCATGCTATTACATCTTAAGCTTTTGCTTGTTTGTTTGCAGGCTCTGCAGCCCCGTATTGCTGCTGTGTTTATTACGCCCAAAACTCATGCAAAATGGTATTTCCACTGTCCCATGCATCTCCACTTGGTTGCTGGAGTACCACAGCCTGTGACATGCATAGTCCAAAGCTGATGCATCGCTACTCTACCATGCTTACAATCATCTGGGGTTATGACCAGCTGAGGTTAGAGCCAGTTTTGTGTAACCAGCCTTGGTTACAACAGCTGGGGAACGTGAAACACCATAGCTGCCTAAGTTATTTGCAAAAGGTCACCCAGGGCACTGGTGGCAGGGCAGGACCTGAATCTTGCTCTTTAAACTCTGGCTCCTCATCACTGAACCATCTCCCAGGTGGAGCTGCTCCTCAAGTGCTTCAGATCAGGAAGAGCTGCCTGGGCAGCCCTTCTCACTAAACTAGTTTTTAAATTTAAACTAGTTTCTAAATTTCTAGAACAAGGGATTTATCTCTCGCAGTTGTGCATTTTAATGCAGAGATACAAGTCTTAGGGTGAGGGCAAAGCTGACCTTTGCTGCAAAGCAGACCTGCGCTCCCCACCTCCTGAGCCCGGGAAGCAGATCACAGGGTGTCCCCAGAGGGAGCACCACAACAGTCTAATCCAGCGCAGACCACAAAACTTTTCTCAAAAGCTGGATTAAAAGTCACCTTTCAGAAAGATTTCATTTCTTTACAGACTCCGTGTGGTCTTTAATTCTGCCTCTACCCAATGCAAACTAGAGCGAACTGCAAAAGTTTCTTTAACCTGCCCAAGAGGACAAGCGAGGTACTCCATCCCAGCGGGGCACTGACTGCTGGGATGTTCCCCCAGGCCTGTATCTCCATCAGCAAAACTAGGGAGAGCAGCTGGCTCTTTGGACATCAAACTTCTTTCTTCCTGTGTGGTGCTCAGTGCTAATGGGAATGGAAAGGAGAAAAAAGATCTTCTTTCTTGCCTCAAATCCTCCTACCCCCCATCCCAGTCCCAGGGGTCTGGTGTGATATGAGACATGTGTTTTCCTTTCAGCCTTGCCTGAGAAACTCATATTTCTTTATTAGCATGCAAGATGGAAGAGAGCCAGCAATTCTGCGGGGCTACTTGGGGAAGATTTAATCCCAGAGATCACTTTTACCTTTTCCTGACTTTCCCCGACATCGTCTGCAGCAGGAAACCCCCGTCAGTTTGTTACCTGCTCACTCCTTGAGGTGGTGAGCTGGATCTTTTGACCCTGTCAGTGATGCACTTAGACCTGGTGACAAGCATCTCTCACTGGAGGCTGTTTTCAGCAGCTCAAGTACAAGGTGCTCAATGGGGCGAAGGTGGCGGAGGAGGCATGGAGAAGGGAGGTGGGGTGGCTTCTTGCCTCACCTGATGGTTAGAGGCTATTTTGACTTTTTCATGCCTTAACATTCTTTGTCAACTTTTCCACAGCCTGATGAGAATGCACATGACCCAATTGGCCTCCCAGCAAGTGCCGTGTCAGCTCCACTCTCCTCCTTGGCCACTCATCACCATCCCCCTTCATCATCATCTCTTACCCCCCTCCTGCCTCGATACTGCTGATGCATTTCCATAATTTGTGAGACATCCCTCGGCGTTTCCACTTCAGCCTTTCTCATCTGTGCTCTTACTGCTTTTTTCTTGGCATGTTGAGGTCCATAGACCAGAAGTCACTATGGTTCAACACTTAGGTACCAAACACAGATGCCTTGAACTTTTCCTTTCTGGGAAGGTTTGTTTTCAGAGACATTTTAAAAGAGCAATATTGTATATGGTTGTACGAACAAAAAAACCCCCGAACAAACAAAAAAGGTGAGAAATTCTGGATTATGGCCATGGAAGCCAGTGACTTCTCAGCTTGGCTGTAAAATGTGTGACATACTGGCAGCAGTAACATGGACCTGTCAAAAGAGGGAAAAGAGAGTTCATCTTTTCAGGTGCAATACTCTTTTCGGATGGCCTATCAACGAGGCAGCCAGCACTGGTGCCCATATACGTTTCTTCTGCCTTGCTGTGCACAAGTAAATATGAGACATGATCGTTGCATTTTGCATGTGCCATCATCTGACAAATCCTTGAGCGCCTCCAGTCTCTTGCTCGGGATCCAGACCATTTTGTTACTAAGGGTTCTCTTTATGTGAAGAGAACTTCACTTTATGCTGCGGGACGAGTAGGTTTGAACTCCATGCAGTGAGTTCACTCATTGCAGTACTGCTCTGTAGGGAAATGGGGAATATATTATTCCTTTTTACAAGGCCTGCATTTGCTCACTGAGAGAGGAGGCCCAGAGGAATGCTTCCTCACCAGACATCAGCCAGACCTTTGCTGTATGACCTTACAGCTCGCAGACAGCAGTTTTACTAGCATTTCCAAAATAAACCTATCCTTTGTCCTGACGCAGAAACTGCACGGAGGCTGTTTCATTTAGAAGCCATTCCTTGGACAGCTTATTCCTCTGGAGGCCCGGGAAGGCTGTTAGCCTCTCTTGTGAACTATTTACCACATCTGCCCTTTGTAATATCGAGACTTTTTGCTGCCTTGCTCGCTCCCCAGCACCCACAGTGTGAAAATAATAGTGCACACCCAATTTAAGCCACGCACAACTCCCCCCACATCCTCCACCAGCTTTCATGGATGTCCATGGGTTTTTCTACTCCCAGTGAAGGCTTCTCATTCCCACTGTAATAGCCCAGAGCTTGTTGTCTAAATCTGATTTTGAATTAGGCAGGGGTCCATGGTTCCATGTCAATGCCAAGCTGTGGGTGGGAGCAAAGAGGATGATTTTTTTTTCCTAGGGACTTGAAATCTCTTCTTACACTGTTTCTGAAAGATTTCATCTCTCCAGGAAGCAGAAGTCTCTCGAGATGAGCTGTTTGTGCAAGACTCTGCCGTGTGGGCTTGAGCTGGAGGCTTCAGATGCAGCCAAACCAAAAGACTGTTCTTTTTCTGGGTTGGGTCCAGTCATGATCCAAACTTCAGGGAAGGATTTCAGTCCAAGAAATTGAATCTGAGCTGCTCTTATCTTCGAGTGTTTCAGATGAAAGGATTGTTTGAGTCCAAGAAGGCGTGTGAAATGCAGTCACCCCGACTTAGTTGTGCCTTTGGGCAGGAGACAAAGTGATGGGCCAGTGAGGGAAGCTACTTGTGGCTGGGGTGGGTGCTTGATGAAGTGACTTGACAAGGGACACACAAACAGCCTACAGAAGACAGAAGGAAAAAAAATACCTAAATACTGTTTTATTATGTTTCTTTGATCCACAGAGACTACTTTGGGTGGGCCAAATCTGCAACTGGCATAAGAGCCTCCATATTATCCAAATATCTAGGGAAAATACAAATACGGAGACTGAGTTAGGAGTGGGTGAACCCCACTTCTAGCTGGCATTTATGACCGCAGCCAAAGCCAGGGTTCACATGAAACACATCTCATTTCACATCACCAAAGCCGATGCCCACGTTGGATTTTCTTCGATACCCACTATCAGGGCTGAAAGTGTGGGAATGCCTTCTCTTGAAATATATCTTGTTTCCACGGTCTGGCTAAAAAGGTCCCTCACTCCCAAACCATTACAGCTTTGTTTCTTTCCTAAATCTCATAGCACCGATGTCTGCAGTGAAATCACCAGGTCAGCATCCCCCTCCTGGCTTTACTCCCCCTCTCTTTGCGAACTTGCCGTGTTACACTCCAAGTTGCATGCAGAGAGATGTGAAGGCCCAGCAGCAGTGGCGGCGGATAAAACACCACCGCATGAAACCCACACTTGTTCCAGAGTCGTGTTTTAACCTTCCCCTATCCCTCCCCTTCCAAAAAAGCCAGCCTGGGTGGGAAAGTCGGGAAGAAGTAAGATGTTACGCTTGTCCCAGGGAGCTGAGAGATGGGGGGGATTTGTAACTGGACACCAGGATGGAGGAGGGGGAGAAAGAAGCATGCAGAGATATTGATGACCCCCTATCTCGACAGGTTGGCTTTCCCCGGCGCCCCTTTCGCAGCGTGTTTAGCATCTCTAGGCGCCGTGCATCCCTGTACGTGCATGCGTGGGCAGCGGATTGGAGAGGGGGGGGCTTAAAAAAGCCTCACTGAGAAAGGTATTTCTTGTGGGCAGAAAGACGTGGGGGGGAAGAAAGAGGGCAGGCCCCCTCGCTCCCCACTGAGCCCATTTCTCCTGCTTTGCCGGAGCTGTCAGCCTTGAATCCCGGTGGCGTCCCGTAACTAATTGACAGCAATGGGGGCCTTTGGGAGCCGAAGAATACATGTCCTTGCCAGGCGAGCGCTGGAGCAGGGGCTGCGCGGGCAGCTGTGGGGGGACATAAAGGGCGGCTTTTAAAGCCTTTGTGCCTGCCTGTGAGTGCGTGCCTGCGTGTGTGTGGCGGTTTTGTGGCGGAGGTGAGGGGATGCTGAGCGGGGTGGCGGGGGGAGAGATGGAGGGAGAAGCCTCTGCAGAGAAGTAAGTTTCTCCCAAAGAAAGGGGCGGGGAGGCAGGGGGGAGAAAAATCTGTAACCGGTGTGAGGAGCAAGGTCCCTACATGCTTGGAGGCCGTTGGCGCCGCAAGGAGGGAGTAGGGTGGGATTTCAGTGTAAAGCCAGGGCCATCGAGAAACTAGCTCTCTGTTTTTCATCCTGCCTCAGCCCTGGTTGTAAAATATGACCTGCCGGCACTGCCGCTGAGCTGCAGCTTCGAGAAACAAATCCCCGCTGTGTTTTTTCTGGGCTTGGGAAATGGGCAAAGAAAATCTCCTCTCCCAGGTGTAACCATGGCAGCTTTGTCCCTACGGTCACCTTACTCCTTCCTGAGGATGCTCAGATACTCACCAGAGGAAGGGCTAGATCTTTGTCCCAAAGCCAGTTGCACAAACACGTACCAGCGTTGCAGACAAAATATTATCCAGGAGACATTTTTATGCTTTTGGCTTAACGCATGCAGAAATGCCTCATTGTCTGTGACATTTGCAGAGACAATCTGTGATAAAAGTATTTGCACATTTACAGCTGGAAATAAATAAATAAATAAATCCCCCTCTTGCATTTCTCCAGGGTCTGTCACTGTGGAATTTAATAACAGAAGCAACCAAACGGGCAAGTGTAGAAAAAAACAGCTCCCGAGGCAGCTGGACAAGGGTGCGACTACCAAACATGCCCAGCACAATGGTACTGGCAACATGGGACACTTATATTTTAGACCTAATATGTACTCAAGCTTTTTAGAGAGAAAATGAGTGTTTGAAAGATAGGGCATCAGTTCACAGGTTTGAAGGCTAAAAGAGATCATTAGACCAGCTAGCCTGATCTTTTGTGTTACATGGACCCCAGGGTGACACCCAATTACCCTTATATTGAGCTAAATGACTTGGATCTGACCATGAGCTACATTTTTTTCTCATAGTCTTTTATCTCTGGATTTCAAGTAGACCCTGTGCAAAAAAGGATGTGCTCAGCCAGTCAAGAGCCCCTGGGCATTTAGCAAAAAAAATTTTTTCCTGCCTTACTTAGGCAGATGCTCTATTTTTGCCACCCCCTATATATAGTGATAAAGCATGGAAGTCCAGCCCCTTCCAGGACTGCTTGCCGAGCAAGGCCATCTGCCACACTAGGTTAAGAGAGACCAGTACCGAGCTATCTCCCAGTTCAAGTCCAGAGGCCCTTGGAGAGACCCCCATCCCCAGTGCTGCTCACGCCGTGGGCAAAGCAGAGAGTCCTCATCCTCTGCGTTGCCCGAGAGCTTCCCATTACTGCGAGAGGGGAGCTGGCTTTCCTGGAGACAGTGCATGGGTTTTTGCTTGGCAAGAGGTCCTTGTGGCCAGCCAGATGCTGTACAGCAAGTGCCCGTTAGAGCTTCTCCGTGAAGCCAGAGTGGGCACGTTAAATGCAGAGAGCCCAGCAAGCCCTGGGCGGGTGGCTGGATCGGAGCAGCCAGCCCCTCTGGTACCCACCCGGTAGCAGTGGTGGGTACTCACCTGACCAGTGAGTTAACACTCCTAGAAGGCAGCTGATCAATGTGTGCTGTTAAAAAAAGGAGAATGCCTTCTCTAACAGATCCCAGCACTCTGAAAAGCAGTTCCTCACAAGTCTGGTTTTTTTAAAGAAGCAGTGAAAGGCATAAAAAAGTATACTTGTTTATCACTCTTTTTGAAACATTTTTTTTTTTTGCTGGTTTGGCTTTAGTTACATGGATGGTGGTGCTGCTTTCTCCACACCCCAAACACCCACAGGCTAATACAGCTCCATCCAAGCTCTGAAAGATGACACTTGGTCCATCTAGCAGCCACTGGCTTCGTCCCGAGCTCCCAATGAACTCAGTAAAAAGATTGACTCAGCTTAAAAGGGAACATGACCTTAGTCTGTACCCTGAACAATGGTTCAGAAATGCCTGCCTGGCTGCAGGCTGCAGTGACCTGGTGCCGCTTGTGATAGTTGTGCTGCTAGCCCTGGGCAACACCGTCCGTCTTTAAGCTCCATGTTTGCATGGCACGTTGCGCGGGATCAATATTCATTTTCTGACGGGCGCTCCCGTGCGTTGCCACAGCGGGTATTTGGTAGCAGAGCCTGTCTGCGGGTGCAGGCAGGGGCGGCACTGCTTTTGCCCTGCAAGCTCTGTAATGTCAGGGAGCTGCTTTGTCCACGGAGGGGTCACTGGTGTGTGTGGGAAGAAAGACAGGCTGCGATTGCTGTTGGAGGCATCAGTTCAAGCCTCCTGTTTTCTCTCTCTCAGCTGACAGCAAAAATAATTCAGTTTCGGATAATACGGTGCTGTTCTGTCCATGTGGAAAAATCGGAAAGGCATGCAAAACTCTCCCTCTTTTTTCCTGCTAATTGCCTTGATTTCTGCTTCCACACTCCCAGCTGCCTCTCCTCTTCAGGTTGCCCTTTTTGACTCCTCGATTAACTTCTTTGTCCACCCGTTTACCACTCAGGACATGGCGACCTTCGGATGTAAATCTGTGCTGACGTCCCTCCCGCTTGCGTGCTTTTGTGGGGGCTGACATCTGCGAGACTCCTTGCAGTGGGGCGGGAGGGCGCCGGCTGGATGGGGGTACTGGGCGATGCCGTCCTCGCTGCCCACCTCCACCCTGCACTGTCAGATCCGCATCCTGAAGCTCTGTGCCTTCGCCTGGGATGAAAAAATTCACAGATTTCCATCTCCAGCTACCAGGTGGCATATGAGTGTAGATGTAGCCTGCAACCTCTGGTGTCCACTGGCTCCTGAGCTCCTCAGCTGCCCATGCACTGCTCGCCATCACCTCCTCAAGCTACAGACAGCCTTTATTAGTTAGCTTAATTTGGACAGGCATTCTTGGTGAGAAGGCAGAAGCTTGCATGTGGGCCCAGCCCACATACAGTGCCCTTTGTTGAGGGCTGGAGCTGCTGCTGTTGAAATGAGAGGCTTGTTCATCTCAGCAGGAAGGTGGAGGGTTTGGAGAATGCCTCCAGAGCCAGGACAATGGATTTGCTCCTGATGTTGCTTCAGGGTGAAACAGGTCCTCCCTACACAGCAAGTCTCTGAAAAGCCTTGCAGCTGGGAGCGGGGCAGAGACCATGGCAGAGCCTCAGACCAGACCTGACAGGTAGGGTGGCCACAGCACTGTTTTCCAGGAATCGGGCCTTGTAGACTTTTGAAGGAGATAAGGAGCTCTTTCCCAAATTTTGTCCCAAGGCTTACAGCATGAAGGCATTATTTGCTCTGAAGAGGGCTTTATTCTGCGTGGAGTCTCACTTCTTGGATGCAGACCTCTGCCTCCTGGGTCGCCGTGATTTTTGGTAATGTCTCCTGAATCCTGCTCCGAAACCTTCTGCGTACCTCCAGGCTCAGCCCAGAGCCTCCACCGGGGATGTGAGCGGACGGTTACTGTTCAGCACCCTAGCACCGCGTGGGGCTTTTGGTCCATTACACAGATGGAGCCCCACTTCCCCCAGCCTTCCCCTTATCCCCAGTGCAACGAGCTCAGGCACCTGCAAAACTGAACTTTTAGCAAAGTTGTCTCAGGGGAGGACAAAGGCGTGAAGTGGGGGTGTGTGGGGGCAGGCAGGCAGCTGCAGCAGAGGGGCCACGGCCGGATCCCTGCACAGTGCTGCCTCCCTGCTTGCCCCTTCCTCATCCTCTTAAGGCCTGTTGGCAGCAAGCAAAGGAATTTCTCCTTGAACCCTGCAGCTAGCACCACAGCTGCCAGGCAAAAGTCCCTGGACAAGCAGCTTGCTGGAAGCCTCTCTGAAGGGAAGTGGCCTTGTTTGATGTTTATTCACTGAGCCCTTTTCCTCTGCTTGGCATTACTCAAATTGAGCAAGACCACTTTGTGGAGATTGAAATAAATGAGCTTTCCCCGTTGGGTCTGTAGGCACTTGGGAATGGTCTAGCTAAAAAATCCCAGCCTTGGTTCACTTAGATCATGGCCTTTCTCGCTTCACTGGAGGTGGCACACAGATGACATTGCCATCCTGTGTCCAGCTGCTGGAAAGATTTGGTTTAAATACTTTCCTGTGCTATAGTTCCCCTTAATGTAAAAGGAACTGTGCAAAGTATAGGAAGTTGGATGTACGTGCTCAAGAGGTCTGTCAGCCTTACAGAGCACTGTAGGCAAATGGGTTTTAATGAAACCATATAGGAGTTGCACTTCATCCAGGTTTTTGTTTGCCTCTTCCCACACAAGTGAAAGAAAATAAAAGGACATACTCTTTTCCTTAAAAAAACAAACAAACAAAAACCATTAAGGGTTTAGAAGGAAGCAGAGAGAAAAGAGAGCAGGGCTAAGAAGTGACCTATATTATGCCCGAGATTGTCCCATGGATTAGCTCTATGTTTTTGTTCAGTTCCCACCGCTGGTTATGCTCCTCTGTTTTCCCATATGTAAATGGGAAGAAAACAATGAGTAGATAAGGAAAATGGGATCACAGACAGGGATGAGTAGGTGGATAATGAGGGAAGGAAGATTAAAAGGGTCATCAGGATTCAGCTCAATATTTGTATATTAAGTGCCAGGAGGAAATCTGGGGAGCTGTATCATTCAGCTGCTTCCAGCAAGAATTCCTGCGCTTCCTATTGACGTCGGGCAAGTGGATCTTGCCCAGTAGCATTTGCTTTCACACAGCAATTCTCCCTAGGAAAGTAGAAAAGCATTGTATGAGCGTTGTATGAGTATGATGAGAAAGCATCTCTCATTAGAGATGACCGGTCAGAAGGGCCAAGTGAAGTCTCCACCCCATCAAGGTCTACAATGGGGCAGTTCCAAGGCAACAAGTTAAGCGCGAGCTTCGGGCACTCGTGGGTTGAGGACTTCTACTTTAGGCTCCCTCTCCTTCGGGGGGGGTCTGTTCTGCCCTGGGAGGAAGGGTGTCAGTCTTGAGGTCCTCTCACCATCACGCTGTGGGAATGTTGCTGAGGGGGTGCGGTGCCTCCCATCATCTCTCCCGAGGTACGACCCACCGTGCTGCTGCCTGGGCTGAGAGGTGGCGGTGAGGGGTAGGGATGAAGGTGGGGGGGAAGGTGGTGGAGAGGGGAAAGGAAGCAACTTTTTAAATAAAAAAAAAAAGTAAAGTGATGAATAGATCGGCTAATCCCGGGAAACCTTGAGAATTTAGAGCAGCGTCTGTGGGGCCTCCCTTTTTTCTTTTCTTTTTTTAATTTTCTTTTCTTTAATTTCGCTGCAGCACGTATAATCAATTATGGCTTGAATCGGGGATAAGGGGAGGGAAAGTACTTCAATTCATAAATCAATTTTATACGGTCATCAGTCAGGTTGTGAATGCAAATACCTCTGTCGGTTTAGGTTATTCAGAATTAATTGACTCCCACCGGGCTGGGCTGCAGATGGAGAGAAGCTTTCTCACAAAGTCTGCTCGGGCTCAGCATGGGGGCAGGCAGGCGGGCTGGCTTCCTCCTCCTCCTCTTCCTCTGCTTTCCTCTCCGGGAGCATTATACTATTGGCACTGGGGAGAGTTTTGTGTGTGTGTGTGTGTGTGTGTGTGCGTCTGTCCGTGAGAGGGAGAGATGCTTGAAGAAAGAAAGGGATATGCAAAGATTAAAGTCACAAGCCCCCTCTTCAGCCCTGGCCTGTGCAGACACTTTTATGTGATTAGGAATGCTTTGCTTTCAAGGGTTTGCTTTTAAGCCTTGAGCTTCTCTTGAACTTCTCCAATAAGAAAACAAACAGCAGTGTCAAAGCCTCCCCCTGTGCCTGGAATTTGAGCTCGAGTTGTGTCATTAAAAAGCCACTTCGCTACTGGGACTTTGGCATCTGAGTCACTGTTTCAAAGCCAGTCTGGGGCAGGAGAGATCGAAAGTCATTAAACATCTAGTGGTTGTTTTGGTGGCCTATTGAAAAATGAGGTTTGGAGGGTTTCAGGGCCACCAGGAGGACACAGAACAAATGCTGCCACCTGAACCTTCCACCCCCACCCCCCCGCCCCTGCACCTTCTCTCTGTGGGCTGCATGGCTAAAATATCTGGCGAGGGGGGGCTGTTTGGAGAAAACCAGAGGGATGGATTTGCTGTGAGGGTGAAGAACGGTGTAACCTGCAGCCCCTCTTTTCCTCCCCCATCAGCACTGCCCAGCTCAGCACACATCCTGGGCTAAGCAGCGGCGCAGAGCTGGCACTGGTCCACAGAGGGGTGTCTCACAGCACCTCCCCACCACCACCTTCAGTCCCCTCATGGTGCTACACCCAGCCTGGAGGCTGTCATCCCAACCCTCTCCTGGCCCCGTTACAACTTACATCCGACAAGGCAGGCTCCCTCTTCACC
>JAVJGJ010000057.1:6897550-6924031 GCA_035590215.1 Microhierax caerulescens | reverse complement strand
CGGCCTCTGTAGCTCTGCCCACACCCCCCGCCCCCCCCCCCAACCCCCAGTGAGTGCGCTGAACCAAAAAAAAAAAGGGGGTGACATGCTGCTAATGGGAAGGGTAACAGTGAAGGAGGCTGCGGGGCAGTTTTCCAAAACTTTTGCTGCACACTTCTCCCCTTCGTGGGCCTCACTCTGCAGAGATCTTTCCACACCTCGGGAGCACCGCTAGCGAGCTGTTGCAGTTGCCATTTCCCATCTTCTTGAGTTACCGTGGGGGTGTCGAATGGAAAATCAGATCCATGCCACAACTTGCTGGTGTATTCCCCATTCTTGGCCCCAGACTGTTTAGACGTCTCCTCCCCAGAGCCCTGCAACAGGTAGCGCTGTCACCAGCCTGCGGGTACAGCTACTGCTGTGCTGAGATCTTATGGTCCATGTCAAAGCATCATCGAGGAGGAGGTTTGCATTAACCCCCCTACCATTGCATTAGCACGGATGAAATGTCGTGGAGGGGCTGCAGCCCTTCTGGAAGGGGGCAGGGTACATGGGCACTGCCCAGTTAAACCCTGGCATCTCAGGTGCTCGGTGAGCAGAGGACATGGTACGCACAGAGATGCCACCAGTGACTCTCCTCCCCGTGACTCTTCCATCAGCATTTTCTCTGCCTGTTCTTGCCTGTTTGAACCAGTAAAAACTCCAGGACTTGGACTTTCTCCTGCACTGGGAAACTCTAAATCCTTGGAGTGCAAAAGTTGGCAGCATAATCCCACTTGTTTAAAATGTAATGGGGTGGAGGGGGGTGTAATGCATCACGATGGTTAGGCTTAACTCCTGATTTGGGGGAATGGGAGACTGTGGCTCACGGTTTTTAAGGAAACTGTTTAAAGATACAATTCCATTAAGGACTGTGAGCAGAAACCAGGGAAAATGGAGTACAAAGACCAGGAAAACCTGGGCAAAACCCTTGCTAATGTGAGCTACCTCTTCTATTTGAAAGAAAGATGAGTTTCATATAATGAAGGGAAGAAGAAAAGCTTATTGAATTGCTAGCTAGCCCAGTGAAGCACTGTTTCTATACCAGTATTTACCCAAGAGTACATATCCCAATTCAGAGCAACTTTTGGAGCATTTTGAAAAGCCTCTTTTATATTTCTCAATGTGAAAATGGTAGCTCCAGCCTTCTGTAGGCTTGAAGCACTGATCAGCACAAGCTCCACTGTTCAGAGACAGGCAGCTGACAAGCTTTCCTGATGTTGATCTCCAAAAACTTTGAACTGGGTGTGGGTAGGGGTACAGGGACAGGACTAAGCGCATCCCTCAAAAAGCAGGACCCTGAATGATATGCTTGAGCCAAGGTCATGGCCCTGGGTTGGGTCAAGCACAGGACCAAGCAGTGCACCAGATCCTGCAGGAGTAAGTGCTCCTCCCAGAGGGGTTGAGGCCACAGAGGCAGCAGGGCATCGGTTGGGTCCCACCATCTCATGAACATGTAGGTGGCAGCCTGAGCAGGTCCACGCAGCCAGTTATCCACAGGAGAAAGGGTGACTTGAAAGCAGTTCCCATTTCACACCACTAAAATTTCCCATCCTGGGGGTTGCTCTGGAAGGGTTTGACTGCTCTGTTGGGGTTTGAGAGCTGTGCAGCAGCTCTGTGAGGGTGGGTTCATGCCTGGGCAGTTGTCACCACCGTGGGCACGCTGGTGGTGAGCAGACAGGCGAGGAGGAGGTGAGGGAGCGCCAGCCCAAGGGAGCAGCTCTTGGTGTATCAGTTACGTCTTAATTGGGGCTGTCTGGTTGCAAGGAGGAGCAGGAAGGGGAGCAGAGAGCCAGCCCTGGCTTTTGTTTCATGTGCTGAACTTTTGGGTTCCTCTTTCCTTTCTTCCACCCACCCCCTTTTGCTCAGATAGAGCCACCCACATGCTCTGCTCGCACCACGCTTGCTCTTGCTTTCTCGTTTTGTCCTGTCATGGCTTTTCTCCAAGAGCTTGAAGAGCCTCTTGAAAGAGGGAAAAGGGGGAGTTGGGGTTGCATGGAGGTAAACCACTGTGTGATGCATTCCTTCACTCTCCTCCTTCTCCTCTGTGCTGTCTCCTGAGCATCCCTCCCTTTTCCTCAGCAGGTACCTGCAGAAAGTGACCCTGTCAACAAAATCCCAGCAGGATTGGCCTTTGGTCTTACTCAGGCAGCTGGTTCCCATTAAATGTTCTCAATCACGGAGAATTCTTTCTCTGTCATCTGAAATATTTTATTATTGCTTTTCCTTTCTTTCAGTTTCCTAAAGAGAAGGGAGGGAGTTTGTGCGTGTGCATGCAGTGAACTTAAGAAAGGGAATTTAGAGCTCAATCTTATCATGCCGGTGTGGGAGGCTGTGTGTTAGCCAACTGCTGTAACATTTATTCCCTCTTGTGCCCCCATTGAATTATCGCTCACCTTTTCATCTCCCCACAGGTAGAGTGCCACAGGATGAGAAAGGCCGCTGTTTCTCTGAGCGTGAGTGAGCTCCTCCATCTGCTTAGCTGCAGCTCAGTGAGGCCAAGATTGAAGCTGGGCTGGGTTACCCACAGCACGAGGCTGAGAGGACTCATAGGACCAGTCGAGAGCTGCAGCATTTTGGTTTTGCCCAGGTGCCACTGGTTTTGGAGGATGAGAGGAATTACGTGGCTGGACACTTTGTCAGTATCTCCTCTCCTGGACTGACACATGTCAGACCACTGTCTGGTGACTCACGTAAGACCAGCGTCTGGGCTCTGCCCAAATCAACTGGGGACAGGTCAGCCCATCCGGATGGGTACTGGTCCCGGTGTACGCCGCGCCAGTGAAACATGCCTGGGGAAGCTGAGCACAGGGGTCTTGCCAAGGGTCAGCTGCTGTGCATCCCCCCTCATCCGCACCATGCTAACCTGCTTCCTGGCTCACCAGCCCTGGCAGAGGCTGCTCCAGCTCTGCTGCCTGGCTTCCCTGAGGCAGAGGGACGGACCATCCCTTGCTATAAGGCTGCTTCTAACACTGTCCAAACACATGTAAGCCTGGTCATGGCTGGAAGACACAGCCTTGGGGAAGCCCAGCAGGGCTGAGAGGTGAAGCATCTCATGTGCAAGGGAAGACATATGCCTTGGTCTTTGCCTAAGGCACCCATGTCTTTTCCTCTCCACCTTGCGTGGCAGTCCTTTTGCCTAGCAAGCTTTCTCCTTCATGTTGAGCAGACAAGTGATTTCAAGCTTGAGGCGGCTGCTTGCTAGCTGGCTCCTCCTTGATGAATTGCATTCAGCTCCTAGGGCTGTCACTTCTTGCTGTGCAGCTGCCTCACCCTGGAAACCTCCCCTAGGTCAGGACAGGGGCTCCTCACTTCATACCTGAGCCCCTGGGCTGGAGGGGACCAGCTGAGATCATCAAAGTTTGCCACAGGCTGCCAGCACTGTTTCTAATGGGAGATACTGAAATGAGCAGTGGGCACTAACAAGGAGGCACATGGTTTTAGGCGATTAGTAGCCAGGGTAGGAGTTCTCCTTCAAGAAGAAAAGGGGGTACCTGACTGCACAAACCCACCATTTTGGGGAGACTGACTCCTGGCCTGAATGGCCTAGGTGATCCTAGGACTTGTAGCAGAGCTGCCATGGCCCAAAATAACAGAAAGGGTTATGTAAATGTTCCCTGGTAGTTGTTCAACGCCTAATGCCTTCAAAAAGCCAAAGAAGACATGAAGCCCCATGCTTTCTAACGAGCAAATGCCTGCACTTGGTTTTCTCCTCTGGAATTTCAACTCTTTGCCTCTGCTGTTCGTTTCTGCCCTGCTCCCTGGCTGTGGCCTGGTGCGACGCCTGCAATATTCCTCCTGGGACAAGAGATACATTTATCCTCACAGATAATTAGTGGGAACTGTCATATCATCTTCAGCCATCTGAGAAAGTATCCTCCTCATCTCCTTGCTTGCAACTGGCTTGCGAACAGCTTCCCTGCAGGGTGGGATGGCAAAGGATCCTGTAACTCTCCTGCCTTAACATCATGGACACATGAGAAAGAAATCAATCCCGAGTGCTTCGCAGTAGGGATGTAGCGCTGGAAGGGATCTCCTATTTTACCATGTCTCATCCCTTGCTATTGTCAGCAATCACATCTTGCAATCTTTTGCACAAATGTGAGGCTCCAAACAATCCTAACAAGTTCTAAGATTCTCCCACTACCCCAATTATTAGGCCGTTCCAGAGCTTGACAGCTCTGAGGCTTAAACCATTCTTCTTATTTCCAGTCTCAATTTATTCCTGGCTGGAGCATGCCCACTTGTTTGTGCGCCAACATTGTTCCAAGGCTTAAATAGCTATGCTCCCTCCCTGGTGCCTGTCCCTCTGATGTGTTTACCAAGAACAATCATATCCATTCTCAGTCCACATTTTGCTGGGCAAAATAAATCAACAGTCTCCTGCCCTGCGATAGGCTCTCTCTTCCCCTGATCACCCTGCTCGCCTTTGTCTGCATCGCCTCACTTCTCAGTTCTTCTCTTTCCAGGGCAGATGGCGAGAGCTGGAAACTGTTTTCCATCACCTGTGCCCTGAGCAGGGTCCTGAGCAGCATTCAGGTTTTTGCTGGTGCCCCAGTGGCCACGGAAAGTCTGACCGTGGGGGGTTTTATAGGCACAAAGTGCTTTTCCCAATGGATTCCCAACTCTCGGAGTGCTGTGTAGAGAAGTGCCTTGTCACAGGGCGGTTCCTTGATGCTGGGGAGCCAGAAGCCCTGCTCTGCTCTGAAGCTGTCATTGCTTGGCTGCTGGTAAAGCATGCAAGACTTGCTTGCAGAACCCTTGGTATAAAGTTACTCTTGAGGTTTTGACTCATTTGGTGGCACTAGCTGTTAAAGTTGGCTCTCCAGTTTCCCAGTGTAGTGAGGCACCCTGAGCTGTATCACTGGATAGCTTTAGCAGAAGGTTTTGTTTATCTGGTGGTTTTCTTACTGAGCAAGAAGTCCACACAGGCTTTTCCTGTGATGCTTTCCTGGACACTCTGAATTCCTGTCAATAGGATATTGAGAGGCCCAAATAAAATTGTGTACATGTGAGTGTGCTTTTTATGTAATTTAGGATGTATTTGACCTTCTCCCTTGTCTACAACACTTAATTTTTCTCTTATGAAAGGTGTGCAGGGTGCCGGCGACATTTTAGGCTAGGATATGCTGCAGTAGAAAGAAACAAATAGGTCTACTTTTCAGTTAAACCAAACATGGGCTTCAGAAAAAAAACAAGCCACTTTTGGCTCCTCAAATTGTAGGAACTCAGCTATGCCTGTAAATTTTTTTTTTTTTTAATCTGTGACTCAACCCTTCTACATAGGATACTCTATTAGTACCGGGCCCTTTAGATTTGGGAAAGGCAAGCAGCCATGGAACCACAGTGCAGTATTACTTTAGGAACTGGCATTAGAAGTGACTAGCTGGAAGGGAGAGATGCACGGGCTGCAGTCCCTGGGGACAAACTCTTTCTCTGGATGCCTCTCACCAGCTCTTACTTGCAGTCTTGCATTATTCTGCTCACTGTTACAAGGGTGATGCAAAGAAATCCTTTTCCCCCCTGACATATCTTATTTTTGACCTGCAACAGACCGTTCTGGGTAGATGCCTCCAGGTCTGTAAACTTAGGCAGATGTATCACTGTGCTGTTGGAAGTTTGGAAATAATGGGGTATGATAATGGGAGAGAGGTGTTGAAAAGCACCCTTCTTTCTGCACCCTTTCTGCCACCTCAGAAATGATGAGTTACAGAATGTTTTCCTTACTGATAGCCGTCCACCGCTTTCATTCAGTTTGGCTTTGTACATCTGTAACACCACTTCTGTCTTGGTTAAAATCTTACGTTCTGACTTTGCTGGTCCCAAGATCTCAGTAAACACCATGTTGTAAAGAAGTAGCACAGCACAGAGATCTGTCTCTTGATGGATTGACTCCCTGCTTGAGAAAATGGGACTCTCTGACAACAACTATGGCCCAAACTGATTTAGGTCCCTCCCAGCACCAGGAAAGTTCTGGTGTTGTACCATGGCATGCTTTCTGTCTGCCCAAGGAGACTGAGGTATAACAGGAAACAATACTCAAAAACCTAAATGGCTTCTTTTTTCCCCCTAAAGTCTTTTGTTCCTGAAACCAAAACACAGTAAATCAAGGGGTTCTGCCTTAAAAGAACTTAAGTGCTCTTTATTAAAAAAAAAAAAAAAAAAAAAGATATCCCACCAAACACCACAAAACCAAAAACCAAACCCCAAAACAACCAAATCCCCCAAGTCCCCAAAAGGAAGACGAGGAGGAAAAGATGGGACCTCAGAGAGGATTCATAAATCACATTCCAATAGACCTGGTACAGCTGTTCCTGCATTCAGCCCACCAGGCAAAGTGCGGCACCATAATGGGACTGACGGGCCACGTGTGAAAGCAGACAGAACGCAGCTGACTTGGAAGAGACGTGCTCTCTCTGGCACATATAACACACGCTCAGTCCTTGCCCTGGCCTCCCTCGGTCCCTCCTGCCAAAAAATAAACAAGCCAGATCAAACCTGTCATGGTCTGGAACTCTTCAGCTATCCCTTTATTTTAACATGGTGCGCATGGTCTGGTTTCCCAGCAGTTAACGCTTTGGCATAGCGCTGGAAAACTGTTAATTCTCTAGTTCTTGGACTGTGGCTTCCCACCTGGCTGTCCAGGGAGTGCCCTGGCCCCAGGCAGCAAGAAACTGGAAGGAGGGGAAGGAAAGGGCCAGGCATTTCTCCACAGCCAGACCTTTCCTAGATTTTTTTTTGAGGGGACTCGTTATTGAGTTGCCCAGGAAGCCCCAGCACTGCAGCACCCAAAGTCTGGAAAACCACTGCACAGGGTCCCCAGTGCTCTGAAGCAAGTGGGCAAAGGCTGAGGCAAACATTTGGGCCCACCGGACAGAGCCAGCCAGGAGGGTCTAGTGGCTGTGGGGCTGTGGGCTGGGCATGCTCAGCCTCAGGTGGGTCCAGAGGCGCATCAGGCTGTGCAGCCATCTCCCGGGGCTGAGGCTGCCTGGTGCTGCTGCCACTCTGCCAGCACACTGACCACAGGCACAACAGCACCTTCTGTCAAAAAATCCTCAGTCCCAAAGTGCCCTTGTTCACATCCAAGGGTTTTGCAGCTCCTTCCCTAGTTCTCCAAGCAACCAGAAGGTCACAGGTGATAGAGGAAAACAGCTCACAGCTCATGCACCAGCCAGCAGCCGTGCCCTCCACCTGGGAACAAGGGAAGCAGGTGGCAGGTGAGGTTTAAAGCCAGTTTTTTCTGTGATTTACCTCAGAAAATGACTTGTCTGTTGCACTGCAGAAGCCTGAAGTGCTGCTGCCCTTAGAAACAGCCTCGGGACATTCACTAGGGTTTCCTCTGGTGGGTACCCACAGCAACAAGACTGGAAAGAAGCTAAATCAAGGTCTTCCCCATGCTGCAATGAGCTGCACAGCAATCACATTTTTGTAGCCTGTGCACCCAGCTACCCATCTGCCGGTATCCCAGGGCCCTGGTGAGTGCAGTGACAGGCAGCCACCTTGCCTTTGGTCCCCCAGAGGCACAGAAGCAAGCAGGCGTCACGTAATTCGGGCATGCCAGCATGGGATATGTTATTTTTCTGTTCTTTTTTTTCTTCTTTGATTTGTCTTTGTTTCAGGAAGAAGGAATCACTCCCATTTGGACTGCTTTGTCCTTTGTACAAGGGGAGGAAAGGACACATAGGGAATTCCAAAGGGATTTGGGGCAGCCAGTACCTGGGCGGTGCATTGTCTTTAAAATGGTCTCCAAAAATAACCAGGACCGCAAAAGGGGAAAAATTAATAAGGATAATTAACTGTTTTCCATCTCCAAGTGCTTGGGAGACATGAGCTAATCAGTCTGTAGGCACAAGCACACACAATGTCTGTAATTAGTTTGCTCTTCTACTTCCTTACCTCTCCCCCAGCAGATTGCCCGCCGAGATCCCTATCAGGCAGAACAGGTCTCTTTCTGCCCCTTCTGCAGAGGCCTGACAGTCTTGCCCCTGCTCAAAGCGCACCACTTCTCTGTCAGTCTGTCTGTCTGCTCCTCTCCCCTGCTGGCCATGATCAGATTTCACTAAATGAATCACAGTCTAGTGGAAACTCCCTCCAATCTTTGCCAAGAATTGCAAAGTTGATGAAAAATAGGACTCGCAGCCAAAGGGAGTTTAGCACGGTGCCTTACTGGTTCCAACCAACTTGGTTCCCATTGCAGTTGGTTGCTTCTGGTTGTCCTGTTTCCGCTTTCAGCCTGGCACCTCTCCTCCACCTGGAGCATCTTTCCCAGGATTATCATGCTGATTACTAGATGCTGCACACACCTCCAGGGCCCTCCTGGCAGTCACAAGTTGTTTGATCATTTCCTTCCACCAAGGTGTTCCCCGTTTGCTTTTTTGTGCAATGAAGAGGACTCGTTGAAACCAAGTGCCCGTCTACCCAAACCACCAGTGTGAGTTTCAACATCTTGTCTGTTCCCAGTTATCTGGAACAATTCTTGAACCTTACTTCCCTCTCTGACAACTTCACAGCTCTGCTGGTTCTTCATGCTAGACCTGCATGGTCTAGCAGAAGAGGTACCCTCTGACTGGCAACCAAGTTCTCTCCCAGATGGGGCCTGGATTCTTTGTGGAACCCTAGGCAATGTTGCTTTGCTTCTCTGAGCCTCATTTTCTCCATCAGTTAAATGAGTGTAGTAAACTGCCTTTTGCAAATGCTTTGGGGAAGGCACTGAATTTAATGCTGGAAGGGTATCTCGTGACAGAGAGGAACCACTGTGTGGTCCCCAGGGGCCCCCCAGCACACAGAAAGGAGGTTCCTTCATGCCATCCTCAAGCTAACCCCCAAGGGCATAGTAACAGTCGCTTCCTCAGCCCCAGGCTGAGATGCTGAAGCAGAGGTCCCGGAGGATATAGCGCTGGAGGTCTTCAGCTTCTCAGTCCAGACCAAGCTGGGGTGGCAGATCATTTTGAAGAGTTACAAAGAGAAAAGCCCCAGTGCTGGTCAGCCTTAGCATTTCCTCTCCGTGGTCACCAGGATCATGCTATGGAGCATCACCATGGTCCTGCAGGAGGGGCCCAATCGAACTCCTGGCCGCTTGTGCACTTGCTCAAGTCTCTGTCGGTGGTGTTGTCCACACATCCAGAAACAGACTTGCACCTCAGGCAGTTCCTGGGAAGCCACTGAAGAGGAGCCCCTAGAGGTTTGCAAGCTGGTAGGAGGCTCTTCATCCCTGCAGGTCTGTGGTGGAGTCCCAGGGCTCCTGGGCAGGACAGCATGCATGGTCCCGTTGGGGTTCAGGGAGTGTGGGGAGGCTGCAACCCTGTCTAGGTGCTAGCACAGCCTCCCCGTGCAGCACTGTGGCTGTTGCAGGCTGCACAGGAGCAAGATCAACATACTGTGCCCTATCTTCTTATTCTCCAGCTTTCACTTCTCCTCCTCGCCTTTCCCCTTCTGCCTCTTGCTTTTTCCCTTTGAAGTACCTCTTATTTTTTCTCTTTCCTCTTCCAGCCTCTCTCTTTTCTTACCCTGCGTGCTTTCACCTCCCCATCCCCCTTCCCTATTATTTTCTCTCCTTTCCCCTCCACCTCTGATCTACATCCAATCACCCCAGCTGGATCTTCTCCTGGAAGCCACCAGGGATGTGTGACAGATGCCTCAGATCAACAGGGAGCAGCAGCTCAGACTCAGGCTGTGGCTCCCTGCTCTCATCTCCCATCTAGGAACCAGGAAAGCTAAAGCCCCGGCCAGTCCAGGAGCTGGAAAAGCCCAGGTGTGCTGCAGCTCTGCTTTGCCACCCCAACACAAGCACGAGCCTCCCCCCAGGAGTGGGGAGCAGCCCCCGACACAGGCATGGGGTCTCTGCTGGGAGAAGCAACTTGCCTCTGCTGCCCGTCATCCCCCACAGGACCACCTCGCCTTGGGGGACAACCACAAGCCCTTATCAAGATTCAGACCCTTGCTGTGAGGAGGAGGGATCATTTTCCTTTCTGGGTCTCCCTGCTCTCCCTCTAACCCTCTGCTCTCTCCTTCCCTCTCATCCATTTCCTTTGACACTGGTCCCAGGCCCACTGCCAAGTCTCAGATCCATTAGCGAGGTGCCTTGCTGACTGAAGCACAAATCAGGACAGATCCGGGTGCAATTAGCAGCTTCTAGCACCTCATCTGGAAGGCATTAGCTTGGCTTTTGGGGGAGGGGGTTATGGGTTGGGAGGAGAAGAGAGAAATAAGAGGGAATGGATATAGATGCCAAACAGAATAAATAAGCTATTTCTACCACTCTTAGGAACCACCATCTAGCATCTGACAGCAACATAGAAACAGATGTGTGATAGCCATCTGCAGGGGACATAGTTACTGTACGAAGGTGGTGTGACCCATAGGCCTCCCCCCCTCAGGAACATGTGGTTATTGGATCCAAGAAGGTACCAGGGTGGCAAGAAGGTGTGCAGTTAGCCATAGCTTGCGAGTGAGCTCCCTCCTGGATTTTCCCTCACAAACCAAGGCTTGGGGTTACAGTGGCTGTGCCCTCCTCTTCCTTTGGTGCTCTGCTCCGATTGTCTCCCAGTGCAGTAAATCCCTTAATAACACGATGGTGTGGCATCTATCTTACAGCTGAAGAGCCAAGATAGACTAGCACGTATTAGTTATGATGGCCCATATGTGTGTTGTAGACACAAGCCCCAGCCAGTACAGCTCTCATCGAAGCCAGGGCTCCACACAAAATGTATTGGCCTCAGTTTTCTTCACCCAGCCTTGGTACTGCTCTCAGCAGAGACACAGGCCATCCCCTGCTCCCTTCCCAGATTGCTCCGGGCCACAGCTGGGGTGCGTGGATGCAGAGAAGGCTGTGACTCTTGGGCAACTTCAGTCCCAAGCTAATGGGACAGAGCAAACGTACTTGTCATGTGTCCTTCGTGTTCCCAGGAAGGTCCTGCTGTCTCATGGGCACAACGGTGCTGTCACAGGACACGTTTCTGAGGGATTATGATATTGCTGACCATTAGAAAAGGTGACTGTTAGAGTGAGTTTGAAAGCATTCTTGTCCTCCAGAACAAGGGCTGGCAACCCGTACGCTTGTCCCCTGTCATCTCTGCAGAAGAACAGTCTGTGCATGTTCCTTTAATTTGTCCTCCATTCCCTACCTTGAAAAGGGGCCAGAGCCAGCCTGTTCATTCCCTCTGTTTTTCCTTTCTGCCAGATCTCAGCTTTGGGGAGAAGGCAGGGTGAAGTGGGGGAACTGGGGGCTGTCCTGGGTCCCTCCATGGAGACGGAGTGGTCTTCTGGGAAGCGAGAGCCCTTGGGCTATGGGGGGCTGCCGGCAGCAGGTGGCTGGCATGCCTCTGAAATGGCGCGTGTCGAGCTAGGAGCGTTCAGGGGAAAAACCAAACATCGATCGCAGTCTCCTCTTTCAGGAAAGCCCACCAGCCAGCAAAGCGGAGGGGAGCTGGCTTTTATTTATTCATCTGGGTATGACCCTAGTACCCAGATGCCAGGTCCCCCTCGCCATAGCACACACAGGCCATTCCACTTCTCAGGACCACCTGCTGATGGCTAGGGGCTGGGGAAGCCAAGGCTTCCTCTGAGCCAGTGATCTCATGTTATTCCTGCGCAAGCAGCAGCTGGAAGTAGCTGGAAACATCTCTAGAGCAATTTTTCCTACACCGGCTGTTGCCAGACGATGGTCTGTGAAGCCCTGCTGGTTAATGAGCTCATGGAAAGTGACCTGCACCTGGGCTGAGGGGCCAGCCACCTTCTGAAGATTTGCAGCCCTGAAACTGTGATGACATAGGTGTGGGGTGCCTGGGAGAAATGTTGAGGGCTGATAATATTTGTTAGCTCACGCAGTTTGGGATGTGTTGTTATATTCTGTGTTCTCTATTGTTTTCCCCCAGTAGGTACATGTATAGCAAGGTAAAGGTGGTGATGGTTTATCCTCCTGAGAGAAACAAGACTGGCAACAGGTGATGTTGGCACAGCTTAGCAGCTTAGCAGCTGGAGGGACCCCGTGAATGTTTGCTTTGGTTTTGGTACAAGGAGGCAGAAGCAAAGCACCAGAGAAAGCCTGCACCTCCTCTTGCCCGTCCATGCCTCATGCTAGCAAGCTCTGGCAGAAGACATTGTAAATTCCCCAGAGCCAGGGCTGCCTTTCTGTGACAGTAGAAATTGTGACATTCATCCTTTCAGCATCCTTGTTCGCCCGCTCAATGTGACAAGGAGGTGGCCCTGTGGTACTCAATGTTTCCAAACTGTTGGGCACACAATGCCCAGAGAAGGACAGTGTAAAACAGCATTTGGGAGCCTCCTCCGGATGAGGAACACCAAGTAGACTGGAGAGGGGCAGAAAGTGGGGAGCAGATGTGCAACAAAGCGCACGAGCACCACGGTGTTGGGAAGCACACCCCATGCTGGTTGCTGCTGTGTAGGAGCAGGGGACACGTGAGTGAGGCTACATGCCCGGGGGGCTGCAGGAGTGAGCGTCTGCCTGCCCTCTGGTTGCAAGGGTCTGTGCCTTGCCTACATGCTCGAATACAGAGGAGGATACCCGTGCACGCTCTGCCTGCAAATACTCCCTTGTTTTCTGAGCTGGGGAGGAGGGAGAAGGCCTGGTTTCAGTTAAGCCCTCAGTCACACAAAGATCCCTTTCCTAGTACTCTTTTTGTTTTTTCTTCTAAGCAACATTCTCGTTTAACTCTTCCAACTCTCCCCCGTAGTGTGGCCTGTCCTGCCTGAGGGCTGGCCCAGGTCAGAGGCAATTCAAGAACAAAGGGGAGTTGGTCTCTGGGGCTGGAAACCCCTCAGCTCCACAGAGGGGCTTTGGGAACCTCAGAGCACAGGAAGGATGATGCCATTGAGAAGAGATAAGAGGCCAGGATGAAGATACTCCAGCAGTGCAGTGCTGAGCATGGTAGAAATACCTAAAGAGTCAGTCATGGCATTATCATGACTGAATTTGGCTCCAAGCTTCAAATCTGCAGAGGAGGAGCTGGGGAGGCGGAAAAGAAAACATGCAAAGGCCTTTTCAAAACCCAAGACCACAAGAAAAAACTTCCTATAAACAAATCAAATGGAAATATTTTTTTAGTTCTATAAACATTTGCCCTTGAAGCGTTCAACCCAAATATTGCATCACTGTGCTAAGACATAAACAAATCTTGCAATGAAAGAGATGCACACCAACAATAGACTAGCCTGTTTGCCTTGTCCAGGCTGCAAGAAGCGCAAAAAATAAACAAACAGGGCAAAGAGTGACAAGCAGAATGAGAGATGTCTAAGGAATACTTGTTTGAATATTCAAGGAAGGGAAGAAACACACACACACACCCCCCCGCCAAATCCCACTGAGGTTCAATAAGGAAATTCAGCAACTCTAAAGTTCTTAGAAAATTACAGCTCTGGCAGGTCATAGGACACCAGCCAGACTTGTCATTCAGAAAGCAAGGCAGCTTCTGTTTTTCCCCAAATATATTATTAAAAAAAAACATCTTTGACACGTATATCTCTGGGGTAGAGATGTATTTATTTTTGCAGTGATTGTAATGTTGGTAGCAAGAACTAAACTGGCCAGGCTGTGCTGTATTTTATATTGATGTCATGCTTCCCCTACAGGGAGCCCAGCCACTTGCCCATGGGAAGGTTACTGTCCTCTGAGCAGCAGTTAGCAGGCTTGCAGCAGAAGGCAGGGGTCTGGTGCCTGGTTTTTGGTTGGTAAAAATCTTCAGAGGCACTCTAGAAGGAAAAATTTGCCACCAGATTAGAAAATGTGAAGTACCTCACAAGAAGCACACACCCAGGGAACAGCAGCATAAGGTGATGCTTGTGGCCTCAGGATTGCCATTTGCACTATCCTCCTGGTGTATAGGAACCCCTAATCTGGCTCTAGCCCACCATTTCTCACACATTTGGGATGTAGTATGACCCGGTAGATGACATACCTCTGACAGCACATGAAGAAACCTGCCTCCAGTCCCTCCTCTTGCTCCTGTGGCAGGGACAAGGACATGCTAAGGTAGAAGCAGCAGAGGCAGGTGAGGGACGGGGTGGTAGGTGCCATATTGCAACTGCACTTGGAGATTTTGGTACCACTCAGCATCATGTGTTTAGAGTCACACTACTACGCTGGGACTAATATTTGGGTGATCCCGCTGTAAGAGCTGCCAGGGATCTCCTGGCTTTGTCTCTCCCACCAAAAGAGACAGGCGAGGAACTGCACAAGTCACTCTGGTGGGAGGGGATTTCACTCTTCTTCCAACTCATGTGAGAGACACTGTAGAAGGGACACCAAAAAAAAAGCTGCTTAGCAGTTCAGTGTCACGGGAAAGTCTCACTACCAGAAAGCTAGTATAACTTGAAACCTCTTGGGCAGATAAACCAGCTCTTTATTCTGCTGAGATAAAACAGAAATACGATTATGCTTGATCCTTCAGCTGGAGTTGTACTGCTCAGTCAGTGCAACAAGCAGAAGCAACTACGATTTCTCTGGTGGCTTAATGTCCTCCTTCTGTGAGTCCTCCTGGCGCCAAGCTGTGCTATGCATGGTCCTCACGCTCCGTGGACAGCAGCTGAGCTGCCTGCAGCACTGTAGGGAACACCAAACCTTCTGGGACCATTTGATCTCCCTCGACTCTTGACAAAAACTTCTCCATGCATGCTTTGGTCTTGAGAAAATGACTTCAGGTGCTGCTGCGGGAGCTGATTTACGAGGGGAGGCCGAAAGAATAAAGGGCCTCACACACTTCTCATGTTACATTGCATCTAGCTGGTGTGAATTCAGGGGCATTTACGCCTGGCTAACTGAGGGAGAATTGGGCCCAGACCCAGTATATCTGTCTAACCAACAGAGAGGATCAAAGGCCTGTAAATGCTAAGCAGGGGTGGTCCAAAAATATTAGAATCAGAAGTAACGGGATGAACCGTATCAGAGTAAAATTTAAGTTGTAGAGAAAAGATTGCAGCCAACATCCATTCCCTAAGCTGTTGTTCTGCCTTCCATGAGAAGTTTCTAGGTATGGCTTACATCAGTCAGGAAAGGGGATTAAATGGGTTTTGGGTTTAGCATGGTCTGGCACGCAGCAGGCAGACTACATCGTGAGTATTTTGAGTGCTGATGGCTTGCAAGACTTCAGAAGGTGGTCTGCAAGTGGATTACAGCATCCTTCTCCAAATTCCCACCCATGCACTCATGCCTCGTGCAATATCTAACACATGCAGTCAGATGAAATGGTGACAAATAAAAGCAGCTGGCAGAAATGAAAAATGCAAAATTTCAAAGCTTAGCCTGATTTTTATTTGGCTATAACCACAGGCTGCTGCATGGTATCATGCCACAAAAGAATCTGTGCATTTCTTCTTTCTTCTCTGAAAGGTTAGTTTGTTCTTTGGATTAAAAAATGATCAGAAACACTAAGCTATATAATCTTTTGAAGTTCATCTAACCCTTGTTCTCAGAGACTGTAAATTCCAAAGTACCATGGCCTCGGTATCAACTGTGATTCTTTTTTCTGAAAGAAGACCCAGTTCCTAAAGTTTCAAAGAAATGACTGGTAGGTGCTTTGCTATCCTGCTCTTTAAAATGCAGCAGAAGCGTACGTGTGCACAGCCTAATAAGAAGACAAAACAGGGCACATATGCGCAGAGGCACAGAGCTATAAGAGCAGCTCTTCCTCTTTTTGCCTTTCACACGGTCTCCGGATTGCCATAGGTAACAGTATTCAGTGGAGACACCGTGTAAAAGCCGAGAGTACTAAAAGGAAGGCAATGCATAGACAGGCTGACCCAAAGGAGGGGGACTTTAAATGGTTCAGAAGTCACTGTCTGCAAGGCTTAACACCAGAGAGTTGGCAATATTGCAGAGGATGATATAAAAGGGTCATACTAGGAATAATACTAGGGGGAAAAAGGGAAACTGTAGGTTGGTAAAATAATGATGTTTTGAAAGATGTGTCTTTCCGAGTTAGACAAGAGCACAGCAAGGAGAAGCCCTGTCTTGGGGCAGTGTCTCCTGCCCGTTCCCCGGGTTGGGTTAAGTGCTGGGGCACAACTGGAGAAGGGAGGTATAGGGGGGTGACACCTCTGACATTGCACGGGAGGTCAGGAATATTGTCTGGCCAGCTGGTCTCTCTGGGGAAAGGGGGGCTATCTCAAAGTGCATCCTTAGGACCTGGGGGCTTGCACCAGCCCTAATGTGGCCCACGAGCTCTTAGCTGACCTCAGGGTCCCAGGAAGCACCAGCTCATGCCTGGGGCCGGGGGCTTCCCCATGGGCTGAGCCCAGAGAGGGACCTGTCAGCATCGCGGGGGCTTCCCCACACTCCCCTCGGTGCCGCGCTGTCTCCAGGTCCTGGCCGCCAGGCTGGGATGTGGGTTAGCAGATTTTTTCCACGCTGTTTCTCTGGGATCCCTGACAGAGCCCATCAGAGCTGCCTTTTATCAGCACTGCACGCCTTAGTGAGCCTGTCAGGACTCACACACAATGTGCTCTGTGCTGGATTAATCCGGTCGGCTTTCATGCTCAGGATGTGGGCGATGGGCGGGGGGGGGACACGACACGGGGACAGATGCAGGGCTAGTGGGGGCCCAGGAGACTAGGGATCCCCAACTTTTCCGCTGGCTGAAGTTAAGGACTTGTTTGAGGGCTGTTTCAGGGGACCAGGAAAGAACAAGGCATAAACAATGAAAAAGAAAGAAGGAAGGGCAACAGGTATGTGGGAAAGTGGTGAAGGAGGAGAGATTGTAGGTAAATAATAGGTGAATAAATGAACTATAACAAAGAGAGAATGTGATGTGAAGGGAGATCTGTGTGCCTTAAAATGTAAGCTCCCTTGTTGACAGACATGACAGCTTTTTCACATAGGTGTAATTACTCAGGGACTGCACACCAGCTACAGGGATCTTTTCAGTCTTCAGCATTAACATGGAACATCTTTAAGATGCCTCCCTATCTTGACTGTTGGTGTCTGTATGACCCAAATAATTTACTTCAGATTAAGGGAATCAGCAAAAAGTGTGAAAACCTAACCCCAGTGAAATCTGTACTGATGGGAGTAAGGCTCCCATTAACTCCTGTGGGACCAGGTTTCTATACAGTCTCCATGGAGAAAAGAAGTGGTTCATCTAACGTGAGAAGAAACTAACTGCCTTTTGCAACAAACCTCAGCAAGCTTAAAAATGGATAGCGGGGGAAAAGGATCAGTAAAAGCCACCTAGCCCAATACTTCACAAACATCTCGCACTCCCTGCCATGATCTCTAGCTGCAGGTGTGCACACACCAAAAAAACCCCTGATTTTCCAAGAGCTGGGGATATTTCAGACCCGTGCATACGCATAATGTGGATGCATATGCTAAAACATTATCTATATTACATGCATATATATATATATATATATATATATATATATATATATATATAGATATATATGCCCTCCAATTTGAGATTCACAATGTTCATTTGAAGATACCCAGTCTAACACTTTTTACCCGTGAAAGCTCTGTTTTCAGCACAGCCTAAGTTCCCACCTCCACTTGGAAGGGTGGACTACTTTATAACATCCTATCCTACCCTGTCTATCCACTGCAAATGCACCCTAAAGTTTCCAAATAATCTCCCACTTAAGGACCTGAATAAGCTTGCCTGCTGCTGAAATGTCACCTTCTCTGGATAAAACACAACACCGATTTAATAGCACATAGCAACATTGTCATAGCAAAAGATGATATGCATGGTATTGTTTTTACATCCTGTGCATCAGGGGAGCATTTCTTATCATTACTCTGAGAGGGATATTGGTGATGAACCCAAAAGCAAAAGAGCGTGTACTACCTCCTTCTGCACAATGACAGGTTCCTGGTGCTCTTGTATCCAGTCTCAGGACTTCCCACATCCAGCACTGGAAGTGAGTTGTGTGGTTGTGATCACAATTGTGGTTGCATTGGCTTTCACTGCATGAGAAATTTTAAACTGTAGATGAGTTGTTGCTAAGTTCTGAGGAAGGAAAGCAGGATTCTAGAGGAATAAAAGTCTGAGCTCCTTACTCAAGCAAAAGGTTTTACTCATTGCATTTGATAATTTCCAGTTAACAAAACCTTTTCTTGAAGACCCTGTCCTCCACCCAAAATGTTGAGTGACATTGTAAAACACTCCCCAAACACAAGCAGGTTTCTCTGACTGCCAATCCCTGAACATTTTAAGGCAAGAAAACAAATGGACCTGAACTGGATCATCTTATAGACCTGGGAGCCCACTGACTGTCCAAATAGTTCCTGTCAATGAACTGACTACAAACAGAACGGTAGTTCTTTACAACATCCCCTGTAGATACATAGTACAGAGCATGGCACAGTATATAACACATTTTACACCAGTATACCTATCACTGTGCAAAAGGAGAATGATTCCTTTGTGGGGGATATGTTTCCTTTATATTGTTTTTAGCATGTCAGAAATAGGAATTGTATCATTAAAACAAGCCTGTTGCCAATCCCTCTCTGACAGAATGCAGAGCTAGCACCAGTTCACTGAGATTTATTTAATTTCAGAATACATGCATTACCCTTCATGTGCATTCACGTTTGTGCATGAGGGGTAACGTATATATTCTGAAATAAAATAAATCTCAGTGAACATACGATATGTCTGTCTGACATTAGGGTGAGCTTGTCACAACCAAGTTAGGTCCCTGACTTGGACCGTAGTGGTAAAACTAAACTGAAAAAGAGTTGGTTTAGTTTACACCAGCACAGATTTCCTAATATAGACAGGCCCTATCTCTGTCCTCCTGTTCCACCCCCCTCTTTAATTTGGCTGAGTTTTGATGACTGTGTCACTTTCACCTTTGCTTCTCTGATTTCTTTCTTAATCTTCAGCTCCTGAAAGATGCTTAGTTCTTGAATCCCTGTACAAATACACTTTCCTTTCTAAGCTCCTCACCAGCCAAACAAGGTTTTATTTGTTTATTTAATTTGACATGCCGAGAGAGAAATGATCCCATTTCCTATGGATTATCGAAGTAACAAATAACTTTACAAGAGGGTAAACAAAGTAAAACTCATGTTGAAACTCCTTTGAACCAGGGGCATCCCGTTCATGTCTCTTCCTAACGTGTTTCCCCTCTCCTCCCTGCTGCATACAGGATGACTTACTGGTCCCTTGGACGGTGGCCACTGCCCTCAGGCCAGCCTGCTTCTGGGGCTGGGCTAGTCATCACCTCCTCATCCTTCCATTCACCAAACTCACCATGAATTTCCCACAATACAGCCAGAAAATTCAACTCACTCTATCAATGAGCATTTTCTTGTCTTTGGCTCCACAGCCCAATTTCCCCTATCATTTTTCCGTTTTTGCAAAGATTCAGAGCTAGAAAAACCTGGGGGGGAGTCTGGGAGCCTCCACAGAGATAGGGATGCCACACTGATTTTTGTTGTGTTCTGCCTAACTGAGGCACCCAGGCATGGACACCAGAAACCATCACTCTGCACACATACCTCCTGCAAAGTACATTTCTGAAGAAAAATAAACAAAACAACAAAAAACAGGTCTAAAATGGGCTAAAGTTCAGAAGGACTTGGAGCCACGGGTGCCGATGAGCTCCCCCCAGGACAACAGACCCCAGCAGTGTGCAACTCACATTTTTTGGGGGTGCTTATGTTTGGAGGCTGGGGCCTGGCCAGCTCCCCACCCCTGCCCCCCTGCCCCCAGCATCCCTTTCTGTTTATTACTCCTGCCGTAATTGGGAGGCATGTGTGGATGAATTAAACATAGCAGGACAGATGAGAAAACTCTCCCTCTTAGCTGGCTGAATGAGCAAATTTAACTGAGCCTGTTACCCACTGAGTATCGTGCCGACATGCCAGGGTCTGGTTTCCTTTGAGCTCGCCCTTTCATGCGGAGTCCCTCCGTGCCCCCCGCCTTGCTCCGCACAATATCAAACAGCTGGAGTTTCTGCGGCCCCAAGGAGGAGCCTTTGCATCCGACAGCAGCAGCAGTGGGAAATTTCGCCCAGGATCAGAGAGGGATGGGGACAATCCAGGCAAGATGGTAGCTGAGGATCAGGGGGCTCTGGCACCTCCCGGGGGGACAGGTCCCCCTCCAGCCACAGGCTGTGCTTGGTCAATGCCACAGTAAAAGGTTCCTTATGCCTGAGGGACTGGGGCTAAAAAGGAGGGGGGGTCGGTTTTCACACCACTTCGTGCTTCAGCCAGGCAGTGGCACCCAGAAGTCTGTTCTGGCGGGTAGTTTGAAAAAATGGGTGCCAGCCTAGAGCTGGTGTCCCTGGTACAGTAACAAGGCAGCTGCCTGCAAGCAGGACTGCGGCTGGCTTGCCTGGGGATGCCCCAGGGGACATGGCTGCATGAACCAGCATCCTGCTTCGTCCCAGGGCATTTCTTCCAGCATTAACCATGGGGGCAGGTAGGAAGAGCAGCGTATGAAGGGTGCTGCTGCACCCCATGTTTTCCCCACCCTGGGGGATAAACAGGGAATATAATCCTGAAGGGCTGCAAAGTTTTTTTCCCTAGCATTAAACAAGCCCTGGGGCACTTCTTTGTAGAAGGTAGCTCTAATTCTGCTCCCCCGCCTCTTTCTTCCCACCTTTGTAAACCTAAAACTAGTCAGGGCTAATTCAATTCCTGCTTTAATTTAGAACAGTTTACGACTGCTCTAAATTAGGAAACCACTGTTTTTCAGACAAGGCAGGTGCTAGAGGTCTCAGCACTTGTAAAAATTAGGCCACTTAGTGAGGTGTCTACATATGGATTTAGCACCTGAGGACTGTGTTACTGAGCAGCATAAGGAAAACTTGGAATCTGGGAAACAGTTCTTTAAAAAATAATTAGACAGTGAAGTTAACATTGCAGAGGAAGGAAGTTTGTGTTCAACCTGATAAGCCTACCCATTCAAATACAAGTTGAAGAGCCATCAATACACATCCCCTTGGAACTCAAGAAACCCTGCAGAAAAATCAGTGTTGACATTTTCAGTACCCCTGAATCACCTTTATGACTGGTACTTTGGTCATAAACCAAGGAAATAAAAACCCCAAGTCCAAATATAAAAAAACCCCAAACCCTTCAAATCATCCTTATGCATGAAAAATGGGCAATCCAGGAGCACAGGCCCCTCCTACAGTGATGCTAAGCAGGAATAACTCTGAAACCTAATGATAACATGAGGATAAACTTTAATTCTTTCACCTTCTTCTTTGACTGAAGGACTTCATATTTAAAAACTACAGATCGCACAGATCACATTTATCATTTATGATCTGTGCATGGCAAAGATGTGAGAAACCTATCTTGACCTTTCAGTGACAGCAGATTTTTTTCAAACTAGTCTTTGTTGAAGGACTTTGAAAGACAGAGGATTTCCCTGCAGCTCTGGGTCAATTTATGTTTTGGGACATGTATTCATCCTCTAGTGTGGGAGAATACAGTGAGCTAGTTCGGTTTAATCCCAAGGAGTGGTGTCATGGCTTTTCCTGAAAACTTGTGCTTGAGACACTTTCCCTGAGAGCAGGCACCTGACAGCAGGGATGATTGGAAGAAAATGTCTTTTCCTTTTTGTTTCATTTTCTCCACATCACCTCTAGAGAAGCTACACACCTTATGGGTTAAGAGAAGGAGTTGGTCACCTTCCTTGAAACCAGCTGGCTAAAATCATGCATAGGCTGTTTGACCTCCATAGGAAGGGCCTGTCTTCGTTTAGCAAAATATTATCCCCCATGCTTTGGGGGAACAGTGCAACTTGAAATAAACATCTGGGTGCATCTTACTTAACCTGGTTGCATGCAAAGTTTTGCCTTTTACACAGTCATTTCTCTTACCCCTTCTTTCCTTCCCTGCCTTCACTTTGGCTTCAGGCATCTTGACATCCTGATCCAGATGGTCTGTCCTAGGTCCCACAACAGGGCGAACAGGATGGGAACCACCTCCTGGAGGGAATGAGCCTGTGGGTGATGCCAGGCACAGCAAGCGCCTCAGGTCCCCTCACAAACATTGGTTATGCCTGTGAGGCAGCTAAGCTGATGCTTGAACTTCAGCCACACAACCTGGGGGACTGAGGCATGTACGTGAGGACAAGAATTGCCTAATGCCACCCAGCAGCATGCCACCACCCGGGCCTGGAGGAGGGCAGGGCCCTGGGCTGTGCAGACCCATGGCAGTGCTCGTATATGGCTGCTCCTACGTCCTTCCAGCAGGTGCCTGGTGGCATAGGGACAGGCATACAGACAAGGTGTCATTCCGGGGGAAGCTCGACAGGTGGTTGGAGCAATTTCTGTGCAACTCTCTGGGCTTGGTCCCTCCTGGGAAGAGGGGAAGGTCTCCCAGTTTGTCTGCCACAAAGCGCTGTTTATCACCAGCCGGTTCCTCATAACTAACGACTGCCTGAGGCCCCGCCGCTGCCATCAGCGCCGTCCATCCGGCTTCACAGCCAGGACAAGGCGGGATGGCCGCCAGCACAGGGACTCCAGGGGGATTCTGTCAGCCGCCGGGCCCGGCCGGGGCAGCCACTCCGGTAGGCGAGGAGGCCTGGAGGCCACCACCGGCCCACGATCCCCCTGGGCCTGGGGGAGCCACAGCCCCACCGGGACCCCCCGGCGGGCGGGCGGCCTGCGCCGCACAGGCCAAACTTCTCGGCCCAACTTTCCCGCTTCCGCCTGCCGGGGGGAGCGCGGCGGGCAGGGCCCCGCGGTGCCGGCGGCCTCCTTGGGGGTAGCACCGGCCAGAGGATGCTGGGTAGTGTTACCGGAGGGGGCCGGGGGCGGGCCGGGGGACGGAGGGAGAGGGGCCGGGGGTCGGTTGCTGCCTGGCTTTTGGGGAAGGGGTTTTATTTCGAGTTTTCTCCCTCCTCTGGCTCCTCCTCTTCTTCCCTCCTCCTCAGGGGGAGGGGAGGAGGGAGGCTCTGGGGCAGGAGTAGCCAGAGCAGGGAATTGTTTGGGAGTTCAGTCATCCAAAAGCCGTCTCCCGTATGGAGGGTCTGGCTCCCCGCATCCCGGCGCCTCTTCCCTCCTCCTCCTCCTCCTCCTCCTTCTCCCGCCGCGCCTGAGCCCTGCGCGGCCCCCCATCCCCAGCGGCAAGCCGCAGAAAAAAACACAACCACCCTCCCCAAACCAAGGGCCCCCACCGTCCCATTTTCCCCCCAAAACAGGCTTTTCCCTTCTCTTTTTTTCTCTTTTTTTTTTTCTTTTTTTTTTTTTTTTTTTTTTTTTCTCTCTGTGTGTGTGTGTGCTGAATTCCCCGCAGATCCGGCCTGGAAGTTCCCAGCTCCTGGAGTTAAGCCTCTTTGTTGCTTCCCTTCGTTTGGGGCATCTTTGTGTTTCCCCCCGCCCTGCTCCGCTGGAGACTGCGGTGAGTGAAGCGAAGGGGCGCGGGGTGCAGGCCCAGCGGGGTGGTGAGGGGCCGGGAGGGCGGCTGTGGCGGGCAGTGGGGCGCAGGGCTTGCCCCCCTCATCCACCGGCCGCAGCGGTGGCCAATCTTTGTGTCAGAGTTTGGGAAGTTGGTGTGATGGGGATGCGGGGATGGGGGTCTGCGTAGGGAGACCTGACAGGGGAGAGGAGTGGAGACCCGCTGGTCCCCACCAGTACGGGGCTTGTCGCTGAGGCAGGTGAAGTGTGGGGGGCTCGGCCGTTTCCCTCCACATCTTCCTCCTCGGTCGGTTGGCGTTAATGGAGGGCCCACTGCACTCACACACCCCGCCGTGCTCCTTGCCTGAAACTTCCCCAAAAGCTTGGTCCGCGACGTCGCCCCATCCTCACTGCGGGCTGGCTGCTCGAGGAGGGATGGTGCGCGGTGGAGAGAGGGAAAAGCGGTGCAGAATAAACCCCAGAGTCATCCTCCGTTGCTCCAACTCTTGTCAAAAGCTGACGGGAGCTTGTGGGCAAGACCCAGCTCGTGCAGATGCGAAGGCATTTCGGTTTGTGCCCTGTGAAGGGGCTGCTGCCGCCGCCGCAAAGGAAAGCGGGGGTGGGCAATCTGCGGGTAAAATTGTTGTCCTCTTCTCATGAGACCGTAGAGTTTTTAACCCTGGTGCCAGGATGAGGAGCGATTTGGGTCAGGGGAGGTAATTTTCTGCTCAGCGGTGGGATGCTGTAGGATTTGTGCACATGTGCCTCGTTGCTTGGACTGCAACTTTGGCAGGTCCTCTGGATGTTGACTGTAAATAGAAAATGTGTTGGGGAGAAACTGGGATGCTGAATTTGTAGCCATGTCCAAATGAGACTCTTTCAAGTGCTCTGAAGATGTTAATACTTACTTTGAAAATTAATAGCAGACTTTAGCCAAATAAAAATCTGGTATCTTTGGGCACTTCCCCCGCTAATTCTGGTACCCAAAGTGTTATTTCACTGGCATTGTGCGAAAGGCAGTTCAGGTCTCTTAAAGTTGTTTTTTGGTCCTTGTTTGTTTTAAAGAAACTCTCTTGACCTCTCTGCAGCATTATACGAGTGGGATAACAGGAATACACACACACACACACACGCTCTGTGCCCGCATGTAATTCCCAGCATGTCTTAAATTGCTTCTTTTTCTTAGTGCCCACTTCTCTTAATTTCTACATCATTACCATGGTGTCTTTTTCATACGTTCATTTGCAATCTGCCATTAAAGTTTCTTTTCCCATGGGCTAAAAAACTACCGTGGAAAATATTAGAAGAATGTGGGCGTTTTGTAAGTAGGATTTTATCTTAGTTTTCTTTTCTTTGGAACTGCCTCAGTGTGCATACGTTTAGAGGAGGGTTCTTGCACATTTATGCATATATACATACATGCAGACACTTTTATTTAATGGATTGGATATTGAGGTTTATGGGAGGGATTTCAGCAGAAACATCATGGGTTTGCAGTGCAGATTTGTTCTGTTTATTAAGTGACCTAAAGAAATGAAGGTGAAATAACTTCCCATGCTAATAGGAGTCATCTTGGGATCTTCTGAAGTAAATAGGACAATTAGGGAGAACTGTGAGCTCCCTGATGGCTGCATGATATTCTCTGACAAGAAATAAATGGAGTTTTGTTCCATGTACTTTTCTTAACGCTCCCCTCTAGATGCAACTACAGGGATTCATCCTGCATGTACAACGCAGATGAGGTCCCAGTAAATGTTTGCTGCGAGGGTTGACGTCAGATACAGTGTAGCCCTCCTTGCTGCTGTAGTTCCCGTTGGGGAAGATGAGGCAGGTTTATCTGAAGGGTGCACAAGGGTCCCATGCGGATTTGAAAGGCAAGTTCAGTTTTCTCTCTCTCTTATACGTGCATACCCCCATAAGACCTTTCTTTGAGAGACATCCCAGTACAACTAGCTGAATCTACACACCTCTCTTCTCTGCTTGGTGCAAAGAAGTATTATGGTGAATGTATGTGCTACAAACTGGCATGTAGGTCTTATGGGTGCCCTGTATCCCTCCAGTCTGTAAAACACAGCTTTTCTGTACCTTGTACTGACATGATACAGAAGTACAGAGCAAGAGGTTCTTAAAGATTGCGAAGTGAGACCCAGTGCCTGGTGTTTGCAGAGGTCTTTCCAGCCTTGCAAGTGTGAGACTCCCAGCTTGGAGTTTTGTTCCGTTGAAGGACAGGTGAATCATTGCCCAGTCCCCCTCACTCCTTGAAATTCTGCTCTGTCCTCAAAACCAACAGCTGGCAGATCACTCCAAGCCTTCAGTACCAAACTGGGAGCCCCACAGTGCTTTCAGGATGCTGGTACAGCTCCTTCCACCTGACTAGGACCAGCAGAGTTGGCCCTTTGGGAGCCAGCTGGAGCCTCCGGCTGATCAAGGAGCATTGCAGGTGGGGCCATGAAGCGAACAACCTGCTTTGTCCCCATCCTTACCAGTGATGCAGAGGGGAAAATTCCTTTCCTGAGTTAAGAAAACTAGTCCATTTAGGGCAGACCTGAATTTTTGTGGTTTCTTGTCATTGTTACTGAATGACCACACTTGACAGAATCACTGCCAAATCTACCTGCCAGCGCTTCCCAGCCTTTTCCTGAATTGCATGTTCTTAGGAGCACAGAAACTTTGCAGTCTGACAACAAGCACAGAAAAAAAAAAAAAAAAAAAAAGAACTATTACCACTCCTACCTGGGCTGTGGGAGGGAACATGGGTGATAGGTCAGGAAGGGCACTCTTTAGGTGGAAGCATGGGTTTGGGTGTGCAGGTATTTGGGCTGTGTCCTCAGCCAATGCACATGCCTTGTGTGAGTTTAACCAATATCCTCCGCAGCCCTGTGCCTTGGTTTTCCCATGCAGAAAATGGGGCTAGGGTGAGTGCTGTGGTGGTGCAGATATTGCCATCCATGTTGAGTCTTGCTGGCCAGCCAGCACCCACCCTTGTGTCTCTCAGAGCAGAGCTCAGGCACACCAGAGAGGACCCACTCTGCCATGGTGAGCCTCCTCGGGATGTCACAGGGGTGGAGAGGCACCTCTGCGTCTCTGAAATTCACTCCCTTTTCCCAGGCAAAGACAGGCTGTCTCCCCCACCCCCCACCCCCACCC
>JAVJGJ010000057.1:6880991-6897450 GCA_035590215.1 Microhierax caerulescens | reverse complement strand
CACCCACCCCCCACCCCCACCCTCCCTTTCGTGCTTTACAAAGCAGAGAAGCAGTGGCAGGGAAGAGTGCGCTGGGGACCCCATTGGTTCTTTTAATCCACGTTGCCCCACAGGTGGGTTTTCAGAGACCTTGGGCTCAGTTAGTCTCAGTTCAGTTGCTCAGCCTGCAAGAAGTTACAGCAGCAGTAGGCCAACACAATTCCAGGTTAGCAAAGGTTTCTTTGACAGTAAAAAATGGTGGATTGTTCATCTTAATGCCTGACACCAAGTGCCTCAGAGGTATGAGGCACAATTCCCTTGGACTTCTTTAATGTGTAAAGATGACTAGATGCATTACTGCTGGCATGTTTATGGACCAAGGCTTTAAACTGTTACCTCCTGGGCTAAAAACTTTGCAGTGCAAAGTCTATGGGTAGGATGGGATATCCCACAAGGAAAAAGCTCTCTTGCAAAATCTTTGGAGACTTCCTGTTTCTGGTTAGACTGAAAACATCCTGAGGGAAAAACCTGCTGCTGTGTATTTTGGTGCTCCTGTGGTCAGTCTTGGTTTAAGAGGTTGTTTTGTATCCACTTCCTAGGCCACGAGAACAATTTAAGGCAAATAATGACTAAATGAATTGCAGATCCTTAGGTAGAGCAGGGGTGACTATCATCTTCCAGTTTTCTAAATGTACTTTGGGTAATTTTTCAACAAAAGGTATTGCAAGCATCTTTTTCTGTTTCCTGCTATTTGGTTTAGTTCCTCTTGGCTCTGAATCATACGACATTGTTTCTGGTGCTTCATTGGCTGAAGTGCGTGCTTGAAGCTGGTTTTCTGGAGGGATTGTTTGCAGGATGGGAAGCTTTCAAAATTTGCTTTGTATGCATATTTGCTCATAAGAGTTTTTTAAAATCTACTCTCCCCAGCAGCATGTGCTCCTGCAACACAGCTGTATGAGTGTCCATGGGAAGCTAAGACAAAAGGAGTGTGGATGCAGTGGAAGCAAGTCAGCTGAAAAGCTCAGATATTTGTTGCAGGGAAGAAAACACTTGATGCTTACACAGTCCCAAAGCTGCCACAGGTGGTGCAGGGCTTTCTACATAAACAGGGAACAACAGATCCCTGCCCTGAGGATGCTGCATGCTCCTTTTATTAAAATGGACTCTCTTCTTCCCTGCAAAAGGATAAATGGGATGGGAGGCTCAGCTGTCCCTGATGAGGTTGTTAGCAGAGCACCTGGCACAGCACAGACAGGGTGCCTGAGAGGGGCTTTCAGGGCTGCTGTTGTGTGTTGCAGGAGCTCTTGAGTAAGAGGCAGTGCCAATTTATTTTGGCACTGGTGGGATCGATGGAGGGAAATGTGCTTCAGGGAGCGTGTGGGACGTGCTCAAGCTTCTTCGCCCTCCTCATGGGCAGTGTGCCAGCACAGAGGTGAGAGCCAAACTTTACCCTTGCTTTCTGCTCAGCTGCTCTGGGGAGGCTGCTGCCCTGTGGCCGAAACCCTTCCCTGAGCTCCCCTTAGACGTGAGGATGGTGACTGCACCTTGTACCCATGCAGTGTGTTGGAGGCTTGCTGGACGAAGTCCAAACCACGCCACAGCATGTTGCCCCTATGAAAACCCACTGTTGTTGAGTTCACAGAGGTTTTGGGCTGTGGTGTCTCTATATATGTCTGTGAAAGCCAGATGGTGTTTTGGAAACTAGTCATTTTTCATTAACTTCTGTGCCTGGTGTAGGCAGCAAGTCTTTCACCCTGAGCTGGCAATGCCATTCTGGCTCACTAAGGTCCAGTCTGACAAAGAGATTAGCCAGCAGGTCGTACTCTTATGCAGAGCCACAGTCCTGGGGCCCTGCCAAATGCAGCGATGTGTTCACTGGTTGCAATGTCAGCGAGTCCGAACAAGCTAGTGCATCTAAAGCCTGTGCATCAGGCCCTTTTTCTGCTCTTTAAGTCCTAAGAGTGGAGAGGAAAACGGTGTAGAATGCACGTCAAAACTGTGTCATCAGCTTTCAAACATCAGAATGAGGTTGCTTTTTATTTTTCTTCTAACTAGCAAAAGGACAGTTTAGGCAGAGCCCTGTGGATCAGTGTGTTGAGCTTAGTGTGGTTAATAAAGCTTATGGTGATATAAACCTACTGAGGTTGTCTTTGAGAAATAAACCTCAAATGTGGATATGCTGGCCTAGAACATAGCATTTATATGCAAAATGCAGCTTCCTCGGATAATGTCACTGTGATTTATCCTGGTACTTTTAGGTAGATGAGCCCCCTTGCTTAGTGATACCACCGTTGTAGGGCGCAAGCCTGGGATGTGAGGAGAGCTGTGTTTGGTTCCCTGCTGCCCTGCAGGTTTCCTCTCAGGTTGGGGCAGGTTGCTCTCCACCTGCAAAAACCTGTAAGTGGCACTTCCCTGCCTCCTTGTGGTGTTGGGAAAGGGTCTGCTGGAGATCAGGAGAGACCAGAGGTTTGTTGGCTCTTCAAAAACCTCTGGGATAAGTACCACGGTTGGTTTTAGCAGAGAGCCTCCTGTGGCATTGGCAACCCTAATGGGCGGCTCCTGCGGTTGCCTTTAGGGACATCTGCCCCTTTGTGCTGGGTGGATGTGAGCTCTGTAAGGGCTTCGTGATGCTTTTGGTTTGGAGGGTAGGCTTGGTGTGCGGCTGGAGAGAAGCCCCTCTCTGAGTGTGACCCTTGGGGAGCAAAGCGTAGGTAGTAGCACTGCAGCTGCAGCAAATTTATGGCTCCAGCCAGTGGTGGTACAGAGAGGCCATTGTAATCCTATGTACTGTACAGCGTACATCTCAACAGGCAAAGTGGCTCCTGAGTTGGTCCATGACCCCCCCCTCCCCACCCCATCCCTTCACGTCTAGCTTTATGAAGTTACTCCCCTTAAATTGCAAATTTGGCCTTATCTTCAAAGAAGCCCTTCGGTGCCAAGCTTTTAAAGGTAGGGAGGAGGCGAGAGCAAAAACATCAAATCCATTAACAACCCAGTTGCCAGAGAAAATGTTTTTTAAAACAAAATCTGAAACCTTAGTGTTTGAGATCCAAAGCTGAGACTGAATACAAGTATGGGCCTTGTCCCTGGAGAGTCGCAGCGCTGGGAATATGTTGGCAAAGACCATGGAGCAAGGATTCTTGTGCATGCACGCACACAAATAGACAATTATTTGGAAGCCAATAGTACTCTGGATGCTGAATAATAGTTTACTTCATCTAGTGCCTTCTGTCCCAAGTTGCTCCCTGAGCTGTAGCTGACGTGGGGAGCATTCTTGTCGCTCCAGCCCTCCGCTGGATGGCAGTCCCCTCTGGGGCAGGAAGGTGGTGCTTGGTTGCACATTCCTCAGCTGTGGGTGGTAAGAAGGACTAGTTGGCCCTGCTTCTTTAGAGCCTGCTGCTGTCCATGAGGGATTCCTTTGGGCCCCCTGAATGGTGATGGGAATGTGATTTTTATTTTTCTTCCCCCTAGAAGAAAGCTGCTTGTTTAACAAACCCAAGCAGTGTCAGATTGAAGGGGTGGGTTTAAGTTCCAGCATCAAGAGATGTTTTCAAAACCATGCTGGGTGGGATTTTTCAAAAACACCTGGAGTGACTTTAATGATGTGCTGGAGAGTCAATGAGACTTGTGCATTGAGAGACCAGACAGCTCTCCCCTCGATTTTAAGCACAAAGTCACATTTGGCAGGTCTGTGAGATGGTCCTGCTGTCACCAATGTGACAGCTGTAACAAATTAATCCTGACCACCTCCTTCTGCTTGGAAGTGGACTGTTTATTTCAAAAGTGGCTATCAGGCACATCTTTGCTTGCAAGTGGTTGAAGTGCAGCTTCAACCTGTGGGCAGAAGCCTGTGGGCAGAAGGAGAGCAAGATGGCCCAATTATCCAGCTGTAATGGAATCTGAATCCAATGAGGAGCACCTCATCACTGGCTCTTTCTGGAGCTGCGTGGCATGGCCAGCTAGACCACAGAAGAGCTGTGGGACCCTGCCAGGAGGAAGGCTTGATACGTACTAGCTTTTAAGTCCCTGTGGGGACTTAACTACACACCTCTCAGCTTGCCAAGCAGGGTATCTGGCTCATAGCTGTCAGCCATCTCTGGACCTGGAGGCTTGTAGGATAAGACAGGGCTATGAGAAGCTGGAGCATGGAGGTCTCCTCAGAGGCATGCCAGCTGCTCTGCATGTGTCCATCATCGCTGTTCCATTGCTCTGGTGTTGCTTTTGGGGTGTCTGGGGTTGGACTGAAGGGAAAGGGTCTTTGCTTCCCAGCAGGTGAGAAGCAGAGCTCCTGGTTGCATGCCAGCTTGTGCCTGAGCACTTCTGTAATGCTATAGAGACAGTCCAAGGCAGCACAAGGGCTAGTTGCCCTTGAAGACCTTGCAGCTCTGGATACTTGAGCTGCTGGGAATGTTGCAAGGGTGGTTTAGCACATTGACACCCCAGCTCCAGGCCCTGCCAGAGATGGCCGCCCAGCCGGCAGAGAGGGAGAAGGTCTCAAGATCATGGTTAACGATGCTCAGTGATCATTTGGCCCGTTAGCTCGATGACAGATGCTGAGAAAGGGCGGTCAGTACCAACACATGGAGCTGGAGCTGCTGCAGCCTGGGTGCGTGCTTGATGACTCTGTCTCCTCCTTGACAGGGGAGTAGCCAATTTGGGGAATTACTAAGGGAAAGCAGTATTGTTTGCATGGCTACAGCAAGACGAGCCCACCCTGTATCTCATAGGACAGTCTCCAGTTTACTAGTGAGAGCTGGCTGTGCTTGCCTGGTACGCAAATACGCAGCACAAGCCATGGGATCCTGCTCATCGAAACCTGTTGTCTTTTGTGAGAGCAGAGGTCAACTGTTTACATCATGTAGCAAGTTAGGCAGGAACATACTTGATAAATGTATGGTTGTCCAGTTTTCCTCACAGTTGCCTGGACTGCAGATCTGGGGAGGAGAGAAAAAGGAGCACAAAGAGAACAACATCAGGAGCAATGTGGCAAGCTGTGTTTATCGTTGATGCCTGACCTACACTCTACCCTATAATCTCTCTCCCCTGGGATAACTTTGGACATCCCTAACCTCTGAGCCACTTCAAAGAACCACCTTTAAAAAAGTTTCCCAAACTAGTGACCAAGCAAACAAGCAAAAGTTTCAACAGCCACAAAAATGTGAGCATAACCCAGCATTGAAGATAAGTAGAGCTTTCTTAATATTGACTCTCTGGATGGAAGCCTGAGAAAGGCCTGCCACACCATCTTCCCCATCACTGTATTCCAAAACCTAAATTATTGTTTGGATTACAGTTGTATCTACAGGTTTTAACCAAGGCTGGGACCCAGCTATGTTAGATACCATGCTAACTTGTAATGAGAGATGGCTCCAACATCCCCATTCTAAGCAGCAGGACAAATGCAGAAAAGGAGGTAAAAACAGAGCATGAAAAATGACATATGTGCCTTGGAGTGACTCAGCAGGTCAGGACTGGAGCTTAGTACAGACCCCGTGTTGCCTGATACCTCAATGTGCTCCATCCTTCGCCTTGCCCAGCCCTTCAGAAGAGGAGGTCAAAGCTGAGCATCACTAGGGCTTGTCTGAGAGCTGTCTGTCTTGAAGCTGAGAGTTGTCCCATAGCAAAGTCTCATCTTCCTTAGCCCTCAGCTCACACAAGTCAATAAAAAGTGATATGCCTTCATTTACTCCAGTAACTGATTGCCCAAATGGGGCACTTGGAGCTGCAGGTGGCGTCAGTAGCATCTTGCCACTGTGATGTGCCTCGCACTGGGGCGGGCAGCTGGTCTGGCAGAGCTGAAACTCCTGCCTGTCTTCAGAAGGCAAATGAGTAGGAGGTCTTCTGGGGCACTGGGGGAGCAGCAGGTGGAAAGCAAGAGCGCATGGCTGAAGGGGAAGGAAAGGACATTTTTTCCTGTCAGCTAGTTTTCAGTTGCGGCATCATGCTTTGAAAGATAGCTGGGAGAGCAGAGAGCCAGTGTAATAAAAATGGTTTGCTTGCAGCATGCAATCTCAAGCAAAACAATCTCATTACATAAATATTGTGTGTCTTCTCTCTCAGGGGGTCTGGGACTGTGCTCCTGCTCTGGAGGCACTGGCTTTTGGCACACAAGCTGGCACTCTAACATACTGCTAAGGCCAAGTCTGTGGCTTGTGCTGTGGCCCAGGTGCAAGAGATGCTGCTTACCTCTCTATGGTCAGTACAGAGGTACCTCATGCTGTAAGGGAGCTGCAGGGAGAGGGCTGAGGAGCAGCAGGGTTACAAAGAGCTGCTTTTCCTGAGACCTGCAGGCCATGTTAAGCATGTGACTGGGGACACACAGGGGCACCTGAATGCTAACTCAACCCCTGCAGGCACAGGCAGCCCAGGATGGAGCAGCTGTGCAGACACTGATGGCAGGACACGAGCAAAACCTAGCTTGATGGGGTAATTGGGAGCTATCTTTCAAGGGAATAGGGTTGTTTCAGTGAAACCTGGGCAGGTTCCTTCACCCTTCCTTTTTTGTCTGACTTACAGCACTGCTTTGGGCAGGGGTCCTCAGACTTCTTAACCAGGGGCTGGCACACAGATTAAGTGGCAGGCAGTCATCTGTGGCTGCTTGGTTTCCCCCCCCAACCCCCGGCAGGGGGAGGCGGGGGGGTGTCTGTAAATACCAGGGGGCCGGACTGAGGACCCTGAGGAGCCATATCTGGCCCATGGGCCGTAGTTTGAGGACCCCTGGTTTTGGGGAACAGGTGGGAATATGCATATGCATCCTCTTCTGGCACCTGTTTGTTTGCAAAAAGTGTGGGCAAACTCCTGGGGGCTGCTTGTGACGATGCCCTGCTGCTGTCCAAATAACAGCTTGAACTGCTGTCAGAGGCTTTTTGCTTAAAGGAAAGCTTTGAAACATACTGGGTTTAATGGCACTGTGCTGCCAGGAGCTCTTTGTGGCTGGATGAAGATACAACTTCTTGCTTTGCTGTCAGGAAAAGGCTATCTGAAGCAGGACTCCTCCATTTTGCAAGTGGGTTTGATATTCCCTCTGCAAGCTACATAATTTAAGTACAGACAAGATCTTAGATGAGGTGCTTGGGCTCTTACAGTTCCTTCCTGGCTCAGTCAGTGCCTTGGGAGTGAAAGAGCGGTGGGAGATGCTAGACAGCTGCACGGTTACGGCTTTTTCTTCTCTGTTTGTCCCAGGTCACCCCTTGTGCATGAAAGACTGCAAGGAGACACCAGTATAGCTGTTGCCTTCGTTTCTGTCTAGCTGAATTAGGCAGGGCGTGGGATGGAGAAGGTGTCAAAAAATGGGTTTGTGCCACCCATCCCTCCTCATGCTTGGGAAAAATAATCTCCTCCTCACTTCTGGCACACACATCCCTCTTGGTTTCATCATGGAAGCCTTTTTTTTTTTTTTTTTTCTGAGACCCCACAATGGGGAGGGGAGAACAGGATTGCAGCTGAGGCTGCTAGCGTGCCCCTGTTCCCCTCGTGTGTGCTGCCTCCCAAGGGATGCAGGGGCTGCGCCAGGCCCTCATACCCCCCTTTCTCCCCATTTTCTGTCTTTAATTTCCCCTCCTCTGCCTGAGGTCCTTGTACCGCCAACAGCAGTTGCCGGGGCTGAGAAAGGCTTGTTGGGCCACATCCTGAATGTCCCTGCCCTTACTTGTTTTGGGGGAGGCTGATAAGGAACAACTAGGGGTGCTTCCCCAGGCATCAGCCCGCTGCCGGAGAGGTGCTCCCAGCCCTCGCTGACCTGGGGCAAATGCAGGGTGCTGGCGTGTTGGAGCGGGTTTGGGGAGCCCTTGCCTGGGCAGGGTGGCTGCCTGCAGTTGCAGGCAGGGCTGCTGCTTCCCCAGAGGTTATTCTGGAGACATACCGTCCTTGAAAGGAGAGCCACGTCTCTCCTGCCTTTCTTTACCCCTGGCTGGTGGATTAGGGCTTGGGGGTTCAAAGCCAATATTTTCAAGTTTCTGCCAATGTTTGCAATCTCACAGCCCTTTGCAAACTGGGAGGGTTTTGTGTTGACCTGGCTCCTTACAGGCAGCCAGAGAAGCAGCTGAGTTGGGCCGGTGGACATGGCATGCACCAAGGTGCCAGCGTGTGCAAGGCACCTGGCCAGAAAACCTCAGTGAGCTGTTAGTGAGCCACAGGTTGACAGCTTTACCTGGGAACCTGCCATGTTGGGCTTCTAGAGCTTTCTGCTGAAGAAATGTATGAGTAAAGTTGGTGCTAGATAAGGATTGGGAAGGCAAACCCTAGAATAAAAATCCATAGAAAGGCACATCTGGTATGGACCTCAAGAGATTGCCACCACTAGAGGTTCCTTGTGTTTTTTCTAAAGGTCTCCTTAACTACTTGGAAGCTGGGGGAAAAAAAAAAAAAAGAAAAAAGAAAAAAAGAAGTAATTTTCCATGTGATGCTTTTGTAGGTAGGTAAGACCAGCAGAGGTTTATCTGTGGCTTTTACAGCAGAGGCTGTCCGGAGCCTTGAAGCTGCAATGGATGTGTTCCCCTCTTGTATGGGGAAGGATGGTCCCAACAGATGTTTGTTATCAGTGAAGTGTAGGAACAGACAAACTTCAGCTGGTGAGAAATGCAGAGGCAAATTATTGTTGTTTCCCTGTTGGGCTTTCAGAGGGAATTCTGGAAGCTGTTTTTTGTCTCATTGTTACAGTTTATGTTTATATAGCTTATCTCTTTCATGAAGGACTATTAAATCCTGCAGCGTGTTGTGGATGTGACTGTATGAGAACAGCTTGCTTTACCCATCGCAGGGCAGAGTGTGTCAGCTGCACAGCTGGATTTAAAATCATGGAGCAGCGTTGCCTCAAAACTGAGAAGTACTTTTCATCCTAAAAGAGTTTATGGTATTTTCCAAATTAAGAAATGGTCAATAATTCCCCTATTGGCAATTCTAAGATTGTATTTCCCTTATATAGCTGAGTTTTCCTAGTTGTACACGGAGGGGGGGGAAGTCCATATTCCTTTCCATTTCTAATATTGCATTTGTGGCCTGTAGCAAGTGACAGTATTTAACATAATATGGAGGGTAGGTACTGACTTATCTGGTCTACAGATGACTGCACTGAATAGTGAAAGTTTTTTTTTTTTTAGGGGTATTTAGTGCTATGGGACAGTCAGACTTCCCTTCTCAAAGAAAGTGTTGACAGTCTCTGTAAGCAATTAGAGATAAATGTCCTTGAGGCAGAGGATGTCTTTTTATTGTGGTTTTGTAGAGTACCTAATACTAAGGTCTTAAAGGAACCTCTCTAAAATAAGAGAATCAAATACTCCTTATGTTCCTTTACTGGGCAGTAATGTAAGGATCTTTGGAAGATCCAAAGAGTTTTAAATATTTTTTTTTTTCCTGGTAGACAAGTGAGAAAATGTCAGAGGTTTTCTGTGTTCTTGCAGACCACTGCTGGGTGAGTCTTTGTAGAGGATGATCTGATCTTTTCTGTGCAATGCCTACTAGTGTCTTTCAAGCAAAAGTGATTTTTGTGTTAAAAAGACTTTCTAAATTGGTAAAGCAACTCGCGGTACAAAAAGCATCTTAGTCCTTTGCAACAGAGGAAGAAGTAGACTTCTTGGCTTAGACTGTTGCTGAGGCTTTTAAGAATTTCTTGGGCTGAATAATGTACGTTAATAGATGGAGAATAGATTCACTTCTCTTCAGCTTCTCCTGTTGTCATCCCCCAAGGCCAGGGGCTGATGTCGTTTCTTCCTTGTCTCTTTGCTGCTTACAGCTTTCTCCAGAAATGACTAAACATATAAAGCAAGGATTGGGTTTGGGGGTTGGGTTTGGGGTTGTTTTTTTTTCTTCCCATGTTCTAGGGCAGACACTGACCACAGTCATGTGTTTGTTTTTCTCCCTTACTTCCAAATGCAGTCACATAACAATAGCCTGGAAAAAAAAGTACTGGAAGTGATTTGGTCATGAATTTGTTTCCTTTTTTGGACTACAAGGAGTGGGTTAGCATTTGGGTGAGGAGGCTGGGAGCTCCAAGACATCTCTTATGAGTTGAAGGGGGTTTAAATGGGCACCATCTTGGTAAAATGAGAAGTACTGTGGAAAGGCAGCTTCTTGGGGGCAAGCACTTCCCTTGCTCCATTGTGGAGAGCCTCACACTTGAAGCCCCCTTTCTCAGCTGTGCCTGAGACATTATTTGCTATTTACGTAACGGTAGTGTCTTGTACAGGTGCTGCTGAAGAGGCTTTGTCACTGGCAGGCAGGGATGGGCTAAAAGAGAAATGTTGCCTCCCGTATCAGGCTTCTTCAGAAGTGGGCAACTGTTTGCTTTCCTTAACAGATTGTTAATGGAGGGTGGTGGGTGGTGTTGTCTTTCTTGTTTATTTTATATAGGATGTCATGACAGATGGTGATTTTGAATGTTGACTACAGCTGTAGAAACTGATTGTTTTCTAAACGAAGTTGACTAGGACAGAGGCATGGGAGCTGGTAAGACGCAGGATGGTCTGCAAGGGAGGAAAGCCGATCAGAGTAGCAGTTGGCTGTGTTCTCTTGTCTTTTCCCTGAGGAGCAGGAAAAAATGTATTTTGCAGACAGGGTTGGGAGATATGTTTTCAGTGTCTGGATCTTTGGGTTTTGGGAGGTGGTATCACTGTTTACAAGGAAAATTAAAGGTCATCAGGTGGGACAAAAATGAATATATGATTGCTGCATTGGTCAGCGGATTGGTTGTTAAAATTCAAACAGTACAGGCAGTGGAATCTTGAAATAGTATTGATGGTTCAATGGATTTGGTCCTTATAGGAGAGCAAGTGAAAGCAAGTGGAGCTTATGCATACTGGAGAGGGCATACTGTCTGATAAAGGCTAGACCAGTAGGTAAACTTTTCAAATAGCAGGAAATTTCCTTGAAGTATTTATTTATTTATGGCTTTGTCGAAAAATTTTCAACCAGCTGTGTTTAAAAATATAACAGTAATGAGATACTTAAAGGAGTTAATCTCTCCCTGTCATTGACATGCTGCAGAGCACCAGCTATAGCACGAAGGGGAATCAAAATGGCATAGCCCTGCAGCCTGTGAGCCAAAGTCACACCTTGGGAAGAAACCCTGGAGGGAAGCACTGGCCTGTGGCAAGCTGCAGGGATGCTGGAGGGGTGACCCTTTGGCTGCCCTCCAGAGGCAGCAGGCTCAGCTTGCCCAGCTCTTCAGAGCTCCCCAAATCTCCCCAGTTCCTGTACCCCCCTCCCTCCACTTGTCCTCAGGGCACCAAGACCCAATTTTGTCTGCGCTGCTGGGAGGCCTTGAACTGTCTCTGACACCCCTGATGGGGAAATGCTGGAATGAGGAGGAAAGGAAACCAAGGGCTTTTGTATTGAGGGAACAAAAAACATCCTCTGTGTCTCCCTGGGTTCAGCTATTACAGACTTTCCAAACCAGACTGGGCTTTTTTTTTTTTTTTTTTTTCTTTTAAATCCTTCTTTAGCCAATGTGGTATTTTTTTTATATTTCCCCCCACCCCCCGCACCGTCTGGAGGGTGTCTCTTAGGGAGATGGACTCAGCCTGGGGCTCTTCATTTGGCCCATCCAGCTTATCCATAAAGCATGCACAAGCCCTCTCCTCCAGGCTCATTTCCTCCAGGATTCCCTATGGCTTTGCAATGGCCAAGCCTTTGTGTTTGGTATCGAAGGCGGAAAGGCCAGCAAGGGCAGGTCAGCTGTGCTGTGTCCTCCAGCCCTCTGCCAGTGGGGGCTCAGCTCGGGATGGGGGAATGCTGGGAGGGCTACAGCAATGAGAGTGGTGAGTAATGTGTGTGGTGACTGGCAGGAAACAGTGCTGAGGAAGAAGATGCTTCTTCACACTATGGTAGGGTGGCGCATGGTGGACTGGAAAGGTAAAGCGAGTTAGGTTTGGTCCTAGGTAGAGAATCGTGTGCAGGAGTCTTGTCTCCTCTGGGTCTACTGGTTTCAGCTTCAAGATGACAGATCACAAGAGAAAAATGGCCTCTCCCCACTGCTTCCTTTTTCCACCACTGGTAGCTAATCAAGATTCCATTTTAATGACTTCCCTCTACTCTCTCTGCTTCCTCTCCCCCTGCCCCACACATGCCTTTTTTTTTTTTTAATGCATTTCTTTTTGGCAGGAGTTGAAACGCAAGAAGCGTTTGGACCAAGATGAAACCAGTGGAGGAGCATGTTGGGCAGTGCAGTGCTTTGTTCTGAGTTCAGGGGAAGAAGAGGGGGGAAGTGAGGAGGGACGACGGGATGTCGTTTCCCAGATGGGGACCCTGCCAAAGATGTTCTTGCTTTGGAAAGCAAAGAGCGATTTTTGAGGTTATACCAGGTTTAACCCTTTGTCATCCCAGTTCTGCCGTGCAGGGAAGCACCAAAGCCCTGGACCTAAAATACGGCTGTGTTCTGTTATGTGGCCCAGGTGACCTGAATGGTCTCAAGCCAAAGTCTGCTACTGGGACTAAATGCTAACAACAGTCTGAGGTCCTTGTTGGAAACCGTAATGCGTGGATGAGGAATCTATGCTTCTTTATCAGTGAAGGACCAGAACTAGTGCAGTTACCCTTGGAAAAAAAAAAATCAGCATGTTCCTTACAGGGATCAGGACCACTGTGCTGTTTCCTGCCCTTCCAAAAGCTCCTGGTGGGATTTGGGATGCTGCTGAACTCTGTTTCAGCTGTTGCTTTTGAGGTCAGGGAGTACTTCTGCCTCGTGATGTACAAGATGCTCGGGAAAAACCTTGTCCTTTGACCAAAGGAGCCCTGCACTGCTCATGGTTGTGCTGGGGACTGTTCGGAGGTCACAGTGCCAGTTCTTCCTCTCTGTTTTGAGCCAGCCTCCTGTGTGAGAAAATTGTGTTGTCGGAAGGTATGGAGAGTGGAAAACCTCCGTAGGCATGTCCTGCTCTATCTGTGACTGCCATGGGCCATAAATATTGCATGGTGTGTAGGCTGCTGATTTAATTGCCCCAGGGATGTTGCACAGTAGCAAACTGAGGGTGAGGATCTGGGAGGGGAGCAGAGAAAGGGAAGTTAAAGTGAGTATCTCTTCATTAGTATCTCTTTCAGGTTGTAAATACTTGGACAATTGTATCAGGACTCCAGAGGAGGTCATACGCCTCCTGATTAAAAAAACCCAAGGGTTTTGGTCTGTGGTGCTGGGCTGTTTGTTGGTATGGAGGTCTAGCCTCTTCAGTCGGGATGGGGTTCTCCTGGGAAGATCACCCTCTTCCCTCAGAGCTGGAGGGGACCAATGCTGTATGCATAAAATGCATAAAGTCCCTTTGTGCAAACTCATGCAGAGTCACTATTGACCACAAATAAATCTGCAAGCCCTTGTTTTGTGAGGACCAGCAGTGTCTCTGGCACTCTGATCTCTTGCAGTCCCTTTTCTCTAGTTAGGAGGATAACAGCTTTTCTAATCCCCCCATGAACCTCCTGAACAATAAACACAGTCTTCAGCTCCACAGAAGGTGTTGGTAACTTTGGGCTGGAGACCACAGGCTTCTTCCCAGCAGCTTTGGCTGCAGTGTGTGAAATTTTGATCACTATTACAGAGGGCAGCTGGCTGCAAACATGCCAAGGGGTGGTAGCAGTAGCACCACTGTGGGTGCATCGGTGGCCAGTGACTAATAGAAAAGTGATGCATCCAGTGCTCGCTTTGAAACATGCCTTGTTTCTCACACACTTCTTTCTAGACAGCCAAGAGCTCTGATGTGTAGCAAATTAATATAATACCACTCTGGTGTCACTTGTCAGGATGAGGTGAGGAAAAACAGGGGCATGCGGACAAAAGATTTGTGTGCAGGATTGCCTGTGGTGGGTTTCAGCTTTAGTTTTTGACGTGCAATCTTGAATGCTTTCCCATGGAGGTCAGTAGACCTGGTTGGAAATTTCATGTGCATGACTTAACTGCACGGCATGTCTGAACCTGCACATTTTTGATCCCTTTTCTTGGACCTCGTAAGTCATCCACATACCCTTTTCAGCAGTCTTGCGAAGCAGGGGTGGGAAGCACTGACCAATGGATAGGCACTTGGGTGGGAAGCAGAAGGGCCAATGTTTCCCTTTGCTTGCTCAGTGCCACCAAGCACTCCTGTTTTCAGGGCTGGGATCAGCTGACTTGCCCTTAGATCTGAGTGGGTTTGACCTGGATCTCTGGCTCCTCATAAGCACAGTAACTACTACCACAGGCTTCTAGGTAAAGTGGAACTAAAAATAAATCAGTGATATGAATAACTATTGGGTATCACTCATTATCTTGGAGGACTCCCTTCAGCCTGGAGTTTGGCTTCATTTCACTTGCCCAGGTGGTTGCATTTATATGTATGTGGTGCAGAAAAGTGTCCACTGAACCCATGCAGAATGCTGTACCCACACCTACCCAGGTCTGCAAATAGTGTGCTGGACGAAAATATTTTGAAGGTGTGAATTGCTCCTTGTTCATCCAGCCTGGTGGTGGTGGGTCTTCCTGTAATAGCACAACCCCTTGGCTTCATAGTGCCCGCTGATGGGCTCAGTTGGCCTGTAACAGCTGATCGTGGGGCATTTGCAAATAGTGCCACATTGACTCTGCTGCTTATCCTTCTTTGTTTACTTAGTTCTTGGCAGCTGCATGTTTGAATGTTTGCTTGACAAACACTTTCCCTGGAGTCTCTGATTACAGAAGGTTTTGTCTGACAAACTCCACTGAATTATCCTGTTCTCTGATGTCAATAATCTCTTGGTTGCTGTCTCCCTTAACCACAATATTTTGTGTGTGGTGCAAATTCATATTTTTTCCCATTGTTGTAATCAGCCTGCCCCTCCCTGCTTGGTTCAGTTACTGAGGCTGTATCCTCAGGATGCTGACATCTGTATTTTACTCATCCAGAAATCCTGGGGCTACCAGGAAGCAGAACAGATAATAACACCGCATACCTGCCTAGCACCTTTCATCTGAGAATCTGAAATTGTCTGACTCATGTTCATCTGGTTACTGCTTGTACCAGCTGGGGTTTGCTGTTCCTGTTTTTGCAACCTGAGAAGCTGAGACACAAGGTAGGGGTATGGTTTGTTCAATAGATGAAGCAGCGATTCCAGAAATGTGGTGTCATAACTTCCATGACTATGACTTTCTATCCCTTTTGGTCTTGCAGTACCTAATTTGCCCCCAAAAGGAAAGAGATTAGAGTAGGTTGGTTGGTTCGGAGCAACGCTGTATTTGCAGTGATCCATAGCTTTATGTTTTTGGCACCCTATTAAATTCCACCCAAAACCAAAAAGGCAATTGCAAGATGTCTCCAAGGTAAGTTACCCTCCTTGGCTGCAGTCAGGCGCCCATAATGTAGCTCATAGGATGAGCGATACCCAAATACTGTCTCTTGTTGTCAGTGTGGTGGTTTGGAGTGGCGCTGAGGGACGGGTGTTCATGGCCAGCCCAGAGAGGGGAAAGATCTTGCTGTGTTTCAGGGGTGGCAGTGAGACTGGTGAAAACATGTCTGCAGGTGGTTGGGTGGTCAGACCGGACTGTTAATCTGTCCAGCTGCTGGCCTGTTTTGGATGAGGTCCAAGACCAGGTAGGACACCGCTGCTTCTCTTCCTGCCTCCAAACACAGCTGAAGACCTTCCAAGCAAACCTGGGCTGGTTTATGGTTTTGGGTGGAAACCACAAGCAAACCACGTCAAATCACTGGATTCTACCCCAAATGAGGAAAATGCATGGGCTGCTGTTTCATTTCACTTGGAGATGACTTGGAGAGGAGGGAGATGGAGGAAAATCTGCATAGATCCAGCGTTGATGTAAGGTCATAGGTGAGACATTCCTGAAGCCTGCAAGTGCCATTCCCATGGCTAGACCAGACTGGTAAGGGCAGATAAATACCTGAGCTGACATACACTGGGAGCTTGGGTGTAAAAGGAGGGATGTTTTGTCTGAAACCCTTCCAGAAAGGAGTCATTGAGAGGCAGGGGGCATAAATAAACAAGTAAAAGATGAAGAAGAGAAGGATTAGCGTGAATTTGTGCCTTCGACATATGTAATACCAGCCAAGGTGATGGGGAAGTTTTGTCAGGGTTTTCTGCACTGTGGGGCCCTGGAGAATCGTGTGCATGGGGAATAAGAAACGCTAAGAAAGAAAGGGGGAGAACCGCAAGTCCCAGGAGGTAAAAGTGTATTTATTTTTCATGTGTTGCATCAGAACACGCTAATTTTGCCTGGAAGGGAGGGCAAGCGTGTGCAAAAACAGTCCGGCTTGCTAGGAAGGGGGTGGGGAAGCACGATGCCCGATAGCTTAGGGAATGTTGCTGTAGGCCTGCCTCTCCCCCCCGTGTCCACGCAAGCCACAAGATCGGCATCCGTACGTACAGACCATCCCGCTGGCGTGCGCCAGGGCTTTGTAATGGAGCCGTGCTCTCCCTTTGAGGCCAAGGCACCCCTAGCTCCCTACCCTACCCCCCCTTCTCCCCTTCCCCCATGTGCTCCCATGTGCTTTTATTCCTTTTGCAAACAGCGTATGCCAAATCCAACTTCACAGCT
>JAVJGJ010000057.1:6863794-6880891 GCA_035590215.1 Microhierax caerulescens | reverse complement strand
TATCCAACTTCACAGCTGGCTCTGCTCCACGTGTTTGTTTTCTATGCCTGCACAGCGCTCTCCAGCTCTGCTCGCGCCACGGCTCAGAGGTGGAGGCGGCGGGGGGGGGAGCAGGGGTGGTGGGGAGGGAAACAGGAGCAGGCTGCTGCTTGCCAAGCCCTTATTTGTTTAAAGCTTAAGCCTGTTTGAGAGAGCCTTTTTGGAGTGAGGGGTAAGTGGCAGGGGCGGGATGTGGGGGAATGGACAAAGTAAACTGTGTGTCAAGGAAAGCAAACTTTGCAGCTGGAATTGCTGCTGGTGCTTATTGTGTGAAGGGCCTGGGGAGGTGCCTCCGGCTCCGTGCTCACACTCAACACAGGTGCAAGTGTAAATGGGCAAGGGTGACGAGCAGGGAGCTGGTGATGGGTCTGTGCTGAGGCCCGTCAGTGCAAGCGCTGCTGCCTGGCAGGCGGTGGCCGTGGCTCTTGCCAGCATGTCCTAGTGGCTGGCCAGGGCACAGGCAGGTGAGCCTCTCTTCCCAGGCTCTGGGGCAGCAGCACTTCGCCATCCTTTTGTTGTGGACCATCCCCTTGCCGAGAGGGAAAAACCAAGTGCTGGCCCTGCCCGTCTCTGCAGAGTGATGCGAGGTCTTGCTCCACCTTCTGCCCATGTTTGGGTTGCTGTCCTCAACTGACCGTCATTTTTGGAGAGACCTGTTTATTGCTGGGATGGTAAATGGGGAAAATGACATGCAGACGCAATCTTTAATAAAGCCCAAGAGATGCGACAGTCTCCTCTTCATCTCTGGGTCAGGGAAACTCGTCTCACCCTCCAAAGACCCTGCTGCGAGTGTATCCCCCATCATTTTTCACCGCTGGGTGGGCCCTGTGGGATTTTGGAGCAGCGTGGTGGCTACTGGTTGCAGCATGAATGAGGGCCATGGCTCAGCCTGTCTGGATTGATGGCACTTGGTGCTGAGCTCCCACACCCCACCTATGAATGCATTTGGTACCGCCTGGAGCAGTTTCTATGAGCAGTCATTTCTGTCCCTTTGTTTTGCTGGCCTTGAGCTTCCTCTTGTGTTTTTTGGAGTAGTGACACATCTTCCAGTGGAAAGCTGTCCCAGCAGAGAGTCCTAGAGGCTTTTGACCTGCTCCCATAACCAAAATGATTATTGTTAGTGAAAAGCATTTAAGTGCCAGTTATGGAAAGTAAAAACTCCTATTTATTTCCAAATTTGTAAATAAGAAGGGAAAAAAAGTTGCCAACTTTTAAATACCATCTTCAAAGGACAAAAAAATGGGCTTGTGCTCTTTTGCATCCCAGCAACAAGTCATTGCTGAATGGAGTGCAAACTAGAAGGCAGTTTCTCTTTATGGTGGTGATGGGGATGCCTCTAAAGCCAGCCATCTGGGGATTAAACTTTGTATTGACGTTACTGGCGAGTACTTTGTCCTGTCTCTTTTGTATGCTCTTCTGGATTTTGATGTCAACTGTGTTAAACTAGCCTTGCGCTTGTTAATGCAGTTTCTGGGCCTGCTCCCATTGAAGTCATGGCAAAGATCAGGCTGATTTTGGAGGCAGCAGCGTCAAGTCCTCTGTTATGATCTTCTGGGTGCTTTGTTTCAGCAGGTATTTCTGCTGTGCCACTGGCTTGTCTTTAACATAAGCTTGGTCTGATTTTTACTGCCAGTTGTAGGTACCCCTGCTTTTTAAAGACACACTGTAAGAAGGCTCAAAAGCTAGGAAAGCTACCCGAGTCTTTGCTCTGCTCCAGCAGGAAAATTTCTCCATTGTAGCTTCCCCCAAGGAGGACTTAACAGTGTCACTGGCAGTTTTTGCGAGTTCTTCTGGTTTGGGTTGTTTTTGTGTGTTTGTTTCATTGTTCCTAATTGGACACGGACAAGATTTTTCTATTGTTTCTAGACAAAGATTTTTTTTTTTTTTTTTTTAATTTGGTACTTAGAGGTAGGTTCATGTTGAAGCATATAAAGAAGTGGGCTGCTCTCCAAAAGTACCCATAGCTGCTGTCTCTCTGGCTTGTGATCCTCTCTGCAAACAAGAGCTTCCGAGACCTGGGTTGGAGGTGGCTGTAGTTGACAGACACCCCGAAATGCTCCCTGGGCACTCCTACGGTGCTTCATGCAGATGCTGACCAGTGGTGTTTGTCTGGTATGCCACTCCTCTGTGCTTTGGCTTATATTATCCAGATTCTGCTTTCAGAGACACAAGTGTTTCATCTGGTTGTTACCAGCATGAATGGATGCTGTGATATTTATTGTCTCTCCTGTTGCAAGCCTGACCCCGTCACATGACAAAGACAATAAAACAGAGATGGATCTCCTCAGGGCAGCTCCATGTCACACCTTTGCCATGATTTGTGGTCCTCCTTCCCTGGGACCTGTTCCTGGCCACTAGTCCAACAGCAAAGAGGCCATAGGGTGATATTAGGTAGCTGAGGATGTGGCATTTGTAGTGTTGCTGACACATCAGTGGTGGAATGCTTGTTTTGGTCAGTGTGGCGGTGTCCTGTTGTTGGGGGGTGAGGGTTGGATGGGGGTGTGTGCTTCCCAGTTGCTGCTGGGGGAAGCAACACAGACCACAGCTGAGCAAAAACAGCTTCGGAGGAAAGCATCCTGCTCTCCCTGTGGAAAAGTACTGTTTCACTGGGACCAGAGCACACTATGGAAGTGCATCTATTGATTAAACTTTTGTCTTAGAGCAGGATGGAGTTCCTAGTGAGAGCAGGAGTGGTTTTCCCGCTATCCTGAGTAACCCACATTGAAACAAAGTGGAGAGAGAAATTTGCTGGAGATGTGGTGTGCTCAGGTGACAGCCCCTGCTCTGAGGAAGGCAGGGGAAGGACTTGAGCCTGGGTGCACGTGTGGCAAGTGAGCCATGGCATTGCCTTCTTCTTGCCTGTCCAGTCCCTGGAGCAGTGGGGACAAATACAGCATAAGGAAATCACCCCAAATCCCAACTCTGCCATTTCTCCTTCTTCCTTGACCCCTTCATCTCCATTTAATTTTCCTGCCTTTTCCTTCCTGCCACATTTATTCCCCACTTGCCTTTGGTGGCTTCTGCCTGGCATCACTTTGCCTGCGTCTGTCAGGCCTGCCTCCTCTCAGACCTCTCCTTAACCCAAGAGGCGATTAAAGCCTCAACCTCAGACTGCAAGTTTTGGGTGTTTTTTGTTTGGAATGGGTGAGAAGGGAAAAACAAAAGCAGTGCCCTGACTAATGTAAACTAGCCACAGGCACATTTGTGCCTGTGCGATGACGGCTCCTGGTGGGAACTGCCCATCCCTCCCGGCACTCTCCTCCGCTGCAGTTGCTGACAGGGAGGGGAGCAGCCTGACACCAAGTTCCCGTTGGTGTGGGATTCGGTGCAGTGGAGCCCAGACCAGAGCCAGCAGCATTGCCCGGTGCTGGCCGCCCATCCTGTGGGTACCACAGCATCAGGCCCCAGCGGAGTCACATCCCCTGGGCTTTCCTTACCCAGGTGCATGCTCTCCCTCGTTCCCGGTTCCTTGCTACATGCTTTGCCTCTCTGTCCAAACGGGAAAAGGTGTGGATAAATAAATTTTGTTACTGCTTGTATTCAAACATCCTAAAGTAACTCACTCTTCTAGCTAGTGTGAAGTCTCTAGGACACAGAATGGTTTTCACTCTCTGTTTAGTACAGCATCTGTCTGCAGCTCTGACTGCATTGACATTGATCTAGCTTTAGTTGTGATGTGAATGCTAAAGCGGGTATTGTTTTCGTGTGGTAAGAGATAGGATGCTTCGGGCAAGTAATGCAGGGCAGTAAATCCCCTGCTTGTAAGACTGAAGGTGTGTTATCACATCACACTGGTGTCTATGGGTGACCCCTTTCTCGCCACCTCCTCTGAAGTGTTTCTCGCAGTGAAGATGCAATGTTGCAAAGCCTCAGACGGGTCAGACTTCCTTGCTGCACCATGAGCTGAGTTTGTAGCAGATGTTGGGCAAACTGAAAACGCTCCAGAGTAGGTAATTGATCTCTGCAAGTGTGTGGCTACATTGATGTGGTTTTCCAAGGGTATCCTGACCCTTTCTCCTGACACCAACTTTGGCATAAGTGTAGGTTGAGCTGCAAGCCTGTGTACACTTAGTCGGGGTCTCGCAGGACCTCAGTACCAGCAATTCTGCTGATTCTCTGACACTTGATATTCAGCCTCCCGGGTGCACAGCCTGCACCCCTTGGCAAGCACTGCAGATGCACGCTCCCTTTGGAAGTCCTCAGCATTTTAAGACGCTAGCTGGGAGGCTGGAGAGTTTACAGGTGGATCAAGGATGAGAAGGATGGGGAACGCAGAGGAAAAGTTAGTCTAAAGCAATGGCAGCACTCCCAGGTTGGGACTGAGGTTGGACTGAAAGGTTTTGATCTGAGAGGCATCCAGTTCCAGCTGCAGGGGCAGCCCTGGCGACTGCTGCAGGGCCGCTTTTCCCCCTCATATGCTTGGAAAAAGGAACCAGAGAGCAGCCAGCAGCACTGGGCTTGTTGCAGCAACAACATCTGTTTCCTAGGTGCACTTTGTTTCTGAAGAGGCTGTGCAGCACGCTCCATCTGCGCCTTTTTTTTTTTTTGTGTGTGTGTGTGGCTTGTGCCGCCTTCAGCAGATGAGGATGGAGGCTCTTAGGGGAGGCAAGCGCTTCCCTGGGAGGACCCTGCACCATCCTCCGTGCCAGCGCTGGCTGTCGGGCTCTTTGCACCCGAAGCAGCATTGTCAGCATCTTGACAGCTGGCCGGCTGCATGCTTATTAGTTGCTACTTTCCTCTTGCCCTCCACCTCTCCTTCGCCTCCTTAACCACCTCCAACCTCTCCCTTCCCCCTTCCCGCTCCTGCCCCACTGGCCAGCCAGCCCTTCGGGGAGCCCCCAGCCTCTCCAGATTAGAGCTCTCCAGGGACTTGGTCCTTTTGAAAGGAAGAAAGAAAAAAAAAAAAAAAAAAAAAAAAAGAAAGAGAGAGGAAAAAAAAAAAACTAAAAGGGAGGGGGAGAAGGAGGGGAGGAAAAAAATTTATGAAAAAAAAGAGAGAGAGAGAGAGAGAAAAGAAAGAGGGGAAACAGAAGAATGAAAACAGACCCAAGGGGCAATAGTCCCTCGAGCCATTTCACTGCATTACAATGAATATGGACTCTATTAAGCTCCGTTCTGCCTGTTAGTGTTTCCTAGGGCAACACAGCTCCCATATGGCAAGCATGCAGCAGATTAGGGTAGGCCTCCGGGCTTCATTGAGGGCCCGAGGCTTGACTGGCAGTTGAACCCCATCCTCCCCCCCCCCTCCTCACACTTGACACTGCCTGTGTTTATCTAAAGCAAAAAGGGCTGGGGTGGGAGAAGGGGGCATTTGGGGGGTTATTGTCCCGGGCAATGGGAGAGGGCAGGGAGAAGGGGGGGTGGGGGTGGGGGGTGATGAGGGAGGGAGGGGGGATGGAGGAGAAAGGGGGGGGGGGGCACCGCCCCTCATACCTAGTCAGAAGAAGGGGTCTTGAATGGGCAGAGGAGAAATAAAGCAGATGGAATTCATGTTAAAGAACAGCCACAATCGCCCTCCAAAAACAAGGAGAGAAAAGCGGGCAGCCTTAAAGGAGCGTAGGGAGCAGCGTTTATCCAATTAGCAGGGTTGTCAAATTGAATTTATTCAGAATGGAGGGGGAAGCCGGGGGGGAAGGAGGGAAATTAAGTGTCTAGGGCATGGGGGGAGCACGATATTGAAGAAAGGACGCGGGTTTTCTTTCTTTCTTATGCTTTAGCCTTGTCTTTTCAAGGGCTGGAGCTGTTTTCAGGGCACGCCAAGGGGCAGCGAAAGCCAGTGTGCATACTGTGTTAGCACAGGGCTCCTCTCCTGGTAGCTGTGGAAAAAGGGAGGCGTATCCTGCAGGGCAAGGCCATCCTCACATCCCTGGCCCGCCTGCAGCAGGACTGTCTCAGGCTGGCGGGTCCAGCCACCCTGGGACCACCATGCTGCAGGCATCGCCCGAGGCAAGATGCACTGGCTGTGGTGCCACCACTGTGGTGCCACTGAGGAGCTCGTGGCTGGTGTGAGGATGGCATTTTGTTCTTCAAGCGACCTCATGCTCGCTTGCTAATGAAATGCCAACATGGAGGGGTTCGCTGGGGCTCAACGAAGTCAGTCTGATCAATGCCAGCTGGAAAGTGGTGCTCATTTCAGAGGAACTGTTGGATGGAGAGGTGCCAGAAACTGCAGGCGTTGGGTCTTCAGGGGTGCAAGCAAAAGTCGCTTTGCATCCTGTTGCTGATTCGAAGCCAGCATGCCCAGTTGCCTCCCTGGTGATACCACAGGCTGTTGTGGAAAGGAGCTGCCCAGGGCAGTAGCTTCATCTTGAGGAAGACAAAAAAAAAGTCACAGATTGCTGCATGTTTTGTTTAGTTCATTGCTGGTTTGGTTTGTATGAGCAGTTCTGTTGAAGGAAAAAGCTGGTTTACCTGTGACCTGAGTTTATTTTTTAGAGAGGTGTCTGTCACCACTGAATTGCTGAGGACCTGCTTGGAGAAGATCTTTGGGGGTTTTTAGGGTCACTCAGTGCCCAAGCGCAATTTGTAGTTTGCAAGTGAATTCGCTCATCTGCATGGTGGTGGTGCCGTGCCAGGTTTTGCTCTGGATTTTTTCCTTCTCCCAGCTATAAGCACGAATTTATCCTAGGTTTTTATGTTGTGGCTTTCTGATGGACTTGCTGAGCTCACAAGTAGCCAGAAAGAGTCTTTTTTTGCCTAATCACTTTAAAAAAAAAGGGGGGGGGGCGCACTCTAAAGTCAGGAGCTTTCAGTGCTTCAGAGGGAAGCAGGCGAGCTTTTATCCCTGTTTGCACATACACTGTGCTACCTCCTTGACTTTAAACGTGGTGGTGGTGTAATGCTGGGTGCTGCCTCTCTCTGCCCCCTCCTGAGAGACACCACCTGCTTCCCAGTCGGGATCCTGCCTCTCCCTACAGCATCCATACCCCCGTCTCCGCTGGCTTCCCATGTTGTTATGTGGTAGGGGGGAGCGTCCCTCCTGCTGCAAACCTCTCCCTTTCCAAACCCTTTCAGAGAGAGCAAGTATAACTTAATGGTGTGAAATTAATACTTTGGAGCAGGGATGGGGGTTGGTAGGGGTTAGTTTTGCCCTCAGGGGTGTTACTGCTTGATGGTTTAGGGAGAAACAGTCAGGGATGCCCAGGTTGCCCTCTGTGCCCAGGAATCATCCAGGGGACTTTGCAGCTGACGTGTTCAGGTGTGTCAACTGGACAGTATGTTTTCAGCTAGAGGACTATATGTCGTTGTATGGCGGCTTTTTTGGGGATCAAAGACCAACTTGCCTGATGGGATGGCGGTCCCAGTCAGAGAGCTTTTGATTTCCAGCCCTGCCACTGCTTTTCTGTATAACCTTGAACCAGGCTGGCTTCCTCATAGAGCCCTCAGGTTCCCTCATTTGTAAAGCAAAGGGCTACTGTGGCTGTTTTCTCTTTTACATTTTCTTTTTCCAGTGCTTTAAGCTGTATGGAACAACAGAAAAAAATACTGTCTTGTATTAAAAACTAACGATTACAAGTAAAATTAGCACACTGTACTGTGTAAGACATCGCTTTTTTCTGGAGAGCTGAAGTCTTAATGTATAAAACAGAACACTGGGAGTATCGTTGTCCCTACTTGACCTGTTGGAAACAGAGAGCAGCTGCAGTGAATTCTCCAGTCACCCAGGGTGTCCCCAGCTGGTAGTTGGACCTGAGTTGCTGCAGCCTTTGCCTTCGTGCAGAGCAGCCCCTTCCCCGTTCCCCTCTGCACAAAGAGGCACCGGGGGTGCAGCCACCTGACACAACCCCAAAATGCCCTTGTGTGTGCACCGACGAATTTTCCCTGTCCTCCCAATCTGCCTCTGCACTTCTCCCCAGCCTGCCCCTTGAGCCAGGGGTGTGTGTGGGGTGGGGATGCTGCCCTGGAGCGGGGGCAGAGGCTGGTTCCTATTTGGGAGCCTTGTAAATTACAGCCAGCGTGGCAGTAACAAGGGCTGCTTGGCTGGCCCTTGTTAAGCAGGAGGGGGCTTGGGGCTGTGAGCAGCATTTCCTCAGTAAAACCTTCAGTTTCTAATCAGCAAACACCTCTCCCGCTGCCTGTGCTTAATTCAGATCCCTTTTTCCTTTCGAGTTTTATCACACACACCCCCGCACACGCGTGCGCCTTTCTTCCCTTTTATATCTTCATCTCTGGGTTTTCTTTCTTGCTGGGCTCCCTTCGCAGTGCCCTCCGTCCCCGTGCCACAGCTGGGGCCTCGGTGGGCTGAGGTGTGTGGTGGGAAGCTGAGCCGACAGATTTTACAGCCCCACCACCCCTCCATATCTCATGAAGCTCTCGTTAATTTTGTTCTCCTAATGGCCCCTCCTTTGATTTACTGGGCTGTCTGAAAGGGACTTAGAGCTCCACCGACAGGAAATTGTTATTTTAACCTGGCAGGAAAGAATTAAAAATAAATAAACAAATAATTTTTGTTTTCCCTCCTGGCCCTTGAAGCTCTTCAAATTACTTTAACTCTTTCTTTTCCTAGATAGCAATTAAGCAGGAGCTGTTGAGGCTGACGGTGTTGGTGGCTGCAGAACTGTGGGCAGCCAGGGGTAGGTATTTCATAGTGTACCTGCCTCAGGGAGAGAAGGCAGCAGAGCAGGGCAGCATCACACAGCAGCCCTGCAGCTCCCAGTGCAGCCCTCTGCCCAGGACCACTGCCTCTGGGAAGGCAGCTGGAGCACTTCTGGGGCTCCACTGGTCTGCACTGGTCTGGGGCCTTCTCCGCTCCCCACCTTTGCTGCCTTTTCTGGTGCAGACCACTCTGGCAGTACTTTCAGGGACGCTGGGCAGATCGAAAGCTGCCCGATTAATAAAGTTCCTTGCTTTGCACTACTGCAGGCTGCTTAAGGGCAGCATTTTCAAAAGAGGTCAGCTCCCATTTAGGCATCGAAATAAGTTGGTTGCCTATTCAGGAGAGCTCAGCACGTCAAGAACTGAATGCTTTTGAAAATCTGGTTTCAATTGTGGAAGCTGAGAATTTCGAAATCTGGCCCTGGATCCTAATAGTTCTTTTGGAATTGATGTTTTCATTCATTTTCCTCATTATTTTTATGCTAGCCATTTACTTTTTTGTACTTCACTCAGCTGTGAAGGAAAAGGCCACATGTCTCTATTTAGAGCTCATACTCTGCCTGGAGGTTTGGGGAGGTACCGTACACTTGTTGCAACACACCTTCTCTCCTCAGTCTCTGCTCAATATTGTTCAATCTGCCCAGTGCCGTGGCCAAATTTTTTAATCTCCCCTTTTTTCTCCCCACCTATTACCCTTCGTCTTTTTACAGACCTGGGGGCAGCCAGTTTAGTAGTTGCATCGATGTGCCTGGGTGGTCCCAGCTCACGAAGGGTCCGTTACACATTTCTGCGCCTTTGGCTTTGCCCTTCTGGCCAGAGGCTCCGTGCGACGCAGAGCTGCAGGGAGGTCTGGTTGGGAACGTCTTTGCCTACCCCCTCCCCCAGCATGGGCTCCAAGCAGCAACTCTTTTCCATCCAACATTTTTCCGTCTTGCTGCCAAACCCATCCAGATAGGGGGAATGAGTCAGCTTTGCTCTGTAGGCTTCCAGCACGGAGGAACAAGACGTTAAATCCTCCCCGAAAATGTTTCTTCTGCATTGGTGGAAGGCTTTCTGTCTCCAGCAAGTCTTATGGTGTGAAGTAGTTTTTTAGCCTAAATAGACTCCAAGTCTTTTCCAGATGAGTGTAATTAGTGACACATCAACTTGCACATCAGCGATGGTGTCGGTGGTGCGGGTTCTGGTGCAGACAGACATCAGGCACCTTTATGGCCATGGTCCGTGGTGGTTTGCCCAAGATGGCTGTGGCATAACAAAGGGTGCTTTGGTAGCTGTCTTCCATGGGGAAATGAACTTGAGTAACTCAGCTAGTCTCCAAATCGTTAAAGCATCTTGTACAACAGTATGTGCTGGTTGACGGGCGAAACTCTTCAAATTGTTGGGACTGTCTTCTCGGGTGAGGAGAGTGAGTACCAGGGAGGATGGAGTGCGTGGGAGGGAAGTTGTGGTCTTGTCACTCTGGCACTAGAGGTTATCCACACCGGATTTTCATATGTGATGGGGCTGTGGGCTGCAGTAGCTGGACCAGGAGTCTAGCTGATCTTGCTGGGTGCCTTCAGAGTATGCCCAGCTTGATGCCCCGCAGCCAAGCTCTGCCCCTGCTCTCGGCTGCCTGGAAGCCACATCAGGCCATGCTGAGCTTGAGCTAATTTGCCTTGCCTCTCAGCAAGGCTTGTCCTGGTGGCCTCGTGGCCACGCTAACCGTGACTGTGTGACTCCCAGGAATGAGCTGCCTTGCCTTGAGCCCGTTGGGCAGGCCAGCGAAGCGAGCTACATCGACCTGCGACGTGCCACGTGAAGATGCTCTTTGTGGCATTTGCAGAGCTCCAGCTGCAGGTCGCTTTGCTAGGGATCGTTTCCTTTTGAAATTGCCAGCTCAGAGACAGCTTTTCCTATCTCTTCTCAACTTTATATGAGTGTCCCCTCCATCACTTCTCCCCCAAGCAGTGCTCTGGGGCATGGCGGGGGGGAAGGGGACAGCTTGTTTTGCTGTCAGAGGGACAGCCCAATTTGCAGAGATGAATGCAAGCTCTAGTTAGCTGGATTCTTACTGTTGCCGTGTGGATCTCAGCAAGGCTGGCCGTGGACATTGTCCTATATTGCACTTTTGCACCTTTGCTGTCACCAGAGGCCAAGCAAAGTAATTGCTGAGATTTGCCCAAATGCTATGTTTCCTTGCATCAACTTCATAACTTGCATAACTTCAGGAGTTAGGAGGTTTTAGTTTTAGCTTGAATGGACTTGTCCCCTCTTTTTGACTGAGATGGTGATGGAAAGGACATGCTCAAGCAGTGACAGTGGTGGAAGTAGGAGATACTGCTCTGCAGAGCCCTGGTCCTCTTGAGGGTGGTGGCTGTGGCTAATGAGCTTGTTGTGTACCTTCAGGGGGAGCAGACAATGTAACTGCTGTTGGGGCTGGCCGCCGTGGCTGGTTTGGTCTTGGGCTTCTCCCCTGCCAGTGTAGACATGCCACTGGAGCAATTCTGAAATGCCTTTGAGACTCACCAGTCATCTTCTTAGTGCTGCAGCTGGAAGGAGCTCAAAATCCTGTAGCTGCATTATGATGTCCATAAAGGGACGTCTTTTCTTGACTTCAGCTCTTTGCCCTTGGCTGAAGCTGAATTCAGTCTGACATCCGAGGTGTCTCTTGGGGCAGCCACTTAGATCTTTAATCCCCCTGACCTGGCTCGTCTGCTTTAGCATTCATTCATGACGGTGTCTCCAGGGGAGCTGCTGCAGTGTGCAGCTCTTCACAGCAACCTGGGTTCTGATGGGTGGCTTTGGGCTTCAGGGTTTTTGGAGATTGTTGATGCTTTTGAATATGGACCTGGTGGTTTGTCCAGACAGGGTAGTTCAACTCAAAATAGACAATCTGTTTCAGGCAGAACAGTTAATCTAAAACCTTTTCATAGGTTAAAATAGGTTCTTAAGTTAGAATGAAGTTGTATTATGCCACATCAGTGTAATCTGTCCTCAGCTTGCTGAATTGAATTTAAACAGTTTTAAAATGGGACATTTATTTTCTCCTGAAAAAGTGTCCCTTCCACTTCAGAATAATTCCTTGCAGAGACATCCTGAAAAACTTTTATATCTCCTAAGGAGTCCCATCTGGATTGAAACATGGCTATGCCCAGTAGCAACATGGCCAATGTCTCAGGAAGAGGCTGTGAAACTGGGATCACCTCTGTTTGCACATAGCTCAGGACTCATACTACTCGTTTACTTTTGTGTTCAAGCTAGAATATACTCCAGACACACCCAAGAAGTGGTGGCAACACTTAGCACATAGGTCCAGTGACACTTGGTTGGAAATGTTTGTGTTTTGCTCCTGAAGATTGTCTGGTGTGCATTGCTGGCACAGTTAAAAGACATTCACCGTATCAAGTCTGAAACAGGCAAAGGCAGTATGTGTGCACACATGTAGGTTTGTACCAAGGGCTGAGGATGGGATGTCTTGGGAGACTCATAACCATGGAGTCTGGAGAAGTGCTTGCATCAGTTTCTGTAGTGTCCCCAGGCTATTGGCTCAGTGAATCCCTGGGAGTTTAGGGATGTTGGTAGAGAAGCCAGGCAGGGCTGCAAAATCGAGGGAATTCTGAGGGTTTCATCAATCATGTCTCTTGTCATCCACAGGAATCTGCTGCTACACATCCACTGCATCCTCTGAGCAGCTTATGGGATCCTTCCCTGGGCACCCCAGGACACGCTGCATGGGATGGCAATGATACGTGGAAAGAAGAGACCCATGTCCCCCATCCCTTGCTTCATTCTCGCAGCAGCTAGCTGTTTTGCCAAACTGAGTGAGTTTCTGTTCTCACCCATTTGCTCCATTTTGTTTTCGTTTTGCCTTGATGCTCTTTAGCATAGCCATGCCTCAAGCACAAAGTGGTTTCCTCTGTCTGCTGCTTCCTCAGTAGCCTTGCCCAATGGTCTGGGTTTAAACACTCCTCCAGAGAAGGGGATACAGTCAGAGCTGGATATCTTTGGTGGTGCCGAGAAGAAATGGGGTTGGTGTGTATCTCCAGGCACTAGGGTGGGTGTGCAGGGAGCTAAGGGGAAGGTGCAGCACAAGCAGACGAGATGGGGAATGCAAAATATAGCAGCATTGCAGTTTTTTCCTCTGTCCATTCTTTTGCTGAGTCTCACAGAACTTTTTTATTCCCATTTTTTCCCTCTGTGCAGGTGAATCTCTGCAGGTCACAGTGCAACCTGCCTCCATTGTCCAAAAGCTTGGGGGCCCAGTCAGCCTGGGGTGTGTTGTGGACCCCCCCCGAGTGAACCTCACCTGGAGACTGAACGGGAAGGAGCTGGCTGGTTCAGATGAGGTGCTGGGTATCCATATCAAGCAAGGGAAACTTGTCATCACAGCTCTCAATAACCACACCGTGGGGCGATACCAGTGCATTGCTCGTGTGCCTGAAGGAGTCATTGCCAGTGTCCCTGCAGTGGTCACGTTAGCTAGTGAGTAGCTTTAGTCCTCTGCCATCCCCTGCGTTGCTTGGGACATCACTCGCGCATCCCGAGAGGCTCATCCACGCTCTCTTTTCCACGCTGGCCTCAAGGGAGGGTTCTTTTGGCTTAGGCAGTTTTGTAGCATTGTTGATCGTGGTCTGGCCGTCATGTTGTGGCTCATCCATGACCCAACCAGACCTCCTGCGTGGTAGGCTGCAGACCTGTACTGCAGTGAAATACCTGAGCGATGGGGCTTGTGTGCATCGTTGGTTTCCTAACTGGTCATGCTGCCTTATCTGGTTGCTGACTTCTTGACTGAGGTTGCCAAAAAGTACCTGCTGGTGCTGATGGCCGGACCAGTGCCTGGGCTGCTGCACGGCTGTTACCAGTGCTGGGTCAGTGTGTGCTAAGTTTTACTGCTTTCCTGACCCACAGAAAGTGAAGTCCCTTGTCCTGCTTGCACTGTGATGGGACCTGCACTTTTTTGGGTTGCCCCTGAGTTCTTGATAGCCAAGGTAGCAGCCCCCACGTTCACACCAAGGAAAGGTTAGTCTGGTTGCGGTGAGGAGGTGCTCCTGAACACCTGCAGTAAGTAGCTGGTAGTCCTCTGTGCACCGTTGGGAAGATGCCTTGCCAAAAGGCAAGGTGAGGGAGAGGGATGGGGGGAGAACAGTTACACGGAGATGTGGAAGGCAGAGACTCTGCTGTGCTTACTTGGTAAGACAGAGGCAGAAGTTGACAGGAGGTGGATGCAGGAGAGCAGAGTATCTAAAGCCACTCATAATGAGGTTTTTGATTTAAGGGGCAGGAGGCTTTTTTCATTACCCCTGCTGTGATGCCGGGGGAGGGGGGCATGCTCCCCTTTTCCAGGGCTTTGTCCTCTTCCTATGAGGTTTCAGTGGCGCGGCAGCAAAGAGCTACCTTGTTTCTGAGCCACAGCTCTGAGCGAGGGACTTGACTTCTGTCTCTGAGCTTACACTGCTGCCCTCTGGCATTGGTGACAGACCAAGGAGACACGCGTGAGAGGGGGAGTCTCTCAGAGTGGGGAACTTCTCTTACAGGCGTCTGGTTTTGGCCAGACGTAATGCTCAAATGTGAGAAAGTGCTGTATTTGGATGCTTCTGAGGAAGGGCAGCCCAGGCCCGCTTGGAGATGGGGGGGGCTCTGTGTGGACCACCCTTGTTTAAGCAATGGAGAGTCTGATCTTCTCAGAGACTCGTGCAGGTTTTGGTGGAGCAAGTGTACGCAGAGGAGACCACCATCCCCTGGCAGTGGCAGCCCCCAGGCGTGGAAAGGGCTTCATCTTCCCAGCAAGGCAGAGTCTGGGGCTAAGTTTGAAGAAAATGAAGAAGTAAAGATGTTTGTGCAAAGTGGAGGCTGGCTTTGCTTTAAAGCCAAAAGTTATTGGCTTGTCACTGATACATTAATCAGGAGTGAAATGTTTAGGCCAGGCTGGGTGGGAGGAGGAGGTGAGGGAAAGCAAGAGGAGAGTTGTTGAGCTCTGAGGCGGTGTGGGAGGGGGTTGTCACGGGGCCGAATCTGTCGGGGGATTTGGCCTGAGCCCCGTGCTGAGATTAAGTTTCGGAGAACACATTCCAGAGCAGAAAGGGGGCTGTGTGCGCTGGTGGCCTGATAGAGGGAAGGAGAGGAGGGGAGAGGTGGATGGGATTACCAAGGGCATGGTTTGTATTTAGGAGAGCAGGGTGTGCACAGCTCCTCAGCCTGATCGGTTCCTTCTTAGGCTGATCCCCTTTTCTTTTTTTCCCCTCGCCCCAACCCACTACCATCAGCTCTGTCTACTGGGACAAAGCATGGCTGCTTAACCTATCTGTCTGCTTTGGTCTACCGTCAGTGGTGGATGGGACATGAGTCTTAGAGCACCAGAAGGTCCCAGTGTGTCACTCAGGACAAATCAAAGCCACAGCTGAGTAGTCTGTCAGCCATCTTCAGGAGCCAAATCACCTTCAGCTACCAGATTGCAACTGGGGGTGCGGGTGCAAGAGCAGGGGACTTGCCCATCGCTGCAGTCCCTGCCATGGTGTGAGCGCTAGTGCTGAGGGGAGGTCGGGAGCAGTATTCGGTGGAGCTCACGCAACTGGAGCCAGAGTTTGGATGATGGGGGGACCTAATCTTATCATAGGGGACCGCTGCGCTGCATGGGTCCCTTGTCCTCAATGGGAGATGGGGATGGCAGAGGCCATGTCCTACACACCTGGACAGCCTCAGGTGAGAGAGAGCAGGTGGGGAAGACTTGGCAGTCAGTGAGTGAAGAGAGAGAGAAGGCAGCCCAGGAAAGAAACGGGTGTGAAATGTGTAGGAGGGAGACCTGGAGGGGTTCAAATAACCAGGTTCATGTTTGTGAGCTGGAGGCTGCCTGCAACAGTGGCTTTGCAGGGGTCTGAAATAACAGGGGGCACCAGTTTGTGGTGGGACTGAGAAAGCTATGGTAGCAGGTGTGCCACAGGCTGTCACTCCTGCTCCAGAGCTCCTCCACAGGGCCTTGCTCCGAGCTGGTTCAGTGGGGACCACGGTCATGGGGGTGGAGAGCGAAGCCCCTGGCAGGTCAGTATTGCAAGTTGATAGATGTCTCCCCAGTTACCTGCCCAGCTGAAAGAAAATTATTTTGACGGGTCAGGGAGAGAGTGGAACTGGAATGTGACTGAAAGCAGAGGCGGGGTGGGGGGTTGTGTGTGGAAACATTTTCAAGGTTTAGGTTTATTTTGGAAGAGGACCTGGAGTCATTGGAAAGTGTCTTGCTAGGTTTCAAGGGGTGTGGATAACATCATCTGGCCAACTTGAAGGCTATTTCCACTCCTTTCTCTTCGCCTCCTTTGGAGGAGACACCCCTGAGTTCCCCAGGCTGTGCATGCCCAGTCCCTCAGGGTGTTCTTGTGCTTTGCTGACGGTCAGCAAGCGGATAACCATCGCTGCGGTGCTGGCAGCCACAGCCTCACCTTGGGACCCATAACCTTCTTCTCCCATCTGTGGCACAGTGACACTGAGTCCCTCTCTGCTCTCCCTGGCTCTAAGATTTCTTAAGGCAACAAAAGGAGCAGCACTTTAGGCGTTACTTGAGCACTTTTGGGTCCAGTTAGAGCTGGCCTGGTGCTCCATGATCCCACACTCAACCCTGGCAGCCTGTGGCCTACTGTGCAGGTAGATACCTGCTGATCACTGGTGGCCTGGCCCTGCTGCACAAGATCAGCCCTGTGTGGCTCCGAGGCAGCCCTTTGGCCTGGCAGCGATGGGCTGGAGTCTGGGACAGCTTGAATGGATGGAGCAGGGGTATTCCTGGTTTTCCAAGGCAGGCCCTAAGCCTTCACATGTTCAAGAGCTGCAAGGAAGAGAAAGATATTTTCTCTGCCCACTTCCAGGTAGCAAAGTTGCCATCGTGCCAGAAGCCCTGCTCCAGCCCCTCTCATGGATGGAGGTGCTATATAAAAAAGATACGGCTGCAGTGGGCTCTGGTGGGGCCGGGTACATCCACCGGGGACATGAAAATGGTGCTGGGGGCTGGTCCTGCAACAGCAGAAGGCTCCAAAGGTTGAGAGCCCTTGGTGGAGCTCACAGGGCAGCTGAAGTGTGGGACTGGAGCAAAGCCAGTGGGCAGAGGAGGCAAAAGCCATGGAATTTCCAGCGTTCAGCTGAGTGCATGGAAAATCAGTGCAGCAAGCACAACAGCAAGCCTGACCCCTGAATAGACGTGATGCTTAAAAACCAAACAAAAAAATAGCTGAGGGGTGCAACAAAGGAACTCCACCTGCTCCAGTGCATTCCCTCTGGCCAGGGATGAGAGGAGCGCAGGGCATCTGTGTCCTGGGGACACTGTGGGGTAAGGGAGGCTCGTTGCCCCATGTCCCTCCATCAGCGCCGCCGGCGAGGGCAGCTCCCAGCTTCGTGGCAGCACGTGGGGGAAGCTGGGCCTCGGCGCGCTCGTGGGCAGTGACCCTGCGCCGGGTCGGGCTGGGCATCCCCCGGGACTTTGCCGCTGCTGTCTGTAGACGGCCCCCT
>JAVJGJ010000057.1:6847463-6858162 GCA_035590215.1 Microhierax caerulescens | reverse complement strand
CCTTGGTAGCAGCAGAAGGTCCCAGGGTCTGCTCCTGGGGGGGTGTGCAGCCCTGGGATTGCCATACCTCCTCAGGCTTCGTTCTTGGTGATGGGTGAGCGAGGGCCCTTAGCCCTTCAGCGAGACCACTTGCTGTGTGCACGCATCCCTCAAGGAACGTCCCTCTTGGCCTGCGTTGCCATTTATCTGCCCCAGCAGAGGGGAGCAGCTCACTAGCCCTGCCATTACCCCTACCTACACTCTGCACAGGGTGCTTTCACACCAGCAACCTTCCTTCCCACCCACCTCCTTCCTCCTCTTCCTCACCAGGCTCCACAGCAGAGGCAGCCCGGATAATCTACCCTCCTGAAGCTCAAACCATCATTGTCACCAAGGGCCAAAGCCTCATCCTGGAGTGCGTGGCCAGCGGGATCCCCCCCCCACGGGTCACCTGGGCCAAGGATGGCTCCAGCGTCTCCGCCTACAACAAGACGCGCTTCCTGCTCAGCAACCTCCTGATTGACCCCACGAGTGAGGAGGACTCGGGCACCTACAGCTGCACAGCTGACAATGGGGTTGGAGAGGCCAGAGCTGCATTCATCTTCTACAACGTGCAGGTGTTTGGTGAGTGCTGCTGTAGCCCTTGTTTCAGGAAGGACTTGGACTTTCTCCACTGCTTTTAAGGGGAGATACTGGTGCTGCTGTACTCTTCTTCCTGGATAAACCACAATGTAATGAAACCCCCAGTTCATGGTGCCAGTTTCTAGGAGATGGGACAAATTCTTCCTTGAGGGTGGTAGTTCCCCCTTCCTGGTTCCCACTATGGACTGCAGATGATACATCCTCTCTTCCTCACCAAAAGCTCTGCTCTTGTCATTTGTGACACTGGGTTTGCTCTAGCACTTTCTAGTGGAGGACTGGCTGCTGCTTAGACATCCTTGACATTGGCATAGGGAAGACTGTCTTGCTTTTTGTTCTGTTCTGTGGGGAAGCTGTCTGTGGGGTGGGAAATGTAAGGGATACTACTCCTTAGATACCCCTGCCATACATCCTTCCCCTCCTTATAAGCATTAGGGAGGCTAAGCCTGTTTAATTGGATTGCACTTCATCCAGGTGCTGATGTGTTGTTCTGGCACAAGCAGAGAGTAGCATTTCAGCTTAGAAAACTGGGACTTGCAGGTGGCTGCTGTCATCTGAGAGGGGCAGATGGCCTTGGGCCACCTCTCCTTGTGGTTCATGTGGATGCTGAAGGGGAGGTGCAACGAAGTGGACCCCTGTGGGCCTCCACAAAGGGAGGGGGACTTGGAGATAGGGTAAGGATCCATTATTTTGCTTTCATCCCTGCCAGAGAGGAAGGTGCGAAGCCACGACCATGCCATGCTCCCTGCCGAGTGGCACCCAGCAGCCTTGTTTTTTTCCCTGCACAGAGCCCCCGGAGGTCACCATGGAGCTGTCCCAGCAGATCATTCCCTGGGGCCAGAGTGCCAAGTTCACTTGCGAGGTGCGAGGGAATCCCCAGCCCTCTGTCATGTGGCTGCGTAACGCCGTCCCCCTCTCCGCCAGCCACCGGCTCCGGCTTTCCCGCAAGGCGCTGCGGTTGGTCAGCGTGGGGCCCGAGGACGACGGCATATACCAGTGCATGGCAGAGAACGAGGTCGGCAGCGCACAGGCCATGGTGCAGCTGAGGACAGCCCGGCCGGGTAAGTCACTCTCTCCAAGCTTGTGATCATTCAATCCCAGAGCGTAACGCACAGGGAAAGAGCAGGGGGAGCAGGCGAACCAAGTTGGTGTGTAACCCTTCTTGTGTTTGAGCTGCTTTGCTCTTCCCTCCCTGTTACCCTGCGTGTCAAGTGCTTTCTCGACTGGGATCTCCGCCTCTCCCTGTAGGAACAGCTGGTAGCGGTTGTGCTTCTACGTGCAGTGCCACGTGTGCATCCTTGAGCTATCTCTGCGTGGGCGACACGGGTCACCCGGGTGTAGTGCCTTACCCCACGGCTTACTCAGCTCTGCCTCTGGGCACGCACTGGGCAAGAGCAGAAACACTGATGTGGGTGGATTCACCTGGGATAAGAGAGGTCCCACCTGATTCTTTGGACCCTACTGAACTTACCCAGGGTTGGAGGGGCTTCAGAGAGGGAGGAAGCCCCATGTGGCCAAGGCCTGTTCTCGCAGAGGCCCCAAGAGAGGTGTGTTAGGTTCATAGCAGGAGAAGGGGAGACCATTGCTAACACCTTTTCAAGTGGCTCAGTAGTCAGCACCACCTGGGACCTGATACCTCTAAGGTGCTTGTGCTGCGATGGGTGCACAGTGCTGGTCTTCCGAGTTTCAGGGGGCTGAAAACAGCTTCTTTACAGCTCTGCCTGCACCGCAGACTCAGACAGGCATTTACCCTGCCTCGACACTTTGTCTTTCAGGAGCTACACTCAACCCTGGGCGAGATGCCCAGCTGGGCTCGGCTCAGCCTCCAACACCACCTTCCAGGGACAGTGCCTTAAAGCTGCTCCTGGATAAAGCTGGACTGCCAAAGCCTGGGACGACCCCACTGGCAGCATCTCCCCAGTGTGCAGCCAACAGGGAGCTGGTGTCTCCAGCTGAGGCCCCCATCATCCTCAGTTCTCCCCGGACATCCAAGACAGACAGCTATGATCTGGTGTGGAGACCCCGGCCTGACAGCAGAGCCCCCATCCTCTATTATGTGGTGAAGCATCGCAAGGTATCGCTGTTTCGCCCTGCTCCCATCTTTCCTCTGCGCCGTTCCACAGGCGGGCTGGCGGCCTCACTGCACGTTTTCACACCTCGTGAGCAGGTGCGTTGGGGGCAGGGGCACCCATCGCTCACTGGTGGTGCTGGTTGGTGGGACCTCCTCAGCTGCAGCCACAGCCTGTCGAGGTGTGATGAGTACAGGCTGCCAGGGGTTTGCTCTCGCAAAAGGGCCCGTAGCAGTGCCTGTGTGCCGAAGTATGCAGAGGGGGTGTGCACACATGTGTCTTTCCAGCCTAAAGAGCTTCCACTTTGCAGTTGTCTGCTTACACAAGGAGGAAGTCCTGAGGGCAGACTGCGCAGTGACTTGCTCTGTAATGCTTTTTGTCTTGGCGCAAGCCACGAGGATAACTCTGCCTTGAAAGTCTCGGGCTGCAGGACACAGAGCAGCAGCCTGTCTCTGCTGCACGTACCTCAGCAGCTGCCCTGCTCAGCCGCACCGAAGCACTCACACTCGGTGACTGGGGAGCCAGCAGAGAGCTGTCATAGCCGTGCTAAATCATCTGGAAGGTCCTCAGACACTGGTTTTATTCTGGAAGCTGACAGGCAGTGCAGTGTTGAGCATGTTTCTTGGCTGGCAGCACGGCATGAGCACACCACCGGTGCGCTGCTGAGTTCTGCGTGAGCCCCAGGGTTTCTGTCCTCTTCCGTGCTTCTGGGCACCATGGGTAGTGCCAGCAGAGCTGAAGCCCAGCAGTTTCTCTAAATAGCAAAGCATTGTTGAGGTAAAAATTCTGCTTTTGAGGTGTAGAGCTTCTCTTACCATTTAGCTGGGGATAAGTGTGGGAAAAAAAGGGCATTGAATTTACTCGTTTGCTGCTTGTTTTTCCTTTGGGTAGGCAGGGAGTTGCAGTAGAGGCAGGTTTTGCTTTGGGGTTTGATTACATTCCTGATCTGGCATGTTTTGGATTCCCAGCCACTGCAAGGCACCATTTTCCATTATAAGTATCTATTTTCCTGGAACTGTTTGATTTTTGTGAAAATACAGTATAATAGGAGGCTATTACAATCCCTACACATCCTTGATTTCTTTCTAAACAAAACCGAAGTGGAGCGTTTCAGCTAACCCTCTCTTTAAAGAGTCCTTTGTTTTAAAGGCAGAAGATGCCAACACAAGAACACAATAGGGCAAGCTTAAATAAAAACCAAAAGATGCCAAAAGCCTCACCCGACTGTTGGCTCTGGTTGTCTGCCAAGAAGAAATTTGTCCCCTGATGGTGTATCATGTAACTACCAATTCTGTATTCGATCTCAACGTGCAGGCTGGCGTTTGTCTGTATGTTATTTGTTTTTCAGCGCTTCACCTGGAAGGGGCTGTAGGGCAGTGGAGGTCACCATGGGTCACTGCAGTTTGCAGTAATATGTTTTCAGTGTAGTCCAAATTCTCAGCTGGAGACTCTTTCTTGGGATGCTTAAGGTTTGTGTGGAAAGGAATTAGTCCCAATAACCCTTAAACTTGTTTAGAAAATGTCTCTATTAGAGATTCTTAGGATCAAGTTATATAATGATCTGGTTTTGACATCTTTGACTGGAAAAGCACATGTGCAGAGAGGGAAGGAATCAGTTCAGCAACAAAAGAAAAGACTCTTTGTTTGAAAGATGGCTATAAGGAAAGTAAAGCCTACTGACAGGAGACTTACATTTGTACTAGGCAAGGGTCTGCTCTCCTCTGGAAAATATCTGCAGCTGTCTCTTCTTCCCCTGCTCTGATGCTACCCTTAAATCTCTGCAGCCTGCAAGCAGTCAGATGCCACGCAGCCATTACCTTTGTTTCTTAAGAAGTTCTCTTTTTCTTTCCTGAGTATTAGCATTCTTTAGGGCTCCCCTCCCTGGCCTCACAACTCTGTGGGCTCAGGAATAAAAATAAAACAAGCCAAGCATTAATCAGTCAGTGTCAAACGCTTGGAGAAGATGAATGATACGGCAGTCTCGGCATTTCCGTTTTGTTGCTTTGCCTGCATTGCTAATGCTCCTTTTGGCACCGGGTCACTTCAGTGTCCTGCCTGTTTGCCTGCAAAAATATTATCCTTCCAGATGGGGAGAAGGAGGAAGGTCCCACCTTCCCTCCCCCTCTGCATGGGGCATCAGGGCATCACCAAAAAACAAACAGTTTCCAAGTTTCCCCCTTTCTGGGGGCCATGGCCATGTTCCAGTCTCTTCCCTGCAGAAACCTGTGCTCAGACGTTCCAGTTCTCCATTTCAGCCAGGAAGTGCCGGCGGCGAGACTGGGTAAAATGCCATTAGTCAAACAGTTTAGGTCCAGGTGACCAAAGTGGCATCCAGGTACCTCATCCCAGGGAAACGACCAGCATCTAAATGAGCAGCTCACCGGCTTGGCTGCAGGAGAGATTTGGCTCCTAAAGCAGCTCAAGCCTCTGGCTAATGCTGCCTTTTGGGGGTGCTCCTGCCCCAGAGCTTTACGCACACCGAGGGGCAGCAGTATCAGAGGGGACCAGTGGACAGAATGGGGCTGAGTGAACCTCTGGGGTCAGTAAAACACCCAGGTGCTTGGTGACCTGTCCTGCTTATATCTGAATCCTTCAGCTTTGCAAAATCAGGCTGGAAATATCTCCCTCCTTTACAGGCAGGGAAGGGAGCCCTGGTTGAGATAGAACCTGTGATGAAAGTTCCTGAGCTCGGTGCAGGCGAGAAGCCCAGCCTGCCCCCAGCTTTGCAACGCCTGCGTTGGTCTCTCAGCAGGTCACCAACGCCTCGGACAGCTGGGCAGTGAGGGACGTCCCAGCATCGCAGCACCGTCTGACCCTTACCAGGCTGGACCCTGGAAGCCTCTACGAGGTGGAGATGGCTGCTCACAACTGTGCCGGCGAGGGACAGACGGCCATGGTGACCTTCCGGACTGGTAAAGGTCAAACCTTTCCCTGGGTGTTTTGCTCTGAGTCAGGGCAGGGCCCCTCGGAGACATCCCACCCCAGCCCCGAGGCATGGGCACCAGCCTTAGCACAGGGGGGGCTGTTACTGCTCTGGAAACCCATCTGCCCTCAGCTCAGAGTGACTTTCTCAGAAGGGACAGTGGAGGGTGGGACTGAAACAGGATGGGGAAAATCAGCTCTTCCCCTCTGCCTGGGTTGGAGTAAGTCCCTTCCTCCCTTGCTGTCTCAGTTGAACACCTGCAGAACCATAGAAAATAGGTCTGGCGGGGACGTCAAAAGGTCACTTAATCCATCCTCTGCCTGGAGACAGGATCAGCCTGTGGGGGTTGTTCCCAACAGGTGTTAGTCCAATCTGTCCTTAAAAGCTTCTCCTGCACTAAAGGAAACTCCAAGCCTTGCCACGCAGTCTGCTTAGCACCGAGCTCTCTTTGCCACTAAAAGGATATTCCAGATGTCAACACCAAGTCTCCCTGTCCCCTGGCTGCTTTTCACGTCTCCAGCAGGTGTGGGGAATGACATTCCCTTTGTAGCAACCTTCCCCGTGGTGGTGGGCTTGCTCACATGGCCCCTCAGGGCCCCATCTTGTGCTAATTACTACCTTCTCAGGCAGAAATCTAGCAACATTTCAAGAAAACCAATTAAAAGTTTTAGAAAATTAAATATGAGGGGGACCTATGAAGTTTAACAAACCTGCTCCTTTAGCTTTAGTTCCTGCCTGCAGGTTGAGTGCTTTGAACCCCGAGGGCTGTTAGTCTGGAGAGTATCTACCTCTGCGTCGTGGCTGGGAATATTTTCTTTGCTTATGACAGCAAAAATTAACTCTGAGCTGCCTCTCCATGTCACTGATGCCACCTCTCCCTTCTGCACAGGCCGGCGCCCAAAACCAGAGATTGTTGCCAGCAAAGAGCAGCAAATCCAGAGGGATGACCCAGGCACAAGCACTCAGAGCAGTAACCAGTCCGACAACAGCCGTCTGTCCCGTAAGGCCCTCCCTGAACTGGGCAAGGAGGGAGGGTGAGGGGTGCTGGATCTCTTGTGGGTGGCAGCAGCCAGGCCACGCTGGGGTTGAAGCCTTCACTGGGTAAAGCAAGACTGTGCAAAGCTGCATGGGTGGTCTCCAGCTCCTGACGAGGAGAGGTCCTTCTTGGGCACCTCTGCTACTGCACTTGGCAGGCTTAGGAGAGCAGGCTGTCCCCACCATTAATGCAAGAACTTGTCAGAAACGCTCCATCTCCTGCTGAGTTTCACATGGAGGGTTCCAAAAGCCCTGCTGTGGAGTCTGTGAATGGGCGATGCCCAGGACCAACAAGCTACTGTGCACCAGTGGGTGCTGGGGGAGCACAAGGGAGAAACAAGTCCCTTGCAAGTCCTGGCATCGTCCTCTCTCAGCCAAGCCCTGACCAGGGGTGGTTGGTGCCCGTTCTAGCAGTGCAGGGTGCTCCGCTGGGGTATTTTGATGCACTGAAGCATCAGTTCCTGACTTGTTAATCCCATTTGTTGTTTCCCACCTTGTGTTTGCCATTGCTATTATTCACCAGTGCCATTACCCCTTCTGAGAAGTTCTCTCCTTCAATCCTTATCCTGCCTGTGAAGTCCCCTCCTTCAGTCCCCCGCACGCATTCATGTCTTGCCTTTTCTTCCATGGCCACAGCTTCAGTCATGTCTTTCCCTCCCATGTTTTGATTGTTTTCTTATCAAGTTACATTTCTACAGTTCAGAACTTTTTCCCAATTCCTCCTCACTTGGTTCTTCTCAATCTCTCCTGTTTCCACCTCCTATGCTGTCAGTCTCCCCTTGCTCACTGCTTCCACATCTTTTGCTCTCTCTCCAGCCCTGCATCCACACCTCTCGCTGCTCTCCCTCCCCTGACGGGTGCACACACCTCAAACCTTGTCTCACCCTGCTTGAGTTTGGAATGGAAAAGGAGCAAGATGCAGAGAGGAGTAAAAGATGTTTGTAGGGCACAAACTGAAAGGAGGATTTGGGTGTGTTGGCTCTAATGAAGAGACATGAAGGAAGAGAGGATTCTGGACTTAAAGAGTGTGTGCGTGGGTGCAGGGCAGGCAGCCCTTCACCCACGTACCGCTGAGCTACAGACAGGGTGAGAGGGATGTGTTTCACATCCTGATGTCCTTCTGCACCCCTTGCAGCTCCAGAGGCACCAGACCGTCCAACCATCTCCATGGCGTCAGAGACATCTGTGTACGTGACCTGGATCCCCCGTGGGAACGGCGGGTTCCCCATCCAATCTTTCCGCGTGGAATATAAGAAATTGAAGAAGTTGGGAGACTGGGTCCTGGCCACCAGTGACATTCCTCCTTCTCGCCTCTCTGTGGAAATCCCAGGCCTGGAGAAAGGTAGGCAGGTGTTCTCCTCCCTGCTTCCTGGAGGCCTGTAGGAAAGCTGTGCAGTCCCTGTAGGATGGTCAGCCGCCTGTCACATCATGCTTAGCCCCGGCGTGTGCGAGCAAAACAAATCCTCCCCAGCTCCAGCCTTAGATGCAGGGGGAGAAGCTGCAGATGCTTCTCCAGTTTCTCCAGCTGCAAAGACCAGCACGGATTTGACCTCCCTCAGGGAGGCTTGCGCATGCTTTTCTGCATTACAGGATTTAGTTACTAAAGGCATTTGGTTTTGCTATTTACTAGACAGGATGGAACCTTCCTTAGCCACAGGCAAGGCAGATGGGCACACAATTCCCGTTGCACCTCACATGAGGAGAGACGGCATCACTGAGCTGGACAGCTCAAAAGGGACACACATCTACCCCAACTTAAAAGATCAGTAAAACAATGTTTGGGTAAAGATTATTTAGCCTTTGAGCTTTTAACTGATGTACGTAATTTCCATGTATTAGAGGAAGGACGCTTTCCCATACCTGCTTTCAGGTCAGGACATCTTTTGGGGCATCTCTGAATCCACCCACACACCTTCCAGAACTGCTACCTGACCTCTAGACCATCCAGACAGGAACTGGGGAAGGCAAATAAAAGCAAGGTCCATCTAGCACACGGCTGAAATCTGGCTGTTCAGTGTTTGCATTTCAATCAAAACCTCTCTGTAGGCTCTCTGCCTTCTGAAGAAGATGTAGTCCCTCTCCACAGCCAGGCCTCTGCTCACAGTTCAAGTCTTGGAAGACTCCAATCTCCCCAACTCTTGTATTTCCTGTTTTTCCCCTAGGCACATCCTATAAATTCCGTGTCCGAGCACTGAACATCCTGGGAGAGAGTGAGCCCAGTGCAGCATCTCGGCCATACGTAGTGTCTGGCTACAGCAACCGTGTCTACGAGCGCCCTGTGGCTGGGCCATACATCACCTTCACAGATGCCATCAACGAGACCACCATCATGCTGAAGTGGATGGTAAGGTTTGTAGGGGCAGAGGTCTCTGAACGTGCAGAAAGCAGGTGTGTGGGTGCTACCTGCCCAGCTCACACATCTTCCAGGTGTCCACCCTGGAACCTGTCACCAGTACAAATGGGTCTGGGATCCACCAGCTCCCTCCACCAAAGGAGGACTGGGCTTGGGCCACCTAGAAGTGGAGAAAGTCAGAGAGCCTAGGAAACCCTTTTCACCTGAATCCAGCATTGTACACAGGGGCGTTTCAGCAGACACCCCCAGGGTCTTGACCATTTTGTTCAGTGAGCACAGTTGAACAACACATGGTGCAGCTGTTTACTCACCTGGCCAAATTCCTGCAATCCATTAGCACCTCTGTCTGTCGTAGTAGTTTCCAGCAGAGATGTCCTTCACTCCCACTCACTGGGTAGCAGTCCTAAGCGCTGACAATCATTTACAGCAGTCAGTTCCAGAGGATTTTTAGGAGTCGGCAGGATCTTTTAGATCACAAGCCCAGATCCAAGTGTTTCCAACAGCCTATTCAGAGGGATGCATTGCCCTCTTCTCTCCTAGCTGCTTCTAGCCAGAAATTGCTACAGGGCAGAATGGGCGCTGCTGTTCATTGAAACATGAACAGTAGCTGATAAAATACTGGATGAAAGACAGCAAGAGCATGTGGAGCTTGGACAGTACTGCCCTGGGTGGGGGGAGGGACAGAGATGTCCTCAGAAAGACAAGACTCCTGTGGTCACCGGTTCATGGCAGTCACAAGCCTACTGGAGTTAAGGTGAAGGTGTGTTTGCCCTTGGGCCAGCTCAGTCACTGGCGTTGAGGAATTTTTTCTGTTCTGCTGAGAGGGAGCAGAGTACTGGATGCTTGGGGTGATGGGACCAGACTCGTGGCCTGCCTGTTGGCTGGGAGAAGCAGGGTGTGAGTGTCAAACAGCGCTGAGCTCTTGGAAGGAAAAAACAGTGGCAACACAAGGAAGATCCCCCTGCTGGGTTTTCCTCCTGTCCCATCCCATTTATCCCAACTTCTGCTCACCTAGTACAAGGAGCACAGACATCTCTGCTAATTTCTGCTCTCCCTCCCATTCTCTGCAGTATATCCCAGCCAGCAACAACAACACTCCCATCCACGGCTTTTACATCTACTACCGCCCTACTGACAGTGACAATGACAGTGACTACAAGAAGGACGTGGTGGAAGGTAGGAGATATCAAGAGGCTGGTCCCAGCTGCAGTTTCCTCCTGGAAAAGTACACAGCCAGAAGGAGCCTTGTGCAGAAAAGGCACAAAAGGCAGCGGCTGCTGCTGTCCAGGCCTGCTTTACCTAGCCCTGCTGCAGAGCGGGTCAGTCGCACATTCCCCGAGGAAGCTAACGGCACCGTGTGTGTTCCCTCCCCAGGGGATCGGTACTGGCACTCCATCAGCCACCTGCAGCCAGAGACCTCGTATGACATTAAGATGCAGTGCTTCAATGAGGGTGGGGAAAGCGAGTTCAGCAACGTGATGATCTGTGAAACTAAAGGTAACCAGCTTCACAGGGCACCTCTGGGAGCGCAGCCTGCTGCCCTCCCTGCCTGCACCCGTCAGCACAGCCAGGCAGGTACCGTCCCTGCCTGACAGTGCATCATCTAAGCTCAGACAAGGCGATGGAGGCGGCACTGGGGAGAAGGAGAGGCATAGGTTTGTGGATGCTGGTGATCAGTATGTGCATAGACCCGTACCAGTA
>JAVJGJ010000057.1:6829418-6847363 GCA_035590215.1 Microhierax caerulescens | reverse complement strand
TGCATAGACCCGTACCAGTACCCACAGACCCCTTGCACAGAGTCCATCACCGTTTCCCTCAGAGTAGTAGTTACCTTCTGTTTTCCTAATATCATGCAGATAGCGACCAGAACCAGAAGAGCTAACTTGCCCTTGCTGTGCCAGACTCCTGTGTTTGGTTATAAGCAGGTCCCATGTCGTCTTCCAAGCAGCGGCACAGTCACGATAGGAACAGCATTAACTCCAAATGTGTGTTTTGGAGAAGCTGTTTTCCTTTTTTATTTTGCTTTAGCATCCCCAGAGCCTGGCAGATCTGTAAGCACAGAGGACTTGCCTGTACTGCAGTATGCATCAGCCTAGGAAATCCTCTGCCATCCAGGAGCACTTTCTATAAAGCCACCACAGAAGTCCATCCACCCCACAGCAGCACAGACATCCCTGGAGGGGGCTGCTATTCCACCTGCCATGCCTGTGTCTAACATATCTCTCTCTCTCTCTCTCTCTCTCCTCTTTGCAGCTCGGAAGTCTCTTGGTCTGCCAGGTCGTCTTCCACCCTCCACAGTGCCCCCCCAGCAGCATCCCCCACTCAGTGGTGGGCACAATGGCCTGGGGACAGGAGCCATGGTGGCCCGTTCCAGTGACTTGCCATACTTGATTGTAGGCGTTGTGCTGGGCTCTATTGTACTCCTCATCGTGGCTTTCATCCCCTTTTGTCTTTGGAGAGCCTGGTCCAAGCAGAGTAAGGGTTCTTTCTTGAGGGATGATTTACAAGACGTGCTCTGCCCTATGGGTTAGACCTCACTCTGCGTGTAGTTGGGTCAAACACCCAAAATGTGAGGGCTGCACATTTCGGGAAGCAGGGAGAGGGTGGGCAGAGGGCAAGTCTCAAATGTCCTATGGCACCCCATAAAGGCAAAAGGCCACTATTAGTCCCTTGCCCTGCTTACCTTGTTGAAAAGGAGCCCTGGGCCTAGAACCAGGGGAAAGGGGCATTTTTGTCTTCGTGTAGAGCCCCTTTCCACCATTTGTCTCCAGGGGTGCTTTGGGTGCTGAAATAGCTGCCTGATAGGACAGCCTAACACCATCCTTGCTAAGCTTTGAGAAGCTCAACTTCACCTCTGATTTTGGCCTCAGACTTCCTTTTTCTTCCCTCTGCAGAGCAAACCATTGACATGGGCTTCCCAGGAGCTGGGCTGCTGGTATCGTCCTGCCAGTACACCATGGTGCCTCTGAGGGGCATCTCTGCTCCTCGTGCCAATGGACATCCCTATGTCAACGGGCAGCCCTACACCAATGGGGCACACCTGAATGGCATCTGCCCCTCTGCAGGAGTGGGGTATGCAAGCACCAAGCCCCGAGATTACAGTCCAGATGAAGTGCCACCGGTATGTGCACACCTGTGGTTAAAAGTTGGTTTGACATGAGCTGGAGGCCATGGTTGCAGTGACAGGGCTTCTCCAGACGTGGCTGGCACACTTTGCAGCCTGTAGAAGTAGCAAGACTGGCTTCTTGAAAGAGATTTCCCCTTTGCAGGGGAGTTGGAGGCATGGGAGGAATGGGAAGTTCTCCAAAACACAGGTGGTTTTTTGGGGCAGTGGCTCTAAGTATGGAGGAGGCAGTGGGCAAAGGCTACTTTTATGGGAATGGTTCCTGTTCCTCCTGAGCAAAGCTCACAGGGACTGACAGTGTGAGGAGTCTGTGTGTAAACAGTAACACAGGCCAAGGCAGTGCCACAGCTGAGACGATGGACTGGTTATCATCCCCAGTGACGCAGCAGTAAGCCTCAAGTGAGTGTTTCAGTGCTCAGTTCCACTGTTCTCTGTAGCAAAAGAAACAGTTTCAGCTTTCACTGCCTTCTGTCATAAGAGCTTCCCCAGTCTGCCCCACAGCTCTGGCTGCCAGATCAGCACCTGCCTCAATGCTGCTGCGTGGCATTGCTCTGCTGAGAATCCTTCTCTCTCCTTCCAGTCACACGAGGAGACCAACGCCTTGCTGCAGGCAAGAGTGCTGCAAAATGGGAATGCCCAGCAAGACTACCAGCCCTCCAGGTTAGTCCCAGCTTGTGGACGGGCAGAGTGGAATAATCCAGCGGGACCTACAAGACTACGTGCTCCCAAAAGCTTGCCCTCACCGTGCTCCCATCTGTTCACTTGGGAACCAAATCAGTGCACCAGCACTAGGCCTTCTTGGTCTAAATACTCATCATAGAGCTCATTCCTCTTATGTTCCCGGGAGGGGGGGATAATTTCATTGTAGAGACAGCCACAACCTGCTTCCCCCTGCTCCCTTCCCTCCCCACTCCTAAGCCAGAAATGAAAAGTAGGATGAGCAAAGCTAACGTCTAGGACGGGATGCTGATAAACAGCTGCCCCAGAATCTGACCAGGGTCCAGCTGCAGGTGCTTTGTGTCTCACTGTTCAGATGTCAGTCAAGTAGTTTCTCATGCTCTCCAGGAGGTGCTACTCCTCCCAGCTCCCGTGGCACTCACCAGATGTTGAATCGTGGATACCAGGTCCCATCCCCTCATTCCCATCCCAGACAGGCATCCCAGTTCCTGCTCTTCCCCTTATTTAGGAATGCCCAGTGCCATTGCATTGATGGAGCTGGCTGAGATGTCACATTGGTCCTATCTTTTGAGGAGGAAAGACTTGTTCATAGTGCTAAATCTCTGTGTGCCTCCCCAGCTTGCCCAACTCAAGAACAGACGACAGCTCTTTCCTCTACAGTCTCCCAGATGATTCCACTCACCACCTTCTTCAGCCACAAGACGACTGTCCTCACCTTCAAGAGCACTTTGTTGGTCTCCATCATCCAGCAATGGGCCACAAAGTAGAAGGCACCAGCCTGGACACCCGACGGGATCCCCTGTTCCACCAAGGTCAGTGACTAGAAGACTGCTTGCTTCATCTCATTGTTTTAGGCTGGTTTTGAAGGGAAATCTCACTGTAGAGCCTTTCCAATGGCCCTATTCATGCTTCTGTGGTACAAGGACAGTTTTAATGCTGCATAGAACAGCAGCATGGAAAGGCCATATTAGCACTTGGAGACTGCAAGTTGCCTCAGTCAGTTTTGGAGGAGACATTTCTCATTTCTCCCAAAGCTTGAGCTGTATGCTGCTGGGATGCCTCCAGTTGCAGAGATGCTGTCCTTCAGTCCTTCTTAGTTTTGCATTTTCCAGACCACCAGTAAAACAACAAGGTCGCTGAAAAATTACGTGATTCCACCTCCCTAGGTCCTGATCCATTGATCCACCCCTGCAGTGTAGGTCAAACTTGTCATGTGCAAGCATAGGATCAAACTCCCACGTAGGCAGGACTTCCAGAATGCAGATCTCACTCTTTGATCAGTGCACCAATCCTCACAGAGTGGACTGTTGACTAGAGAACTACCACAGCATCTCTTGTTTCTGCATGCATTGTAATCATTTCTTGCTCCTTTCACTTTCAGGAAGCCCTTGCTGCCTAGGCCTAGTGCCAGTTGAAGAGGTAGAAAGACTAGACTGCTGCCAGTCCAGAGGAGATCTCCATCCCCAGAATCCAGCGATCACATCTTTGGGTCAGGATCTACCAAGACATCTGAACAGCAGCCCACCACCACTGAGGCCCCTAGAGACTCATTCTCCCACCAGCTAGGGACCAACCTGCCTTTTGCAAAAGACTTATTCTAAAGAGAAAAAGAGAATGGGTATTTATTTTTGTATAACACCCCTATTTATATATTTATGCACTTGTATATAGATGTATATGTGCCTTTTATAATGCTATGGAGACAGAAGGCATCCTCAGCAAGGTCACAGGAGGGCTCAGGAAACAAGGAAGGCAGCAATTGTCCGTGGCACCGGGCTGTTCATCAGAGCACAGGATTGAAACAGCAGCACGAGAGACGTCGCAGGACACGGACCCAAACAGAGCTGCCGCCGCTGAGATCTAGCACCTCTTGCAGCGAGGGCTTCACGAGAGAGAACGGCATCAGCAAGGCCTTTTCCTCTTCCCGACAGGGAGGTTTGTCCCAGGAACACACTCCTGTGAATGGACTGGAGTTATGCACTCTGCCTAATCAACTTAAACAACCCTTCACGTACACGCCATCTGCAGCTGCCTATCTGTAAAGACAAACCCACGCTTTAACATCTAAAATAAAGGCTTTAGTCTTTTCGGTGGCTGGCTGTATGCTAAATCCTCCCACAGAATGAACCTGCTCTTTTTCACTTGCAGACATAGAGCAAGCAGGATACCTGGGGAAAGGTGACGTTTCCTGCAGTTACAGTTTTGCAAATAGCCACCGATGTAAATATTAATGCTGAGCTCAAGCGAAGAGGGGTGGCTGCTACCTGTGCCAGTTAAGTGACATAAAACATCTAGTGAGGAGCACAGCTAGAGGAAACTTTCCCTTACCTGCAAGGCCAGCTGTATGGGTTTGGTGATGGGGAGGGAGGCACATTTTGTTTCCTTATCCTCCATCTCCCACTCAGTGGTTTTCCAGCTTCCAGGCCTGGGGATAAGGGTGAGCTTATCCCTTAAGGATTATTTCCTTAAGGATTATTTCCTTAAGGAAAGGGGATGCTCGGCCCTTTCATAGGGACCCACGGAGAAGGCAGGCTGCAGAAGTACCCTTCATTTGGCTGTCCCAGGGGCAGTGCTGGGCCTGGCTGGGGTAGGGTTGGCTTTGTCTGAGTGTACACCAGCCAGAGGAGCAGAAACTACTGGCAAAAGGCAGGGAGGATGAGCAAAAGCAGCTGCAGGTTGTTCAATCTGTTTAATTAAAAACTAGCAACCAACCCCAAGGCTGCCTGTGCACCCTCAGAAACTCTGCACCAGAAGAACAGTGCAGCGCAACCCCTCCGCTTTGGGGGTGAAAGAAGTTTTCTTGGTAAGACAGGGTAAGTGCTGTAAATGATCATGCACTGCCACTATGCTGAATGTCAGAGGCAAAAGAGAATAAAACCTGAAAACATAACGGCGCTCAGCTCGCTCTCACTCTGATCAGGCAGGTGCAAGCCAGTGTAATTACAGGCTGACTTTGCATTTGCAAAGTCAAAAAACCCCCAACAAACCAAAAAACCCTCCTCCTGCCAGTAAGTACCACGTCCTGCGTACACTGTGGGTTAGTTTTCTACTGCTATAAAGCAGAGGCAAGCAGGAAAGTACCTGACTGACTCCAAACCCACCTGAGCGCCGCAGGCCCTGAGGAGAAAGGTCCCTTTGCTTTCTTTAAACAACTAGCCCTTCCCTCAACTCTTAACTAGCTCAGCTAGCAGAGAAGTGCCGTATTCCTGCTAGGATAGTCAGCAAATAACAAAAGGCACCCTCAAGGCAGACCTCTTTTACCATTTTTGAGAACACGGGTACCAAAGATGTATTTGCCCACACAAAACTCATATCCAGCCTTCAACAACCCCTTGTTTGAAGGGCAGACATATATACATGGGGGAAGGGGGGGGCTGGGTGCAGCACCTGCCCAGTGCCAATCTCTGCAATGGACTGCTACCAGAATTTACCAGTTGTATGAGCACTCTTTTATTTCATATCTGTTGCTACGGTCATATTTTGATAAGGGAAACAAACAGAACCTTTTACCACTAAACCCACGTACAGCCAAAGCAATTCATCTCACACTTCCAGCTATGACTGCTGCCCCAGCTAACCGTGCCGGTTTTTAAGGGAGACTTGTACTGTTCGTTACCGTTTCTGGTGTAAGAAGAGGGAACGATTCAGTTGGTGTCTCAGGGCCCTGCAGTGATGAAGGCTGCAGAAGAAGGCACTCATCTTTTCTGCTAAGGAGAGCAAGGTCTCTTAAGCACCCATCTTTTCTCCTTAGAAGACGGATTTCTTCTTTTAGGAGGGCTGTGTCACGAACCATGTGCTTGAGCCGTGACTCCAGCCTGACCTTCTCTTTTATGTCAGTAGTTCGGGTACCCTGAAATTCTACTCCCTGTAAGGAAAGGAAGAAAATATCTCCTATAAACACAGGAGAATGAACAGTGGAAGTTTGTTTCAAGCAGGAAATTGAAGCTTTCCAAGAGGCAGGACAGCTTCGTGACTTTTCCACCAAGTAGTCAGAACTACTTGGAAGTCAAGAGTGAGAGACTCACTGAGTTAGACTCAGGTGGTCACAGGCAGCTGCCTTACTCCCTAATACAAAGTAAAGAAAACACTTTAATTCATTTGGCTGTTTCCATGTAGCGAAGGAATAATATTTTACTTGCCGGAAGGCATTTTTTAATTAGAAATAAGATGAGTTTGTTTCAATATTAGAAAACAGTAAAGAAAATACAGGGAAGCTAAGGTACTGCCTACCTCAGGATCAGCTCATTCCTCTCCCCTTCTCCAGGACCTGGAGCACTTGAGCCACTAGACAATATTAGCTCAAATTGCTGACTGCAGAGCAGGATGTGAGACCAGAGAGCTGGTGAGGGCCAAGTGATCCCTTACCCATTTCTGAACACTTCCAAGCCCACACGTAGCACAGCAGCTAAGAGGCTTACCAGATCATTCTTCAGTGAATCCAGCTTAGTTTCAAGTTGCTGCTTTTCAAGGCAAAACTGGTTCAGCTGCTGCAGTTTGCTGGTGTTTTCCTTTGTCAGCTTCATTAGCTGCTGCTGCAGGTCTAAGATTCTTTCCTAGAAAGATATAAAAGGTTGAGCTGGGATGAAAGAGGACAAAAAAAGCGAAGTGGGAAAGAAGTGCTAAGCACAAGTGCCACAGAAGAGAGCTAAACAACAGACTGATCCTGCATACACCACCTGATCCCACAGCGCTTTTAGCACAATCTATCATCGTCTTTACTTTTTTCATATTGCAAATGCTTAGGTAGATGAAGCAGTTAGGCAAAAGTGTGGGAAAGAGAAAGCCATTAGGTACATAGTACTTCCATATGTGCCCTTCCATAAGGGCAGCAGAAGAGCGTTGCCTGTTCGCACCACAGTAGCTGAGCCTTGCCCCCCCCCAATAGAGACATGAGGTTTTCTGACTGCACAGACTGGCACCCCAGGCATGAGTCAGGGCAGTCCCCTACTCAAATAGTTTGTCACCACAGGCAGTGAGAGGAGGCAGTAGGTTCTGTATCCCAGCTGAAAACCAAAGGAAAGCACTCCGGAAGAGCTTCACATAGGGACTGAAGCAGAAGGATGCATTTGAGGAAAGTAAAAGATTATCAACTAACTCCATGAGAAAATAGGATGTGTGTCAGCAGCTGGAACAGAGGTAGAAATTATTATGGGAAATGGGAGTTGGCCATTATGGTCCAACTATTAACAACAAGCAAAAAAACCCCAAACATGAACATTCACAGAAGGTTTTAGTGTAACTATTCAGCCCCAGGGAAATGAAGCCTCAACAGATCATCATAACACATCCCCCTCCTTTTCCTGCTCCTTACCTCCCACTCTTTGAGCTCCTGGGAGTGCACATATTCTTTCTCCATTATTTGCACTTCCAACTCTTCCATGCGTATGTTACCAGAGTGTGCTTGAACTGCTTCAAAATCCACCAGCCGGCCAAACTTCTTCATCATCAGATGACTGCACTTCTCTTCCAGTCCTAGCAGAAAAGGCATAACACAAATGGCATCACTGCCTTTCAATGGTTAAGGACCTTACCCCCAGATTTTTATCTGCGCTCTTTGGTATGTGCTCTGTAATAAATAATTCACACAAAGCCACACAGAGCTAACAACAGAATGTTGCTGTTTGTCCTTGCCCATGACCATGTCTGTGTGGTCACTAAGCCACACTCTGAGCCAGTTCTAGTAAGCCATTCCCACACCAAAGGCTATGTAGGGCCCCTGCAGGTTTGGTGGTAGTAGACACATCTTTGGGTTTGGTCCTTGGGAAAGTGTTTCAAATAGGGCTTGCTTCATTCTTCTTATGTTACACAGAGGAGGATATTGCCAAAAAAGTTTATGCTTTAGGGAAAGTACTTTTTTCTGCGCAGTTCTGGTTTATGGCCAGAAACAGCAATCACGTGCCCTGACTTCAAGTGTCTCATCTCAGTCAACTCTCCTTACACTAAGTTCCCAAATTATTTCACACATCCTAATGACTCTGCAGTGCTGGAGAACTACCAGTGCTTCATCAAAACAGTCCACTTGATCTGCTCTTTCCATTTTATTTTCTGCAGTAACCAGCTGTGACATCTGCTTGAGTGTAAAGACCGACATCTGGTGAGTTACCCCCACGCAGTGAGGGGGACAGAATGAGCATTAGTATGCTGTGCTGTTCAAAGTCTCTGTTACTCACGTCGAATCTCTATCTCCATCTCCTTTTTTTCGCGGACAAGCTGCTTATGATGCTCCTGGGCCTTCTTATAGATCTCTCTTTGCATTATGTTTTCATTACGTAGGTCCACAATTCTCTTCTGCAGATACTGTAAGGACTGGTTGGCAAATACCAAAGCCTGGGAGAAGTCACTGGGCATCTCCCCATTAACCAAGTACTCCACCTGCGAGAAACAGCCATAAGCAAGGCTGACTTTACTTATTAAGGATGCTGGTGATCTCTCTGGATAAGAAATGTGTGAGCATTAGAGAACTAATGAGTGAGGTAATAGTAAGCACAGGCAACTTTTTTTTTTTTGAGCCAGGGAATCACTACCAGTCAGCAAAGCTTGAAGACTACTTAAAGCTGCGATGACTGCCTACACATAAAGCTGTCTACCATTCTGTGGCACCTGAAACAATGGAGGAATAAGGGGCTCCCTGTCAACTGTACTTTTGAATGATCTGGGAGCTGCAGGATTGTGGATTCAGGCCTTTGACTCTTATGTCTTTATTACCAACCTTTAAATGAATGGTGAAAGAACAAATGGAGAGAGCTGAGCTTGCCTTAGAGGTATATAGGCCAGAACAGGCAGAGGCCTCTCTTCACTCTCTAAGGACAAGATTCAGCCCAGAGGAAACAACAGTATTGTCTTGAGTTTTCCTCTTCATTTTCTACTTATCATCCCTGTGCTAACAGCTGTGTAGATGAATGCACTGCATCCAGTCCAGCATTATTGAATTGAGCAAAACTCCCACTAGTTTAGTTTGGGGGATACTTTTGGCTTGGTTTTTTGGAGTGGTTTTTTCCCAGGAGAACATCACTAGGTATGGACCTGAAGGAAAATCCCATGCCAAATCTATAAAACACTTGAAGATCATGCACGTTTCAGCAATGGGCTGACCTGCCTGTCCTTACTCCTTTTATTTCAGTATAGGAGAAAGAAACAAGAACAATTTAGAGGAAATAGCAGCATGAAGTTCAATTAATACTTCACTCCCAGGACACTATGGTGAATCAGGAGCTAAGGGCCTCAAAGAACAGTACCACCATTGTTTAGACGTACATGGCCATTCTGCACCTGCAGATGCACAGCATCTCGAATTACCTGATGGAGTTTCAAAGGCACGACTACATATAGCTCATTCAGTCTCTGCTGCTTTTCCCACTGAAAGGTCTCCAGTGCTCTGTCTGCAGCATCCAGACTGGTTTCCACTACTTTTGCCTGCAGAAAGACAAATTGTGGACAAACAAAAATCCTATAGTACTCAAATACATAAGGCAGCAAGGTTCTATGTTAGAGTTCCTGATCCAAAAAAGAAAGAAGTATTTTTTTTTTTTTTTTAAATGTGGGGGGTTTTCTACATAAGATGATAGATGAGTTTCAAAGGCAAACACAAGGCTCATCTACATATTCAAGCAAGATTCTACCCTGAATACCTCCATACACAGGTACACTCGCAAACGGCTCCTTAGTAGAGAAGCCCTGTATGTATCGAGAGACAGCTGCTTGGCTTAGTGTCTAAAACACTTCTAGATCTACAGAGCCCACAATACATTTTTTACTGTGTTATGCCTGGAAATGCTTATTGATTCTGCATGAGAAAGAAACAATTCAGACTCAAATGTCAGACCCCAGGGTGAATATGTGGCAGCTGGCACTTAGGAAAGCCTTTAAAAACTAAACAAAAAATGTTGTAAGTTAAGCATATTTGATGGAACATTTCTGAGACACAATAAAAGCAAGACTTGCATAATGTTATTTTGGCAGAAGTCTCTCTCTATCCCGGATAACCCTTCAAATTGATATTTTTGAATTAGTATAAATCAAATGTCTTGATGAACGCAGGAGCTCAAAAAAGCTAAAAGGAAAACTTGCACCAGGAGAGTTTTTTCAGTAATTACTGTGACAAAAGAAAAAAAACAACAAAACCAAAACCTATAATCAAAAGAAATAGATTGAAGAATAGCATTTGTATGCATTTATTTTAACCTATGTTTGTGTTAGGATAAGTATTCTTTAATATTTCCATCCCCACACATGTACAGAGGACAGGAGACTACATCAGGTGTTTCATCTGAACTGCAGAATCCAGTTCCTGCTGCCACACGATGGCTAGGCAGCTGGGACAGAACTGGACCTAAAACCTGAATCCAGCCTTGTAGCAGCTAAGGTCACAGCACCTTGAGTGACCCTTTTCAGGAGGACATGTGACCCACGTTGAGCTGCCTGCTGCCTCTATTTGGGTGTATTTGGTAGATATCTCTACCCAAACTGAGGCCTCTCAAAGGGTTAGGATTTTGGTTTTAAATCTTAGCCAAAATCACTAGCACAACATTGTCACTGTAACGGAGCCAGCTGATGCTTGCTGAGAAGAAAACACAACAATACCTTTTTGGCCAAGGTATTATATTTCTTTCTGAGGTTAGAAGCAACTTTCTTCTTCTCTCTTAAAGCCTTCTCAATGTCTAACCGCTTCTGCCGGAGCTGGATGGTGTGTTGGAAGAGTGCCTCATTGCAATCTGAGAAGAAAGGAGTTGAAGAATAGCTTAGTTTCCTTATGACTGCACTATAGTTACAGGCTTGAGCTAGTAGCTTCTCCTGCTGTGCAATCTGCCCAGCGTTCCCCATAATAAGATGATGCTCTTGGCTCCCTAGAGCTTTCTCAAACATAAACCACCTTCCTCCATGAGGGGATGAATGTCTTGGGTAGATCTTTTTTTAATTTAAGTTCAGTCAAGACAGTTTGTTTCCTGAAGTAAGACTAAATGCATCAAAGGCAGTATTCAAGCCAAGTGCTCAAAAGTCAGCTCTCGTAAGTAATGCAGTCCCAGTAATTAATACATGTTACAGTATAATCTTCAATTATGCCAACACGTAGGGTTTTTTTATCCATAGCACCCTTCACTAGAAACGATGAATTTTCTGTAGGGATCATTTATAGCTCTATTTGTAAACACAGCTGTGGTTCATAGAACCTGTTTCATTTGTTTCATGGTAAGGAAGATCCATGAATTTCTATCCAACACAGTGATTTCAGGCATACTAATCAAGTGCATAATTATACCCAAATCAGCAGGCATTACAAAAAAAAAAAAGTCCAATAAAGGCAAGGGGAATGACACATGAAGAGACAAATACGAAGAGGCTAATGCAACATGTAATTTCCCTGTTAAATTAGTAATTTCGACTTCTTTAATAAAAAGTAAAAATCTTCATTTCTTCCCAAAATTTCATTGAAGATGAATGAGGAGTTAATCAGAAATTCAATTTGTGGAAATGATGTTAAAATCCAATTAAAAAAAATATATGATAAGGTAATGTGTTGGTAAGTTCTAACTGAAAGTAAAGCAGTATTGTTACGTGCTCATTGACATATCATTTCAAAGATATGTCCTTATTTTAAAAGCACAACAACATCCTAAACTAGTTAAACTCATGCAAAAGAAAAGGTAGGAGGCACGGGGAAGTTGCTTGCCTTGGTTGAAAGAACGAATGATGAAGATTTTGCACAGTAAAGCTCCTCGCTTTTCAGAGACCCTTAAGAGAGGAGCCCAGCAACAGGCAATTGCTGCACAAATCCACGAGGGGGTAACAAAGACCTTAGTTTAACAGCTGGTAGCATCCCCCCAGCTAGCACAGGCAGCAGGTTTCCAGAGAGGGGCTACAGCCTCCCACCAGTTCCACTCCTGAGAGGAGCCTTTTCTCTCCAGAAAACAGGCAGGAAATGGTGAATGGTTCTTTACACAAAATAATTAATTCTTAGTGCTTAGCTAAGTTTTATTTTTACAAAGTTTTTAATTAGGGTACCATACAGTACCAGCGGTTTCATTATCTTTGCTGAGATTTCCTGGGGAGAAGTGCCGCACTCAGGAGAGGTACACAAGTTCCAGCCCTTAACAGCATTAATATGCAGTGAAGAATGAAAAGTTTTGTGTTTTCTTTTTAAACACACAATATTGCCGCTAAACTAAAACAAATAGTCAATGCAAGGAAATGATGGCTTAGGTACTCTTTGGGCAAACAGAGCCATCGAAGACTTCATCTTCAGATCCAGAATTTTCTTTGTCAGTCCCAAAGCTGGACTCTTCAGTGTTCTCCTCTTCGTTCTCATCTTCTTCATCTGGAAGAAAAGGACAGTACTGCTGGTTTGCAGAATGCCCATGGACCTGCTGGCTGGGCATTATGCCAATCTGCTGGTGAACACAATCCCAATAACCCATGAAAGATCATCCTGGTAATATGTGAATCCAGGTACCTTTTGCATTGATCTGGTAACTCCACAGAGAGAAAAAAAAATGAGGGAGAGAGATGACCTAGTAATGCCAAAGGCACAGATGCAGGCAAGTTTTTGGGACTTTGGTAATGTGTCCTCTATATGTGCTAGGAATCTAAACCTTGTGAGTTTACCATTCTGCTATGGAGACTAATCAACCAAGCAAAATACGAAGGTACAAAACTGTCACAAAAGCATCACTGTGTCTGTGCTTTTTGCTAATCATGTCCTACTTGAAATCAAAAGCCACGCCAAAGAGAAAGCACAAGTATTTTAGCTCAGTAAGACTGCCTAGCCTTAACAGTTTAAAACAGAGTCATAAGATAAATTAAATCCTTTCATAATATGTTTAGTCCTGTGACTAATAGATGATTGCAGATTAGGTCTATGATCTCTCATTAGTCAATGGACAGATTAAAGAAGAATGTCATGAACGTGGCAGACTAATCACTTACCCATAGCTCCCATTGGTACAGCATGGGAAGTGCCTATTTAAAGCTTTGCCTCTTCCTCATACCAATTACCAGTGCTCAATATTGATTTACAGGAAGTAAATTGCAGGAGCTGTCATCAGACCAAATATAGTCAGTTAGAGGCTGAATTACATCATTGGTATCATTCAAGACATCTGCCACAGAACATGGATTAGGACACAAACCTGGGTAGGTCTGATCTATGTTTTTTTGAACTGAGTTCAGTGTTTCATGTATTCAGGGCTCAAGCTAGATTTGAGAGATGTTTACTTGACCACATGGAAGCATGTGTAACAAATCCATAAAACAAAAAGAACAGCATCTCCGACCTGCTTCTCTTTCTACTTCTTTTTTTTCCACCCAGTCGATTTTCCTCTTCAGAACCTTGGTCAGAAAATGGGAGAACTCATTGTTTTCTCCAAGGGATGCTTGGAAGTTGGCATAAAGAACTTTCTCATGTTCCTGAAGCTTTACAATCTCATCCTTTCTATCCTCCATCTCTGCAAGGTAGCTCTTCAATTTTGACTAAACAAAAAAAAAAAAAAATCCTACTTCAGTTAAAAGGTACAACCCACGCTTGTGTGTAGGATGTATAAAGTGCATACAGGATCTATGAAATACAAGACTTGTCTTTCTCTCTTTAAACCCATGTTTCAATCAAGCAGAACCTGGAGGTATGTTCTTAAATTTAAGCATATCATTTGTCACTATTCCACATCATGAAGTACCTATTAAAATACAACTGTTAAGATTACAAAAGTGACCATCCCAGGCTGATTATCAAGAGATTCTTGTTTTTTAAAAATTTAGCACTAGGCACTGGATCAGTGCTACTATAAAGCAAAAAAATGCCACTATTTACGGTTTGCTTTTGTTTCAAGCCATGCATTAGCAATACTGTTAAAGGAGAGACACATGGTGTATTTACTTGCATGGCCTCCTGCTCGTTGATGAGAGCACTAACATGCCCCTGGAGAAGGTTCTCCTGTTTCTCAAGGTTCTTCAGGATAAGCAGCTCTTCATACCACATGATGTAGCGCAGGTCAGCACTTTTCATCTGGACATCCAGCTTCAGTTTCTTGTGCCGTAGAAAGCAAAGTTCAGCATCAAAGCTTATCACCAGCGCATTGATCTGGAGCATACGAGAGAGTCAAATGAGGAACAAGGAAAGCATTAGGAGTGGAGCTAAACATGTAAAGCTAGAGAAAGGAAAAATTCTCTCTGCTAAATCAACAACTCTCCCACGGTATTTATTATGGATTACTGAAGCCCTTAAAGACAAAGTTAACCCCAAACATGCCTTCATTCTCAGCACAATAGTAAGAGAATCACCAGGGCTTCAAAGGAATGTTTCACTGCATCCCACTCTGCCCCCAAAGTATTTTACTCTTCAGGGAATGTTTTACAGTAGCCTGAAGTAGTTAATGTGACAATCCCAGAGGGAGCAATGAAGTCTTCAGCCTCCCCAGACTTCTTTCAGAATACCTGCCAGCTCTTCCCTTAGACATTTACAGTTAAATCAGCACTAGCAGCTGCCAGCACTAACTGATATATATGTGATAGTCACAGCAGCATGTGGATATTCTTTCAAAACCTTCACACACAGGAACACAAGGGTGTTTGTGTTGGGGTAGACCAAAGAGTCAATGGCCAATAGCAGAAGTTAGAGAAAAGATAGCAAGAAACAGAGCAAACGAGTGAACAGTGGTACACGTCTGGCATGCTCCTCTCTGTACCCACCTGAATTCTGACTTAGGGGCATCCTGAGCTTGAAGGAGTATGTTTGTGTTCAGCAGCTCTGAATGGATTTTTCTTCCAGATTTTATGAAATGGTAGTGTTAGGATGTGGGGGAAGCTGAGTTCCAAAGTTTAGTTATTGTTGAATAGGAAAACTACTTCTGTCTGCATGTTTCAAGCTTTCTACATGACCATTTAATCTGATATCTCTTCTTCTTTTAAGAGGTGATTCCCACTTTCCTTTTCTATGTTATTCATAATGTTATCACCTTTACTACAACCCTGTCAGTTGCCCCTTTTCCAGGACAAAGATGCTTTATCCATTTAGATGTGCCTTTTAAAGAAGCTTTTCCATGACTAAGCATTTTGTGTACCTTTTCTAATTCTACAATATAATTTTTAAGAATAAAGAGTTAGGACTACAATTATTTAAGAGCTGAGAACATAATGAAATCTACAAAGTTGTAGTAATGATCCTTTTTTCCCCTCTTTGTCACTTTTCAAGTAATTTCTAACATTTTACTTGTCTTTTTTTACCAGAAAGCTAAAAGTTTCATAGAACAATCAATAAGAAATACAAGATCTGTTTTTCAAGTGATAACAGTCAGTCACAGTTAGGGATGTATGCTGATCCCTTCGAATCAGCACTTTGGAAAGAGAAGAGTAGCTGCAATCCTGAGGTGGAAGGAGTTTTGGTTTTATTTCTGGTGTAGTATGATTGTTCAACCTGACAAAAATAACTTTTGATTTCCTACCTTTTTAATCAAGGTCTCCTGCAAGTACAGATTTTTTATCTTCTTCCTCTTTAACATTTCAATTTCCATTTCTGTTGGCTCTGCCTTCTCAATCTCAAAAACGTTTTGCAGCTCTGTGACCACAGATGATACTATTTTCATTGGCTGTGCAGCTGCAGCCAGTGCCATAGGGTCAACCTCTTTAATGGAAGGAGCTTGAAGAAACCCATGCCTAAATGTATGAGATGAGGGAGACCTTTCCAGTTCTTCCTGGAGCTTTGCCTTGGCCTCCTGCTCTGCTTTGAACTTCAGAAGAATGTCACTGTTGTACTCAAGTTTTTTTTCAGGAACCTCATCTGGGTGTAACTGAGGTATCAGGGGAAGAGGGAGACATTCTGATAAATCCAAGGCTGCCTGTATGGATTTCAATTCTTGCACTAAACACTTGATTTCATCAATAATAGAAACCTTGAGATCCCGCAAAGACATGATCTCTTTGTTCATATTCACTTTCTTCTTACGGATCTGCAAAGGAAAAAAAAAATTATTTAGTAGGACTCCCCAGGAACACTTAGAGAATACGTAGCCTTCCCTAACACAAGTAATGGTTAAGAGGCGTGTCATACTGACTTCCTCTCCATACTAACTTTCTTTTCTGTACCATCTCCACACATTAACATTTTTAAACAGCTGTCTTTCAGTCTGTGGTTTTAAAATCTTAGGAACCACCTCTCTTCTCTCCTTCACAGAAAATAGCAAAGGTGTAAGAAAAGAAGCGAGGCTTCCCCATTCACTCAGTTCCTGACTTGGCTGTGAGTTTCTTGACATGAGATGTTGAAACTGTGCAGAAAGCAGACAGAGGCTGAGAAAAGAAGCTGTGGGTTTAAAAGGATTCATCATTTGGGTTGTCTCTCATTATATACAAAGAGTATCTCAGCTTTGATATATGGCCCTCTTTTCAGGCATATAGTACGAATAATATGCTAAGAAGAAGAAAATTAGATTTCTTCTAGTATTTTGCAAAGCAAGCTTCCATCCCCAAGACAAAAGAAACATACCTGAAAGGACCTTTTCTGTACATACTACCAAACGCACAGCTGTACAGAAATCTAGACGACTTTGACATTGTCACTGAAACAAAGTCATTATCTCAAATAACCTCAAAGATACTGAACCTACATTTATGGAGGACTGTTTCTGGAAGGCAGATGAGATTCTTGTCCTTTATATGTGATAGTGAAGCTGAAATCACAGCTATTGCAGGTGATCAGAAGTGGAATAAAGTTCTGAATTTTCGAAGTATAGTAGATAGCAATATTAAAAGTAAGAAAGTAATATTCTGTCAGGTGCTTTTGGATTTCATACAAGCCACTAGATGTTCAAAACAAATTCTCTTCAGGCCTTCCAGCAATCCAGAGTCTCAAAGTCAACTCAGAAAACTTTGGCATCAGCTTTTTTTCTCCAACTCAAGATGAAGATCCACTAATCTGAAAAGTGACACTTACATCAGATGTAAATGTCAGGTGGTAAGTAAACAGCCAAGTGCAGCAAAACCTATTTGTAACAACCTGTTTGCATCTTGCTTGGCCTGTAGGCAGACCTCAGTAATAATTCTATATTCAGAAATCAGTAATAATAATTCTGTTCAACATCATTAATTATCTAAATGATGGGGCAGGCTGGGGAGATGGGCTGACAGAAACCTCAAAGTTCAACAAGCGGAGGTGCCAAGTCCAGCATCTGGGGAGGAACAACCCCCCGCACTGGTACACACCGGGGGCTGACCAGCTGGAAAGCAATTTTGCAGAAAAAAACATGTGGGTCTTGGTGACCACCAAGTGGACCATGAGCCAACAGTGTGCCCTTGTGGCAAAGAGAGCTAACATTATGCTGGACTGCAGTAGGAAGAGTGTTGTCACAGGCTGCGAGATGTGACCCCTCCTCAGCAGTGGCAAGGTCACATCTGGAGTGCTGTGCCCAGTTCTGGGCTCCCCCAGTACAAGAGAAAGATGGTGCTACTGGAGACAGTCCAGTGAAGGGCCACTAAGATGATTAGGGGACTGGAGCATCTTTGATGTGAGGAAAGGCTAAGAGAGCTGGGACTGTTCCTGTTCAGCCTGGAGAAGAGAAGGCTCAGTGTGGGACAGAGGGGATCTCAACAATGTATATAAATACCTGAAGGGAAAGTGCAAAGTGCAAAGGAGATAGAGCCAGGAGCTTTTCAGTGGCCCCCAGTGTCTAGCAAGAGGAGACAAGCACAAACTAAAACACAGGAGGTTCCCTCTGAACATCAGGAAACACTTTTTTTACTGTGAGGGTGACTGAGCACTGGCACAGATTGCCCAGCGAGGTTGTGGGGTCTTCCCTCCTTGCAGTAATTAAAAAGCCATCTGGACGTGGTCTTGGGCAACCTTCTCTAGATGGCCCTGCTTGGGCAGAGGGTTTGGACTAGGTTACCACCAGAAGTGTCTTCCAACTTCAGTCCTTCTGT
>JAVJGJ010000057.1:6808916-6823304 GCA_035590215.1 Microhierax caerulescens | reverse complement strand
CCCCCCCCCCCCCCCCCCCCCCCCCCCCCCCCCCCCCCCCCCCCCCTCACTGTACAGTGAATAGTCATACTAAATTGATCTGTAATTTAACTCAATTAGCTTCAGCAGATTTGTATTTGATTCTAAGAATCTCATTAAGTTTAATGAAGATGGAATATTTAAGATCTTCCACATGACTTAAAACTAGAATACTTAATGAAGATATACTTTGATAAGGGAAAAACTCTATTACGATGGTCATTAAGCAATGTTGCTAGCCTGAACAATAGAAATTAACTACAAAGATCTTTATATAGAGCTACTTACATACTCAAAATGATAGAACTGTATATACGCTTTATAATTGTATATTAATCACTACTTGTAATACTGGAGCTAGCAAGGCTCTGGTATCACAGGTTCCAATCACTCAGTTTAAGAAGGTAATTTTGAGTCTATTTTCAGTGCTATATATACTTGTGATACCAGTAAAGAATTCCAACTAATCAAGAACAATTTAACTAAACGACCAAAATCATAATTTCCTCTCAGTCTCCCTCATCAAGCATCTTTCAAAATGTAGTTACCAACTAATATTAAAAATAATTGAAAGTTGAATTTTTTTTTTTATGTTGACACTTTTAAGACTTTTAAACTGTACTGAATGCATACCTGCTCAAAAGCTCCTTGTGCATGATAGCACTTCTTTATTCAACAGGTCTCACTGCTTCTTTCAAGTTGTATTTGTTTAATTCAGGTGCTCAAGATTTTTAAAAAATTCTATAAAGTCTGAATGTTTTTAGTAGGGAACCTGACACCTCTATCTTCTTCTGTATTATCAGTAGAACTGTTACTGAATGTCATCTGTTCAACCATGCTACAGGTGATGAGCTCTACAGTGATTACAGGACATCTGTAAAATCATTACTGCTAATGCTGTCCAAATGTGAAACAGCAACAGGATCAGCACCACACTGTGCTATGTTGTAAATTAAAAAAAAATCCAACTTGTGAATTGTATAAGAATGGTACTAGATGCACTGAGAAACTCACATTTCATATTCTCTAACATTATTTCTAGAATGTCCATCCAGAGCAGAATCATACTTTACTGGAATTAAATCCAAGACAGGTTTAAGTATGACAAATCTTTGTGGTTCTTTCATTCTAGGAATGTACAAGATTACACCTTTGAGTGGGAAAAGACTTGCAGAATATTACATATGAACAGCATATTCTATGTTTATTTGGAGAAATACGCAAAACAGTGAGAAGGAACAATGCAGTCACAGTGTCTGTTCATTAGGGAATGTTTTCCAAAAGCCATTCTTCCAAATTTTTTAGGAAACCTCAGCTTTTGCTATGGAAGATGTATGATGCCAAATAGTTGAACTGCATTGTGCCCATCTGCAGTAGTTTCATAATAAATAGGCCAAATTCAGCGGAAGAGTGTAGTGACTTACCCTAGGAGAAGGGATTTTGGCTTTTAGCTCTTCGTGAACATCCTCTGGAGACAAGATGTTGAAAGCAAAAATGTTTCCATCTCCACCACAGGTAATCAGAAATCTATCATCATGACTAGAACAGATCCCCCGGATCTGGCCATTATCATTGTCATGTACATTGAGGCACCAGTATTCCTGCAGGGTATTCACTGAGAGGTCTTTATCCTGAAGAGGATAAACACGTAATGCGCCATTCTGCATCCCACAGAACATCAGTAATCTGCTGGTGCTGTCAAATAAGCAACGAGAAACAGTAAGAGCCAGCAACTTGCAACAACTCAGGCCACAACTCAAAACATGATACTTGAAAAGAGCTAATTAGCTTAATAAATGTAGCTTTCCCAAGTCTGTAAGCTGGAAGCAAAGCATTTGGACCATTTAAACTATATGTGATACTGCTACAGAATGTTTTTCAGCGAACTGGCTGCTCAGGAATGTTCCAGCACTTGCTGGGTATCATGGAACTGGCCTCAGCTGAATTGGGAAGGGTAGCAGACACCAAGTTCTAAGCTAGGAAAGCAGTTTTCCCCTCCCTTTTCTTCATCTAGTACAGATGGTGGTGAATGCAGTAGATTAAGGGCTGAACTAAATCTGCCTCTTTAGATGCAGAACGTGCCTAGCCTTACAGGCAACCTAAAATTGGGAGTCTGAAAATAGTTCTCCATTTTCATTCATACAGTTCACAAAATGTCCTGAGAAGCCTGTATTCTTTGCACAAGAAGGAGGGAGGGCCATGTTCTCCTCAAGGGTTGTGTCCTCTTTGCTAACTATGAATAAGAAATGCTGTTCTGGTGATCTCAATTTGCAGAGACTTCTAATGGTTCTCCTGGAATTCTAAAATCTAGGATGTTTGAGTCCTACTCAGTCTTTAAATAGAAATCAGACATTTTCATCTTTGAAGGGCTTTCTAAACTATTCTGTCAGACCCAGTGCCAATTGTGTCCATTAAGAATTTTAAGTGAAACTCAGTGCCAGGAAAACCAGAGTTCCTGCATACTAGAGTTGAGTCACAATTAAAAAAGGGCAAAGCAGTGTACCCTCTTCCCTTACAAGTTTTTTTTCTTGGGTGTCAATTTCATCAAGCTTAATCACAAAGCTATCTGTACACTACAGTGTTTTACCAGAAGGAGATTTGGTGGATGGGATTGTCATCAGTGTCCTCAATAGGAATCACTTCAAAGGGTTCATCTTTCCTGTTTTCAGGGTCTTCTTGGGGATCATGCGAGAATTCACAATGATAGAGGAACCCTGAGTCATACCCACCCTGAAGAAGAGAAGGAAAATAAAATGGTGACAGAAGAATACTGAAGCAGCTGACCAGGTACATAAAGTTTTCAGAATTATTCCTTTCTTAAGGATCTACAACAGGTTAGAAAATGTTACTTCCAAACATCTAGAGATTCTATTTACCCACAGAGAAAAATCTGTCATAATTACTGGCATTACAAGCCATCCTAGCAATGTGTTAGGATTCTACCTTCTGCTTGTGAGGGAACAGCTTAGTCTTTGTGCCCATTCAGGCATCACCAAGAAGCGTACCTATTGGAAATTTCCTAACAATGTGAACTGGAGTCACACTACTGGTTTACTTCACAAAGATCCCTAAAGCTATCAGTATGAAGGGAATTCCATGTCCTAGAGATAGCAGGTTTCAAATAATCGATTTTCCAAGCCACCCAGATGTGAAGGGAAGGTTGTCACATCTTGTACTCCCATCAACATGAAATAAACATTGAATTACCAAGGAAAGCAGAAATTTTCCTGGTGCTGAATAAAACCCACAGAGGATGGGACTGGGCTCCTCTGGTATGTAGAGAGGTGGCAATGGCTCTTCTTCAGGTTTCTCTTCAGGTTTTTCTTCTTCTACCTCCCTTCCCATCTCTTGTTGCTGCTTTATCCACTCAAGTTTTGCTTTCTCCTTCTCCTGCTTTTTTTTCTCTCTCAGTGTAATCTCCTCTTCCAGCTATCACAAGAAACAGAGAAACACAGAGACATGAAACCAAGGCATTCCAACCCTTACTCATTGAAGGAGTCTCAAATGAAATCCAAGGTGGTCCTAGCACTATATATACAGAATATCTAGAAAAATCTCTTTTTTCCATCAACTATCAACCAGACTTCATGGAAGTCTCCAGTGGAATGCCCCCGTTTCCCTCCTCCAAAGTATTTTAGCTCATGGTCCTTTGAGACAGAAACCATTCTGCATGAAAAGCAGGCTTTAGCATTTCCTCAGAGAGATTACTGCCAATATTAACCACTATTACCATAATATTTCTGCAGAACTCCTAAGCCCTGTCGCCTGCCTGCCCAGGAGAAAGAAAAGCACTGCAAAGCTGAACTCAAATTCCCAAGTTCTACTGCATCATTATGTAGAGTAAAAGGGAGAAGCTGTAATGGACTTTATTTCTCCTGAACGATGAAGGGAAGGCGTTTGCCAATTTATAAAACCTTTAAAATCCCTTTTCCATGCAAGTCTACCTTAGCATAACCAAATATCAAACATTCTCTAAAACAGAATCTTCTTTAAGAGGATATTAGATAGTACATCATAGAGAAAGGTCTGAAAAGGATCTCAAAAGAGCATTCTTTTGCCTGAAAGGAGACAGCAGAGGGGTTTTTTTGCCTAACAGAAGAGTTAATAGAGAAAGCAGAGAAATCGCAGGTTAAAAACAGAACCAGAGAGGCTGTTGGACGGTGTTGGATTGAACATGGGACTGAGAGCCTGCTCACTGGAGTTCTGCTCCTGAGCCTAACATCAGCTTGCTTTTTAATTTCCCAAAATTAAGTACAGCTGGGAGTTAGCACAAGTCTTCCTTTGGCCCTGCTTATCTTCTAAAATGCTAGTTGTCATTCAGAAATAAAAAACACACCTTTAAAGTTATTATAATATATAAATAAATAAATATATAATTGTTGGTGGGGGAGGGGGGAAGAAAGGTGTTTCATGTTTGCCTCAAAGTGACCACATGGGTGTTTTATGACTGTTCAAAGGAATTTCCTACAGGGCTAACATCAACCACAATAAACACACTCTGTGAAAATTAGCGAAATGAAAATATTCTGAGAACTAATGCACTACACTACCTTTCCCTTTCACTAATGCTACCTTCTGATTATAATCAAAATGGACATCATGCTTTCAGTGTGATCTGAATAAACAAACAACAACTTGCAATTTCAGACGTTGAAACTCAGCCACAAAGGGACTCTACTTGGCCTACACCTTCAAGAAACTTAACAAACATCTTACAATGCAATACAGGGACTAGAAACCTTTTTGTGTACTTTGTGCTCTGGCACAACGCAAAGCATGAAATTCTGCCACAGGGGAGTTCTTTACCTTGATCCGGGATTTAATACTACAAAAATGGAAGTACTGTGTCGGCAGGTTTTTTATTTGGTAGGTGGACACTGTATCCTGTTCCTCAGGGGAAGGGGCAGGAACCTGGAGAACAAAGCCATTCTCACAAAGGATAAGCAGCGTGCTTTTCACCTAGACACAAACACAAAAAATAAAACTATAGGGTAGATGTATACATGGAACTGAGAAAATTGGTTAAAGGTTAGTCAGAAGATACATAGGCACAAAACCAAGCTCCAGGCAGGAGGCATTAACTCTAACTGTGCTCTTATTTAAATGGACATCAGAAAGCAGCGAGCTTCTTTTATGCTGTGTGTGTTAGGCAAAGCTAAGGAACTGAAGAATTCCTTGCCATACAGAAAACAGCGATCACTCTGAACTGCCTAGCTTGGAAGCAGCACGATGAAATGCTGGGATTTTGGTTAAATTAAAGAATGGGTCTGACCCAAGAGCTAGGAGCTGAGGTTTTGGTTTGATAATTGTTTGAAAGTTAATACGTTTCTGCACTAATAAATCCTTTATATCTCCAAGACTGGGCTCATAATCTTGCCAAATGCTTTTTAGCTTTGAGTGCATTTGTTCTTTACTGGTACCTGCCAGGCCCTTTAAAATGCAATGTTAGGAAGAATAGGTGAGGTGTGGGTAGTAATTATTCATTGTGCTGAGATTTTAAAAGGCAAATCTGTATTAGTTTCAATTTTCATAAACTATCTGAGAATCAAAACAGGGTTATTTTATTTGACCCATCACTAAAAACATGCAAAGGGGGTATACTGGAGTTGCTATGGAAACCTTAACTACAAATTATATAGCTCTTGTGTCTATAAAACCTCAGCCTTACAAATGCATTAACTAAGTGTATAGTATTTAATCACTAAGGTGCTTCTTTTTAAAGAGAAAAAGAAGTAGCATAACACTCAGGTGCTTGTACTATGTTTAGTAAGTGTTCACATCTAGCAGTGGAGAGCCGATACTGGTAGACAAAATTACTCAGGCAGAATCTAATGTATCAAAGACATACAGAGTGCTTTTTACTAAGTAGGAGTACCTTGCCCTCGAGGAGAGGGCTCAAAATGCAACTGTCAGATCAAGATCTGTCATTTCTGTAGTAAGTTAAGAGTTCATGCCAGCAAAAGTCCTTTTGCCAGCAGAGTTCTTATCAGTTCCCATAAATAAGCAATAGCAGTATAATGTATCTTGCTGGCCACTTTGTCAGCATTTAAATATAACGAACAATCTCCTCTCTAAATAATACCGGACTAACCAAAATTTCAGATGTTACTCTAGCCTTATAAAATGTTTTAAATATTAGCAAGAATCTATTTGAGTATGTCACTGACACACTTCAAACACAGAGTATGAATTCCAAGAAGCACCCAAAAGCTTTCTTAATGTGGTCTGGAAACTTTGTGAAAGACTGTTTTAATATAGGCAAGAGGCACAGGCAATAATGCTCAAATAACTTTTATTAAAGAAGACGAAGACCTTCCAAAAGCTAAGGCAGAAGTTTGTTTCTTCAAGGCAGGAACTGAAAAAGCTGAGCAAAATTTTGTGGTTTGCATGTTTCTGTTCTTTATTATCCAAAGTCCAAAATATGTCCAAAGAGACTAAACCAAAGATACAGCTGCACAGAACCTATCCAACATGCTGAAGCATCACGAAGAACAAAGTAGCAAAGCATCTTTTCCATTGTCTATAGAGAACATGGCTAGGGTCATGGATCTTCATCTATTTACTATTTATTATTGGAAGTTCTTTTCAAAAATGACATTTTAACACTGTAGGGAAGGAAAGAAAACAAATATGCATTACTCACATGAGAAGGTGGAGACCACTGTAATGCCTGCACAGGCCCAGGAACACAGATGAATCCAATTGGCTCATATTCATCTCCAACAGCAAAAAAGAAAACAGTTTTGTCTTTACTCTGATGAAAAAAAAAACCAATGAAGATGAGTACTGAATCAAAGCTAACCAAAAATGCAAAAGACTGTAGGTACTTTATAGCATAAACACAAACTTCCAATGTTTTGTGGCTCAACATGGGGACTTCCAAGTGCCTTGGAACTTAGAATTCAATTTCTACGATGATTACAGGGAGGAAATAAAAATCCTGCACAGCTTCCTACAGGGCCTTAAGTGCACCACTTAACTGCCCTAATGGGCCTCACCTGACATCCCTAGCCATGTGTTTTCTGCCTTTTGCCCTAGGAGCTCCTTTAATGCTCAGGCCTGGGCTTTTTTTCAGATAAGACAGCACAGGCTGATTTCCTCAAATAACAAGGAAATCCAGAACAGGTGCACAACTGATGCATGGCAACTTAAATCCTACCGTAAGTGAAATGCAGGGCGATTCAGCTCAAGGAATGTGTAACTGCAAATGCACTAGCCATGGCTAAAGGCTAGCTTTTAAAAGGATAGACCACACTGACTGGAAATCATCTCAAAGACTAGCAAGCATGCTCACAAAGACACCAGACAAACTGACTGGTTGATCCTGCTGTAAGGCCAAGCAGTGCTGGGTAGCAGCTGGAATGTTGCCAAGGTGGTGCATGAACCTTGGTGTACAAATTGCTTTTACTAATTCCAAGACACTATTAAACTAGTTCCAAAATGAACCAAATCCTTCTTCAAAGGGGATTACAGAAACCACACTGAACAGTCCAGTAATTCACAAAATTAATTGTAGGGATTGCATGGTTGCTTTCCTTCAGAAAACAAATGTGAGTGCAAACAGAGCCTTCTCTTCCCCCAGCACTGCAGAGAATTACAAGAAGCAATCAACAGCTATAACAGAAGTATAACTGTGTTGTCAGTAAACAAACTTTATCTTATCTCTTTAAATAATCTCTACATTTGTGGCTTAATAAAAATAACCAAAAGAAGTGACACGTACCCCTGTGGCAAGCACATCTCCATTTCGTTCGTATGCCAAGGCTGTAACTGCAGCGGCGTGAGGTTTGAAAGCCTGTTTCAGATTTATCTCTGCATTCTCTGTATTGGTCTGTCCTGCAAGAACAGGCAGCCCTTTGGAATCATAAACTTCAATTATGCGGACAACACCATCTTCAAACCCCACAGCAATTAGACCTCCTTCAGGATTTACCTTTGAGTGGAAAAATGAAGAAAAAAAAATCACAGCGTACATCTGAGAGCTTAGAATAAGAATCTGTATGGCACACACTGTGGTGTTAAACCTGTAACTCATCTTATATGGAGGTGTTGCTAAAGCACAAAGAATCTTTCATACATGGGAAATGTGGTTTATTCTCTCTAATACGCTACCATAAAGGGAGTGGGGGGTTATTATTTGTTTTGGATTGTTTGGGGTTTTTTACTGATAAAATGCCACTGAGACTGTAAATATTAATGACAATGTGGTTGTAATGTCTGAGGAAGAGGTAATTCATACTGATACAAAAATATGTCAGTAGCTTCTTCTTAAGGAGAAGAGTTAGAACTCAAAAAAAGGAATTATTACATTACCCTGAATATAATATTGGGCATTGAATGTGGGTATGATTTTTGAAGAGGTGAGGGCACAGACTTGGAGTCTGGCTGAAAGTACAGTTGTCAATAGCTACTTGAGATGGGAAAAGGAGGCTATGGAGTCTTTACCATGGGCCCTGCAGGTAAGCCAATTGCTAACAATGTAGACAGGCTTATACTGTGAGAGAGAAGACCGAGCAGAGACAGGCCTGTGTTGTAGCTGAACCTAGCTGGACTTGGAGGTTTTGCTAATATTAGCCATACATGGTAGTGTCTTGAAAGTGATTTACAAGCTGAGCCAGCTCCAGACATGGCACAGATCAATATTAATGCACACCAGAAATGAGACCAGAATGAGAACTACTGTGTAAACTGATGAGAGTGAATGGATAAGCTCTGTGAGCAACTGGCAAAAGTATGATTTTGGTTATGAAAAAGTTTATTGTTCAGAAAGGAGCTGGGGATAACTGTCTTCCCATTGTCTGGGGAGATCTGCCTGTGATGTCTTATGTTAAAAAGCCCCTTTGTAATAAATAGGTGTACAATAGCATTGCTCAGTAAATGACTAAGAGGAGTCACTCATGGACCCCAAATTTATGACTCTGCATTTGACTCCATTAATTCTGTATCTTTCCTCTACTAGGGAGCCAGCACTCCCAAAAAGGCCTTCCCAGTGCTAAGTAAAGAGGAAGGAACACCTCCCACAACCAGATGGTAACACCCTTTCTAAGGCGTTGGGTCCCAGGGTGCTCTTGGACTTCTCTGGGTGCATTGCTAGCTCGTGGTCAGCTTGGTGTCCCCCAGGATCCCAAGATCCTTCTCTGCAGAACTGTGTTCCAGCTGGTAGGCACCCTGGCAGTACTGCTGCCTGGGGTTATCCCTACTCAGATGCAGGACTTTGCATTTTCCCTTGCTGAATTTAATGAGATTCTTCTCAGGCCAATTCTCCAGCCTGTCCAGATCCCCCTGAATGGCAGCCCAACCCTCTAGTGTACCAGCCACTCCTCTCGGTTTTGTATCATCTGCAAACTTGCTGAGGATGCACTCTGTTTCAGTGTCCAGGTAATTAATGAAGAATATTGGCACCCCTAATAACCCCTAGAGTACTCCACTAGAGACTTGCCTCTAACTGGACTTTGTGCTGCTGATCACTACTCTCCAGGGCCCAGCCATTTACGCAGTTTTAAATCCATGTCACTGTTCACTTATCTAACCTGCTAGCTTGTCCATGAGGATATTATGCTATACAAATGCTTCAAAGTATGTAGAATGACATTTTCTTGAATTAATAGTGCAGACTTTTCAAATACATTTGAGCACCTTAAGCTATGTGTAAGTATCTAATGGGATGTTAAATGCAGCTAGGTAGACTAAGTACCCTTGATTTTTCTGGCTGTGTTTGGTACCAATTTTTGTAAAACTGAACTGAGTCAGTTTTGTAATGCTGTACAATTTATTGTGGCAGCCAGCTTACCTCTTGAATGTATAGATCATTACCTAATAGCATCCCTGAAAGTCTGCATGGCCAGAATTACAGTTACAAGAGCACTGTCCCAGTGCTACCTTGAAAATTCAAGTAAGCACTTTCCTCTATAAATTTGCATATAATTAACCCACCAGACTTGCTTTGTCTCCTCCAAAACATAACTAGACACTATTTTAATTAAAATTAGCAAATATGTCTAAAAGTGATAGACTCCACACTCCACAAATGATCAGTTCTGGCAACAATTTTTTATGATTTATCTCCAAATGTTTGTGGATGGTCTGGGCTGTCATTTCAAAATGTGTTAACTAACTCGTGTTAATTGGCAATTACTCTGCACGGGTTAAATAGAAGCTGTTACTCTATAAACTAAAACTACTTCCTAAGACTGCACACTGAGATCTGATTTTAAAATCTCAGGAAGACACAAAGTAGGATACCTGATAAGTCACAGTAAAGTCAAACTGTACAGATGCTATATACATACATACTACTCCGCAAACATATAATATACACACACTACAGTAAATTCCACCATGGCCTAACACTGACTTCTTTAAGGTCTTGTATGTTGAGCAACTTTCTTGATGCTGGCAGGCTCATAGGCCCCTTACGAATTTTTGTTAACACACTAGCAAAAACTCACAACACAAGGTGCCCACATCAGCGCTGTTCCTCCTTGTTTAAACTTAATTTCACTCAGTTGACTGTTGCTGATGAAATCATAGATACGCACTGACCCTGTGTGGCAAGGATACAGTAAGAATTTTATTTCTTGCAACATCAATTACATGTTAAGATTTACAGAGAAATGTCTATTTATTTGAATGAAAAGCTGGATAGAATGTTATTAGCTTTTCTCTTTGAGTATCAAATGCCTGCCTGGAAAGACATGACTGACGGTTAGAGAGTTAGCATGGTGCTCATGAACAAAACATCACCTTTCTTCACTCTTTAACTTAAAGGCTCCCAAGAGTTTTTGGGGCTGAGGGTTGTAAAAAGAAGTCTCATGCTCACCACCACGAGTAATTTTCAAGCAATCACAGAACTGTGGCATACTGTAAAGAAAATGTGTACTGACAACATAGGAAAAGATAATACGCTATTACTTGGGATTGCCTAGGGAGAAAAATATTTAAGTGGATGAAAATGGGAGATAGTCCAAAGAAAAGCCAGTGTCACCAGAGGTGAAATTAACAGATTCTTAGACACACATATTGGTCTGCATAAAATTCCATTCCAGCTGGCATATATCCTAAGTGTCATTAGCTCAGCTGGTAGGAGTTTGTCTTCAGGCTAGAAGAGCATGTACATTGTATAATACAGACAAATGCCAAGATACCGCTGACAAGAATTGAGTTTAAGACCTTGTAGCATTTTTTGAGAAGTGTAAATGACACTGTTAATGTTCTAGCCAATGGTTCATCTTTAAAGCATGATAAAGCTAACTGTGAGAGGCCTAAATTGCAAAATTTAAGTTTAAAAAGTATGTCTATAATTAATTAGCTGTTGCTATTATAGCATGATAATGTTATAGCATTATAATAGTGTGATAGCTATTGCATTTTCTAAGAAAGCCACAAATAGTAATATTCACAATGACTTACGCAATGCTGCAGATATATGTAATTCCTTACAAAACAAAAATCACAACACTTATCAATCCAGAGCCTTGAATACAAGTGCTGTTATTCAAGCCAAATGTCTCATCTTTTCAGCTGTTCCTTCAGAATGAACAGAATTTACAGTTTGCCATTAAAACTTCTCTTATTAAAATCCTAGGCTTTTAAGATGAAGCAGTCATAATGCATTGTTTCAAAACATTAATGATTTGTCTTAACTATTAAGAAACTGATCCCAGGAATAACAATTGTCTGTAATGTGACTTATCAAGAGCAAATACCTAACTTCAGTTCAAAACAGAATAGTTCCAAACCAAGCACCATTGTTCTTCAAAAATAATAATTACAGTGGTATGAGAGGAAAGGAATAGTACACTTACGGTCAAGAGCAGTGGTGGCCATAAGGTATGTAACGGGAGAGACACTCATAGCCTCAATTCTTCCAGAGTGGAAGGTATACAGGCACTCTGGATCACGGGTCTGCAGTGCAAAACAGAAGAACAGAAACTCTGCTGCATTCTGGAGCTGCACTTACAAGGTATTACAGCCATACCTTCAGCAAACCTGAAAAATCTAGACACCTAGACAGGTGCTGTTTGTGTGAACAAAATTCAGCATGTACGAGGGATTGCAATATGCAATTCCCATGCCCCCTTTTTTTTTTATTTAAAAGTTCCTAGGGAGATTATGAGCAAAATTAGTGTAGGAACATTAAGCTTGTTTAAAATTCCATCATTTTCTGTGTGAAAATAAAGAGAAATTCCTTTCATTAAGTGATTTCAGGCCTGGAATTAGTATTTTTTAAAAAAAGGTTTGGCGCTGAAGGCAAAGAAAATGCTCTCAAGCCTAGGGCTTATGCTGCCTGGGGAATCATTTAATCATCCAAGGAATTTTAGGGTTTGTTACATTTTTTTTCATTAGTTTTTATAGTATGCTTTGTACATTTTTTATTTACCATAAAATTATTGGGACTTATTTTTACCTGTTGCCAAAGAACTTTATTCCACTCAAAGGGACTTTTCCCATTTACTTTAATATGTTTGGGAGCAAAAATTAAATGCCCCCATTTTAACTGTGTCATCTATTTCTCCATCAAAAACATCTCCAGCAGTAACACTAATGACCAGTAGGATTTGATGTGCATTAACCTTCTCCTTCTTTTTTTTTTATAGTTCTTTATATAATTTAGACACAACAGTAAGGATTGTTTCAAACACCTATAAGATATATCAATACTCCTTGAACTAATTTCCTGCATCCATGCAACTTTTATTATCAGTTTATGAGGGAAAAAAAAATCCTTTAAGGTAACCTGAATTTGGCAGCAAAATTTCAGGACTCAAAAATCAAATTATTTTTTATGACCCTGCACAATCATTATAATCAATAACGTTATAAAAAGATATTTTTAAGAAAAAAAATGTTTCAGTGCTAAAATTTTCAACTGCACAGCTTCACAAAACATAAACTTCATTGCAAATGCATCCAGTATAGTTAAAGAAAGCTATTGCAAAGGAATTGAAGAAATCAGAAGAAAAAGAAAACAAACTTACCATATTTGAAAAAGTCAAATCTAGCTTCCAGATTGCTCCATTGGTGTCCTCAAGAAGAACAAAACAAAACATGTAATTTGAATATTTTCAAATTCAATTTGAATTGCCCATGGTAACTCCTTAAAAATTTCTTCATGATTATTACTGTGAAAATGAAATGACTAAATGTGGTGATATTGGTCCTATCAGTCCTATCCATCAGTCCATGATAAGAGAACTTGGACAACACCTTTTGACATTCTCCTATTATGTAATTCTGGCTCTGAAAGCCAAAGTCTCACGTGTTACTATACACTGAAAATATAGCATAGCATAGCTCGGCTCAGTTGGAAGGGACCTACAAGGATCATCTAAGTCCAACCGCCTGACCACTTCAGGCCTGACCAAAAGTTAAAGCATATTATTAAGGGCATTGTCCAAATGCCTCTCAAAGACTGACAGGCGTGGAGCATCGATCACCTCTCTAGGAAGTCTGTTCCTAGTGTTTGAAGGAAGAAGATTTTATATTTTTGAAGAAGATTTTATATATATATATATAAAGAAGATGACTGAATTCTGCCAACAAAATGTGTACTGATCTGCAGTGGACTCCTGCTGTTACTTAACATCACCTCCCTCATTCTTTGTTTCTCCACAGAAATGTACGTATGTGAGTCTGTCTTACCTGAGCATACCAAATAGGTTGTCCACAGTCATGAACTTTTGACATGAAACTCAGGCTGACGTTCCTGCCGACGTGAAGTTCATTCATAGGCTCCACCTCCAGTAACCCTGTATCATCCACCGAATCAGCAGCATCTATTATCTCAAAGTTCCACACCTTCAAGGCATTGGAAACATGAATAAAAAAAGGGGGGTGGGGGTGGTGCGGAGTGGTGGTAATAAGGCCAGGTTATGTTTTCATACACAATTAATAAGGAAATTTATAATTCTAAGAAACCAGAGGAGCGGAGATTCTACATGAAGTGCATGAAACCTGTCATATCTGCCTTGCTGGTTTGAATGTAACCTAAAAGAGCAAAAACTGGCAACTACTGTCTGATACACTTGGGTGCAATGCAAAGTACATGTAAAAGTTCTCCGTCCAATGCTGATACAACAGTAGTTTAAATTCAGCCCTGGCACTAGCAGAGCTATACATGGCAGTCTCAGAACCAGAGAGAGTAAATGATACCTGTGTCCTCCCAGCGTTGCTCATACTGAGGCAGCACAGAAGAATGTGAAATCTAACACATCCATGTTCTGCTTTGTGGGATAAGGACAAGACACCACTTGGCACCCTTCTAACCCAGTGAATTTTCCTAATGGGGTAACACCACTTTATAAAACACAACAACTACTCTAGGGTGTTTGAAACCCTCCACTGTCCCATCCACAGGACAGCTTCCCATTC
>JAVJGJ010000057.1:6771418-6791566 GCA_035590215.1 Microhierax caerulescens | reverse complement strand
TGGTACGCGGGGGCCGCGGCCCGGGAGGCGCCCGCGGGTTGTGCCCGGGTTAATGTGGTGCGGCGTGGGGAGGGGGCGGCCTGGGCCGGGCGGGCGTTGTTCCCCGGCCGGTCTTGGTGCCCTCCCCTGGCTGGGGGCGGGGGGGGGCGCGGGGCTTTCCCGAGCTCGGCGCTGGAGCCGTGCGAGAGGAGCGGGGTGGCCCCTGAGGTGCGGCTCGCTGCTCTCCCGGCAGGAAGTGGCCGCCGGCTTCCTGGCAGCCTCCAGCATGGCTCCGGTGCGGCCGCGGGCCAGACACGGGCGTGGGGGGCAAACAGGGAGGGCTTGTCACAAGCACCCACCCCGGCCTTTGCTGCTGGCTCTGCAGCCCCGGCCTCTTCGGGGATCTGCTGTAGCCTCGGTGCTTCCGTACCTGCTGGATACGCGCTTGTATGGCGGGCAGGAGCTCACCTCCGTGTCCACCTGCGGCTTCCAGCAAGCAGAGCCCTTTCTGCCAAGCTTTGCAGGTCGCCTGATGGTTTCTCATATCCTGTAGGAAATACAATGATCGTTTTGACTTTTGGATGCTTGGGTCTCTCCTGATGAGCTTTAAACGCCAAAGCTCAGTTTTTCACGGAGATTCCATGTCCACCAGCAGCCTCCAGCAAGCAGAGCCCTTTCTGCCAAGCTTTGCATGTCACCTGATGGTTTCTGGTCTCCTGTAGGAAATATAATGATCGTTTTGCCTCTGGGATGCTTGGGTCTCTCCTTATGATTTAGCTTTAAACGCCAAAGTTCAGTTTTTCACAGAGAACCAGTAAAAGCAGCAAAAAATTATGGAGGTATGCTTGTTGAGTGTCTTGCTTGCCAGCTGCATTCCTGCAGGACATTCTAGCTAGAACTTGGCCTCGCTGGCTCTGAAGGTTAGTGTCTTCAATGTGGAGCTGCCTTCCGTGAGGTAGGCATAACTCACTAGGTTGGTAGTGTCCAGATCTGTTCTTCCCGACCAGGATAATAAGGAGGATAGCAGCATGCAGCAGTGTAATGCAATCCAAGTTTAGGAACCAGACTTAATTTCACAACTTTGCAGTTTTCTTGGAGGAGGTTAGTATGAAACATCAGATGTGCAGAGATAGCCAACTGTCCTCTGGTGAGAACAGTAGGTTTTTAACTTCTTTAGAAAATACGGAACTTACCTTTCAACTCTTGACTCTTTTGCAGGACAGAGGTAACGAGAAAGGATCCCTTTTACAAAAAGCTTTGGTTTCTGTTAGTGAAAAGCACATAGTGAGTTTGAGTATTTTATTCTTGCCAGAAAGATACTGCTGTAGGAAACCCATGGAAAATCTGGTGTTTCCATGAGCCTCAACAGGTGAAAATTCATATGGGAGCTCATTTGATTGACAATGAGATCGAGATTTTGACAGTCTTGAGAGTTTGGATTTTGAGTTGGTTTCTTCTGATTTCCTGCAGTAAGAGCCTCTGGGTCAGCTATTTCACAAGTACAGTGCTCTTAAATAAGAGCAACTGTAAGTACCTCTCACCAGTCTGAACCTTGCTTGCTACAGTATTGTAAAGACGATCCTTGGTTTTCCTAGAGGTTTGTACAGCTGCTGATATTTTTGTGTTTAAGTGCATGTGTGTATATTTCATTTTTTAGAAAAGCCTCGCATTCAGATTTTGCCCTGGTCCTTTCTGTGCTTGTGTGGTATTTTTAAGACAAATGAGTTCACTCTGCCTGTGCTTTGGGTTAGCTGACTGGGAGTCAATTTCAAACCAGAAACTGGGCAAGTACTGCATTGACAATGTCCTTCTGCAGAATTACTTGTTGAGGCAGCATTGTACCTCTGCAGCACGCTTTCCACTGAGTAGAAACTGAGTGAGCTCGTATTTGACTGGAACATACTGTGGAGGTGCAGCCTAAGAGGACACTGGAAGAATGATGCTTGCAGTTTTGATCCAGATGTTACTACATAGTCTCTTGTTCCCTTGCTGTCATCCTGAAAACATGGAGTAGAGGGAAAATCTTTTAAGTATGCAATAAAATTGAGTGTTGGTTCATGGCAGCCCCTTCAGTTGGTACCTTTCAAGCCTCCCCCTTTCCTGCTGTCATGCTCCCTGGTTGAGAAGCAATTAGCACACTGGAACACTCACCCTGTTCTCTGAGGTGTGTTCCAGATCAAGCATCCCACACTTTCTCTACACTGTTTGTATTCCCTTATCAAAGGCCATTGGTGATAACTTCACTATTGTTAATGACAAACACAACTTACTGTATTATCAAAAGTTTAAATAAGATAGACATGTGTCTGGAGTGTGGCTGGAATAAAGCATAGCTTGTGAGAAACTTTGTTAAACTTTCCTCGGTGCAGCTGCTTGGATAGAAAATGCTGTGGAGGTTGTAACAGATGAGTTCATAACAATAGCTTCACTAAAAAGGAGAGAAAAAAAAAAAAGGTAATTGATGTATTTTGTTTTGAAGTGGCGATACACAGGTGTTTAACTGATGCTACAGCCCAGTAGTTGCATTGTCTTAATCCTGGTCACCACTACATAATGTTTTGATGACCATCTTAGCGGGACCTTGATAAAACTCATTTGGTGTTTATAGGAACCAATGGCACTGTGGAACGTTTCTGGTTACAATGACAAGCCAAGGCCATCCCATCCTGTGCACTTCTGGGCCCAACATATTATCTCCCTCAGCTTGGAGGGACAGTTTTCCCCTGCAGAAGGAGAACAGAGAGTGATGTGCTACATAATGGCTATTAATAGTTGCTTTGGGGAAAATAATTTGGTCCATTAAGGTAGGCCAATGCGTCTGGCTTAAGCTGCCTTCTGTCAGAGAGAGGTGGACTCACATTCTTACCAGGGTTTGTAACTCTGCATGGCTTCAGCAGAGGGGCTGGTGAGCTCTACAGGTGCAGGTCTTGGATGAGGCTGAGGGAGATGTACTTCAGTTGTTGGTCTGGTGCAGAGTAAAGGTGGTGATGTGAGGTCTGTTCTTGCAGGCTGACTGCCTTCTGTGTTCTCATTTGCAGGTTGCCTCTCCCTCCTGGTGACAGTGCAGGATATTGAGCGTTATACCACTTTATTTGCCACCGTTGTCCTCAAATGTGACTATAGCACCTCAGCTCAGCTGCAGGACGTGGTGGTGACCTGGCGCTTCAAAACCTTCTGCAAGGACCCCATCTTTGACTACTACTCAGCCTGTAAGTGTCAGGCTTGTCCACTAAGGAATACCTCTTCAAATGGAAAGGAGGGGGAAGGTGTTCTTACTGGGTAATACAGGCTTTTGACCTCTTCCTGCCCACAAACCAGGTCAGGTGGTGGTATTTCCCTGCGCTCCAAGAAAAAATAGATCACATCTGTGATTTCCTTTGCAAAGTCAAATGATGTATGTAGATGATGTGAAGTAGAAATCCCAGCCAAAGCAGCTAATTTGTCCTCCTTGTCATCAACTCAGGCTCAGCCATGTTTGACACATCAGTCTTGGCAGCCCCATCTTAGTCTTCAGCATGTTTGAAAGCAAAGGCCCTGTATCAAATGGACTTTGTGATTCCACAGGGGGTCCCATGGTTAGAGCTAGATACCTGTGACCAGGTGTTACTGATTTTAGGAAGTACATGAAATGTGCATTTTGGAGGGCAGAAAGACTCCTAAGTAATAACATTTGGTATGGGTGGCAGCGCTTCATGTGCTAACTCACCACACTTCCCAGTTCTGGTGTGTGCAGCCTTAATTCAGGAGTGTCTAAGATGTTCTTAAGATAGTATGTGAACTGCATCCTGGGGTGTATCAAACACAGTATAACCAGCCAGTCAAAAGAGGTGATGATGCCACTAAATTTAGCGACGGCGCAGCCTCACCTTGAATATTCTATGGAGTTCTGGACCCCACAATTTAAGAAGGGTGTACAGGTACATGAATGCATCCAGAGGAGGGCAACAAAGCTGGCGAAATGGCTGGGAGTCATGTCCTGTGAGGAGTGGATGAGGACTTTGGGTTTGTCTAGTGTGGCAAAAAGGAAGCTAAGAGGCAACCTCGTGCCTCTCTACAGCTTCCTGAGGAAGGAAAGTGGAGAGGGAGGTGCTGATCTCTTCTCCCTGGTATCCAGTGATAGGGCACATCGAAGTGGTTCAAAGCTGCACCAGTGCAGGTTCAGACTCGACATTAGGAAAATAATACTTTACCGAGAGCGTAGTCAGACACTGGACAGGCATCCTTGAGAGGTGGTCGATGCCCCATGCCTGATGGTGTTTAAGAGACATTTGGACAATGCCATTAATAATATGCTTTAACTTTTGGTCAGCCATGAAGTGGTCAGGCCGTTGGACTAGATGATCCTTGTAGGTCTCTTCCAACTGAAATATTCCATTCCATTTTCTATAAACCATGCAGTATGTTTAAGATGGCTGGCCTTACCTTAACTGCACACTTAAGACTGAGTTTTGGGTGGGAAACCTGGACCTGTTTGGTGTCTTTTTGCCCAAACTCCCCTTATGCAGTCTGGATAGGTTGAGTAGGCATGTTCCAAGTGCTCTACAGCCAAGTCCACAAAGCAGCTGGGTCCGTGGCTCTGCTGATTCTAGCATATTGTGCTTTGAGCCCAGGCTCAAGCTAATAGCCCTCAACAGGGACAGAAAGCATGAAGATCACTGTGTTTGCTTAGTTTGGTCTGCTTTTCATGATTCATTGTAGACACAGCAACGGGGGAGCCTTTGACAAGCTTTGTCCTCTCCTGTTTTCACTGCAAGCCTGCTATAGACAATGCTGACTGTATCAGTTGTCTCCCCAAATCTCAGTTCCCAAAAACCTTTCAATTCATTGTTAGTTTATATTGCAAGTCTGTCATAAGAGTATTGCACAGAAATTGCCTCTAGTCCTCCATTAATTGTTCTCTAGTCCTCCATTAATTGTTAGGTGTCTCTACACATAATCCTTAGCTGGAATCAGTTGATGGATTCTTTTCTGTCTTTATGAGCTCCACAACATCTAATGGGATACAGGAGGGAAAGGGAGACAATCCCTACAGCAGTTTGTGTATGTCTGGAGATTTTGTTTGGAAAATGATCACACTTTTGTTTTAGTTCTGGTACTCCTGGGAGTTTTATGACTGTTTTTCCTTATAGTTTGTCTTTATACTGGATGCTACCCTCCAGCCTACCACCATTAGCTTCTTTCTACTGTTGTTCTTTCCATTGTGAGTACAGAAGGCATCTCCTCTGCAGCTCCTGCATTCTCAGAATTTCTGCCATTCCTGTGGCTCTACCTCTGTTTGCTTTTGAGTACTCCAAATCAACTTGGCTTTGCTGGTTTGAAGCCATGCTTTGTATTACTAAACCAAAGCAAATGCATACATGCATTCAAGGGTTTCTCTGCTATTCACAGGGCAATAGAAGTTGGTTCTTTGAAATAACTTTTGGCATCCTATTGGATGTTGTGTGTTTGTAGCATACCAGGCTGGTTTAGCTCTTGGCCAGGACCCATCTGACGACTGCAATGACAGCCAGCGAAAAGTGCGCATTGTCATCCAGAAATATGGGCAGAAGGAGCCTGTGCTGGGTATTGACTACCAACAACGAAAGATCACCATTCAGAACCGTAAGTGACTTGACCTTCCACACAGGCAGTGAACTCCGTAACTATCCTATATCTGGGCCTACTAAGTGTGAAAAGAAGCAGAAACATGGCTGATGTCATCTATAGCTTACATATTCTGTGAGATGGCAATGGAATAAGAGCTCTGAAGGGCCCTGCCCCAGCTGGCCTGAGGGTGTTGGAGGCATTACAAGCTAAGAGTGAGCTGAAGATGCCAGAGCATTTTGCTGAAGAGCACAACAGCAAGCTGAGAAGCCCAGAGGCTAGTTCTTTCTTCTAAGAAGTACTGCATAATTGTCCAGGTATATAATATGCTCCCTGCTTTCCCTGAAGCAATATTTGTCGCTCCTCCAGAATAGTTATTGGGATGGCTGGCCTAATGGGGACAGTGATCTGTGTTCCAAAACCAGTAGGGTTGGCAGTTGGCAGCAGCCAGTATCTGTTAACATGCATCACCCGGCAGCACGCTGATTATTTCACTCCACACAGAACTAGTCCCACTTCTGAGTAGCATTGCCTTCTAGCAACACAAAGAAAAAAGGGACTGGCAGTTAATGCTGTTTACAGGAGTTTTCAATGGACTCAAAAGGGATTGCTTGACAGTGATGGCTACGCTTGGGAAGAGGGGAGATGCAGTACTGTGTGTCACCTGCAGGCAGAGGGCCCTCTTAGTGTCTGTCAGTCCCAAATAACCCACTGACCTCAGTCCTTCTCCCACAGGAGCAGACCTTGTCATCAGTGAGGTCATGTGGTGGGACCATGGCATGTACTACTGCACTGTGGAAGCACCAGGAGATACCTCAGGTGATGCGGACAAAGAAGTTAAGCTGATTGTTCTCCGTAAGTGCCTGTAGTTTGTTGCCTGGGTGGTAGATATCTCCTCTTGTTCTCTTCTTCCCTATGCCAACACGTCTCCAGCAGTGGAGAGGTGCTCAGTAACTTACTATGCCCAGGTACCTCAGGATCCTCTTTCTCTCCCTTTTTTCCCATAGACTGGCTCACAGTACTCCTCATTGTTCTCGGTGGCCTCCTCCTCCTGCTGCTTATTGGAGTATGCTGGTGCCAGTGCTGCCCCCAGTATTGCTGCTGTCACGTCCCATGTGTCTGCTGCCCAACACGGTGCTGCTGTAATGAGGAAGGTGAGGTTCAAGCAAATGTGCGTCCATTCATGGCTTCTGTCAAGACAAAAGCTTGACTGGGACCTTCCTGAGCTCCACTTTCTCCCTCCGATTCAGTGTCTGTATAGACTGAGACATTGCTTTGGCCAATGTGACCTCCTTGACCAGCTCATCTGAGCTTAGAGGAGGAGAGCTAGGATACATGGAGCCTGTCTTGCTCCCATATGTCCTACTTGCAGAACTTCCTCCTCACTCACACCTTGCAACCAATTTTTGTCATGTCATCCAGGGCATGATCCCTTGTATGAGTAGCTCAGGACTTTTCTTCCCTGTCTTGTGGTTCATATGCATGTGCAGGTGAGAAAGGTAAGCCAATGCCTTGGTACTACTCCCAAACTGGCCTAACCTTCATCAAATGTGTTGCTCTAGGAGGTAATTATGTAAAAATTGGAATTTTGTCTCTTCATGTTATTTTCAGAGCTGCTCCTTCCACAAGAAAAAGGTTTGGTTTGTTTTTCTTTGGGGAAGGAAGTGAGGAGAAAGAAAAGAGAAACATGGTCTCTCTCAGTGGTCAACCCTGCAAATGCATTCTGAGGTTTTGAGGGTCAAGAGAAATTTTGTTATGTGTTGTTTTTAGCAGTAATGAAGATTCTGCAGCCAGACCCTGTTCTGGTAATAAGGCCACGTTGGAGTTTTAGCTGCTAAAGTCATACATACAACTTCTGTGTTCCTGTAACTGAAACTTAGTAGCAACACAAGGTAGACTAGTTCCCCTGCAGCTTACACCATCTGACAAAACCAAAATGCAAAAAACCAAAAAATTATCACTGAATTGTGAGATTCTTCCCCAGATGCTGCAAGGAGAGGATTTATGAACAAGGAGTTGTTGTTTCTGGTTTCCCTTTACCTACAAAAGAGCTATTTGGTTTACCCACAAAAGAGCTATTTGGTACCTTGGGTGTCAGTAAGTTGTGCAAGTTTTAAATCCGAGCTTAATTTGCTTAGCCCTTGCAAAGAGTGAACAGAGCATCACTCTTACTGCTAAATCCAAAACGCTTTCTGGGGGCTTTACAGGCTGTCAAATAAAATGCGTGGTATTGAGGAGGCTATGGAAATTTGGCAGAAAAATTAGTTTCCATGAGGGGAGAGAGAGGTGATGGAGACGAAAGACTCACACCTCCAGGTTTCCTAGTTCTCATCAAAAAAGGGATTCAGAGTATGTGTGAGTTCAGTTTTGTTTTTCTGTGCTGTAGGAGATGATAGCACACTCCAGACTGCTGCTGTTGTCTTTCCTCCTCCTGTTGAGGATAGGTAGGGGGGATTCTTGCAAGGGTGCCAAAACCTCTCCTTGCTCATGCGAGAAGGTACAGACAAGTCCAGCCTCCTGGACTAGCTGCTGCATTCTGTGGCTGTAATTTCCATCCTAGCTGCCTGCCCTATTTGTCCCCTTTGCAAGGGATCCTTGTGCCCACTCCCCTCCTCTAGTGCACCTTCTCTTAATTTCATCCTGCCTGACTTCTTTCCACTCCAAGAAATGAGCTGGAGGCCTTAAAAACCACAAGATAGATACAGGGGGCATCTTCAAAGACAGTCCTGAGGAATAATAGTACCATATGGCTGAAGAGAAGGCAGAAATCCTCAGCGGTATAACAAGTTTAAGTGTGAGCCGAGTACTGGTGATTTCTTCCCAATTATTGGCACTAGAGGGTAGCACCGATCTGCTGAACAGTCCTAGATGCCATTGAGGCAAGGTAATTCTGGGTGTTCTAAGTCAGGTCATTAACTAACATGATTTTCAACCTAGCAATAAAAGAAGTGCATTGTTTGAGTAATTCAGAATTGGTGTACAGAAATATTAAACATGCCCCAGCAGCAAGCCAATTACATTCCCCGTGGAAAGCTCTGAGAAAAGCCTACCAGGGTAAATAAACATATGACTTCTTTCTGTTCCTGTTAGTTCCTTTTCTACTGTGGACTTCTTCCACTAATGAATTGGTGTAAAATAGGATATACTTGCACCTGGGTCTGACTAGGTTGGAAAATATATTTTTTTTTATATAATTGGATAGTTGGCCCAGCAGCTGGAAAGTCTGTCAAAGGTGAAGAACAACCTTTCTCAGCAGAGAGTAAGTGGAGGGAACAACATGAAATTCTGACAATTTTTTATAGCAGGTATGAGTTTTGGCATTCCTCAGATAAATATGTTCACTTTAAAAAGGGATCTGTAACTTATTTCCATTTTTCAGGTGGGGAACCAGTGTATATATTGGGTTCAAAGTGGAGGGCAAAGTATCTGGGGAAGGAAGAGAGGAGGAAGGTGGTGAAGGAAATCCAAGGATAATTCTCATTTGTTCAGCTGCAGGGAGGGATCAGAGAATTATAGGGACAGGATGCCCTTGGTCCTAGTGACTTCCTTCATACCCTAAGTAGGTATGCCCAAAGCTGCTGAGCCTTTCAGTCCTCAGGCAAAGACTGTGGACAAAACTCAGGGACATGCACTTAGATTCTAGGACATTCTCAAGGGGATAACTGGAGGAATAGGAGAGGAAGAGATAAGGCCTTTCCCTTCTTTTTACCCTTTTTCATTTTCCTCTTCCTCTAAGTTTGAAACATAAACTGGAGGAAAATTCCTTTGGAAAAAAATTTAATGAAGCAAGTTGGACATAAAATGCTTGAAAGTTGCTACCTTTGGCGACACAGCTTTGAAGGAAAATCAGAGTAGCAGGGTTAAAAACCCTGAAGTTTCTAGCTTTGTAGTTCACTCTGGTTGGAGCCAGGCTGGGGAGGAGGAGGAGGAGGAGGGACTGTGGTGTGGAATGAAGTGGAATTGCATGAACTGTGGGGATAGGGAAGGATATGTTGAGAGCATGGTCAGTCCCTGTTTTGCTGCAAATGGTGTTCTGTGTAAATCCAGAGAAACAGCTATAGGAGAACATGTTTTAATAACTGGAGTGCTACCCAAAATGGAGAGCTGAGTCCCAAAGAGCATGCAGTCTAAATGCTGCCTGCTGCAGATGAGCCCAGGGGACAGAATTAATTGGAGCTTAGCTGTAGCCTGGTTTCTTAAAGAAGCAAAGCTTATGCAGTCAACCTGTCTGCCTATCCCCTATCTCTTTCCCTCCAATAGCTTTTAATTTCATCAGCCAACTTCAGTCAGATTTATCAGAGGAGTAAAAGTCTCCAAGGCAATTATGTTCCTGTCTCCTGAACTGTATAGCCAGGAATGTTCTGTTCATGCTTGACCAGAGAAGAGGCTGCAGTAAAAGCCTGCCACTTCTGAAACTCCAGAGAAACCATGTAAGGGGAATTTTGCAAAGACCCTGTTGCAGAAAAGCCTAACCCAGTAATGACAAGCCATGCAGTGTCAGACTTTGTAAGGTGTCGGGCTTGCAAAATTTACTTGCTTGTAAACTTAAGTTTTAATCATCTGTGGTAGAAGCAGGTTTCCATAAGATGCTTTTAGGTACTTCTAAAAAAGAAGCAGCAATGAGCAATGGTTTTGAAGACAGGGATGGTGAGGTTGTTTCTGTAGAGGTGGGGAGATGGAAACATTGAAAAAAGTGAAGTGGAATTGGAGCCTGGCTGCACGGAGGAGGGGTGTGGAATTAGTAGTGGTGGAAAAGTAGTGAGGGAGATAAATTTCCACTGGTTTGCTCTTTTGGCACATTGGACATTGTTGCTGAGGACAGGAACTTCAGTTTGTTCACCAGTTTGACCACACTGTTCTAAGGGATTTAATTTTAGCAGTCATGCTGAGGTAAATTACAGAGAGACAACAGTGGTTGAAGGACTAGAAAGGGAGAAGCTAGACTGTGTATCTCTGAGTGCTCTGTTTGTGGAACAGAGAGGAAATGATGAATTATGGTGTGGAAAATATGATCTGGACAGAACCTACAAGAAGGTGGCAAAAAAAAAGTCTTGTTTAGCTGTAAATCAAATCCAGAACAGGAAAGGATCAATGATGAGCTGAAAGAGTTTTAAGAGTGAGAAAATAGTGTAGTATGTCTTGCTGTATGAAACATTATTTCCCCTCTTTCTGCAGCTGTACTCATAATGACAGGGCAGATGGAAGTCTTGCATTTGGTTATGTGCTGTGTACTTAATCATGGTGCCATTTGTTTCCAGTTGCTGGAACTGTATTGAGTGTCAGGCAGTAACCCTTTTCTTCTGTTTGAGGTATCTTTTTGAAGGTGTACAACTTCCTATTGGAATTTCCTGTGCTCTGTTTTATTTTTGTCACAGGGTGGAGACAGCTTTTCATTCTGTGAATTTCCTATATCTGATCACATCCAAAGGCTACAGTCTATCAAGTAAAATGGTGGTCTGCAAGCTGCGCTTCCCAGAATAGATGCTGTAAGCTTTCTTCTTTTACAGTACTGGAACGGCATCGGTTCATGAAGCAGGCTCAGGCCCTTGCACCTTGGATGTCACGCAACATGTTCTATGGAGGTGGTGACAGGAACTCACAACTTTCCTCTTACCAGCTGAACCCTCTACTGCAACAAGGTGAGACCGTGGGCATCATTTCAGAGGGAAATCAGAAAGACAGGTAAGGGAGGTTCAGCAACAAGGCTTTAGCCTCTCTACTACAGAAGAAAGAAAGATGTTCCTAGCACGACTGCATGTCCTAGCATGACAGCTCTGCTGCATCTACAATGTACTATAGACTTGCCTGGGTGGATAGATATAAATGCAGTCTGTCCATCTTAAGTGCCTTGCTAGGCTCCGTGCTGGGTTAATGCTAGCTAAGGTATATCTGTGCTACACCCCAGCAACTGCAGGGTAAATATACCCAGCTTATCTTGCTTCACGTGGTAGAGGAGGGTACTGTCTCTTTGTTCTGCTGTGTTGGTCACGGTCAACTCCTTATAGCCAAAATTGACAGGACAAGTGAGTTGCAATTTGTTTTGAGTTCTTATCAAATGTCTAGTCTTCAAATGATTAAGGGCAAACTGCCTTCTGTGCCATAGATCTAGCCTGCATGCAGCAAGAAATTAAGGACTCCTAATGAACGAGGAAGAATTTTCCAGTTGTTCTGCCCCAGAATTGCTTGTATTAGTGATATCTATTTGTAACGTTTTTGGGGGAGGGAAGATGAAGTTTCTGAAGTCCTAGAGAAATAAGTAATAAAATAACTTATTACCAGTAACGTTATTTAATTGCCCAAGGAAAATACAGCAATTTAACATAACTTCTCAAATAAATATAGCATATTTTTCATCTGATACTAGCTTTTGATCACTATATGGCAGTCACAGATTTACTGTGTGTCTGATGAGTCTTTAACTCTTGTTTGAAGAAATTGTTTGCAAACATCTTAAATGCTAGATTCATACACTTTTTTAGCCCACTAATTAATTCTACAGGTACCATTTTTTCCTAGCCAGGGCACAACCTTTCCGTAGGAAGTGCTGGTGACTGAGCCATCATGATTTAAGACAGAATGTACTGAATCTTCTCAGGGAAATCCATGTGCATGCTGGCAGAAGATGGGCAAGTTCCTCGGGCAGTATCTTAGCCTGTGTTTTCACAGTGCTGGAATCTCCTGTGCTTAAGTTTCCTTTAAATTTATTTCAGGTCAGCTTTTCAGAGTTGTTGGGTAGGAGAGACCTCTAAGGTCATCTAGTCCTACCTCTTGCTCAGAGCAGGACTGTCACCAACCTCAGTCACATTAGCTGTAGCTTTGTCCAGCAGAATCTTGGAAATCTGCAGGGATGGAGATTCCATGACTACTTTGGGTAACTGTCCCAGAGCTGGTCCAGTCTCCTAGCAAAGAAACTCCTCCATTTGCTACTTATATCTATACGTACGTGTGTGTGTGTGTGCGCATGTGTACATATATATAAAAATTTCTTTTGAGGTATTGCTTCATACTTATTTCAGTTTGAAGAGATATAAGAGGAAACACTAAGAAAAATTCCTCTGATTTTTTTTTTAAATAAAATTTGGTATCAATGCTGTATTTAAATACATAAACTGTATTTCCAGGTGTGCTGGATGACTTTGATTTCTTACCTCTCTGCTGTGCAAAACACAGATCATGCTGCAACTTTGCTTACTTACTAAAAAAACTTACTAAAAAATAATAAAACTTACTAAATACTACTACTTACTAAAAAATTTCCTGCTCTTTGCACCTTACCCTGTGTGGCCTGGATGTGCTGGTTGTGGTGCTTGAGACTTGTGCAGCTCTTGTAGCAAGGAGGAGCAGAAGAAAGGTTCCAAAGGGACTCCGCCAGGATCATTAGTGCAGAAGGGCTCGCTCTTTATTCTTTCCCCTTGAATTGCTGCATCTCCTGTGCTTTTATCCTTAGATGTGTCTCTGCAGAACAGTCTTCCACTTGTGCAGCCCCAAGCTCAGCTTTCCCCTAACAAGGGTGTTTTGGACTATCTGGAATCTGAAATCCAAAATCTTAACATGCCACAGCTCCAGCCACCTTCCCACCAGCGGCAGGCTGTCCAGCCCAGCTTGCTGTCCTCCCTGGGCTCTGAGATCATGTCACCTGCTCTTGCTGATCATGTCTCCTCCATGCATGGGAGCAGCAACTCCTCACGGCCACAGAGAGCAGCCCGCACCCCCAGGTACTGGGGCTCTGCAGCTGAGGAAAGGAGGGAAAACCGGAGGCGGCCCTTGCCTTCCAGTGAGGATTCCCATTCTAGCTACAGTCGGGACAGGCAGCGAGAGGACCATTCGCAGAGGCAGAGGACAGGTGGCTACAATGGGAGGCCCCAGCACTCCAGACGGGATGTGTCACCACCACGCCAGGCTGAGAGGGGCAAGAGCAGTAGCAGCAGCTGCAGCTTCTATCCAGAGGAGGCCAAGGAGCGCTCCAGCCACCATCGTGACTGGAGACAGGAGCCCCCAGGAAGGCGAGACTACCAGCACCATACCAGCAGGAGCAATAACTCAGGTCAGCGGCGGCACAGCTACTCTCCCCCTTCTCGCCGGGGGTCGTGTAGCAGCTCAGAAGAGCAAGTCCGTCTCCCAGTGACAAACCGCAGGCGGCGGCACCAGTCTCGGGAATGGCCAGAAGATAAACCCCCCAGTTACCGCTCATTAGAAATCATCCCAGGTCAGGAGAAGAAGCAAAAAGGCAGCGTGGGGCGACGATCGGTGAGTCAGCTGCCTTTTTTCTTTCCCATCCAAGGCAAGAGGTGGGTTTTGGGGTGTGAGAGTGAATGTTTGTTACTTTCTGCAGCCTGTTGTCTTTCAAGCGGAGGGCAAGGAGCACCGGGTGCCCTGTGCAGCTTGGTTATGAAAAGGCTGCTGAGTTCCCTGCCTTCAGACGTGTTGCATGGCCATAGTGAGTTCAGGGACAAAGTGAGCAGTCAAACAAAGCAGGTCCCTTATCACATCCCACACCAGGTGACATATCATACCTTCTCACTCCTGTCCCCACCTAGAGGCATTTGAGGCTCTGTGTATGTGTTGGTGTTAGAATAGCTGTTCTCCTGGCACTGCCTGGGGAAAAAGCCCTTCCAGAGCATAGGTAGTAATACTGGGCAACCCTCTGCAACCCTCTCTTGTGTTGGCTTACTTCTGATTTCTTTTAACTCGTGCACAATTATCCTATTACCATTCTCCAACATTTACTTTTTATAGTATCTTGGTGAGATTTTTAAGATTGTTCATATGGGAAAGCATTCAGGTAAGATGCCTAAAACTACATGAAGTGGGCTTCACGATCGTGGGTGGCTATAGTGGTGAGAAATGTGTGGTCCTCCAGGCTGGGTGGAAGAGGATGGCTCGCTTGTTGGGACTCCCAGGAATGGAATGGGCAGTGAACAGCTATCGGTCACAGCTCATCTTGTCAGTTTACACTAAGACTAGATTTCAGGTAGCAACCTAAGTGTGGAAATCTTCATATCGCAATTGCTAGTCTCCAAGCTAGACAGCATATTCCCCTTAAAAAATGAAGTTTTTCTAAAATTAAAAAAAAAAAAAAGTTGTGTCCCTTACCATATGCCAGGTGGGAGTCTTCCCAAAAGGGCGTTATTTTGCACATTATCATTTTCCCATCCGACTTTTGGAAGGAAGTGCCATTCTAGTTCCAGGTGGGATGGATGGATTTATGTGTGAATGGTTTCATTATGGTGCTCAGAGCAGGAAGGAAGACACAAGATTTCTATTCATCTTTCCTTGTTCCTGAATCTTCTGTTTTCTCTTGCAGGACAGAGGAAGTTCCCACAGTGCAAGAAGCATAGTCATTTAATGCCAGTACTGAAAGAACTAAGAACCCCACTGGACTCCTCTTAGCTTTTCTGCTATGTAGGTTGGGATGCCTGCTTTTCATCAAACAAACAACCAGCAAAAAAACAGATGAAGCAGCTTCCCCTTGGACTTACAACTCTGAAGAATCTATCTCTAGTCCTCATGAAAGCAATATATAACCCATTTTTATTCTTGCTGTGATATGGAAACTTAGGTTTGCAATGGGCTGTGGTCCATTGAAAACATTCTATTGGAAACAGCAATTTTTTTCAGTAAATGGTATATTCCCAGGCCTTTAAAGAGAGGTACCAGTTGTCTTTGTTAGGTGCCTTGGCACTGCAAGGAGCCCAGTCTATAGAATACCAGTCCTTTGCACACCAGTTACTGAATAAGGGCTCCAGTGATCACAGAACTGTAAAGTCACAGGACAGCAGAATAATTTAGGTTGGAAGAGGCCTCTCGAGGTCATCTGATCTGGTCTCCTGGGAGTCTGGTGTGGGAGGCATGGCATCGCCTTTGTAAGGCCCACTGTTGGGCTTCAGAATGTATAATGTTTGCTGCTTCTGCCTGGGTGCTCTGCATAGTTGGGGCAGTTGCTTCCTTTTGCCCCCAGTAAGCCTCTCTCCCAAACAGAAGGATCGTGCTGTTGGAAGGATGTTTGACTGCTTTTAAAAAAGACTCGCTAGCGCATCTGCAAATTGCCAGCTTGTCTGCTCTGTACTGACTGAAACAACCTGCCCTACTTTTTAAGCTTAGACCTTAGTGCCTTAAAAAATAGTTGTTCCTAGTTTTTAACTCAGACTTGAATTTATTTGTAAACTTGAAGGGCTAAATTTACTGAAGTTTGGCCATCTCTACAGGGACTGAGTAAGGTATGACTTCACGGTAGACCAGAACTTCCTTCAATTCTGGGAAGCATGGCCTTGGCAGATATATCTTTCTTAAGCCATGTATACTTTTTCATGCATTTTATATTCTCCCTTTGCTCTCTGTGCCATGCATCATATACATGGGGTGGGACAAAGGGCTCTGAAGAAGTCTCGCAGTCACTGTTTTTACTGTTGTCCTTGGTCTTTACACTGACACTTACCAACTCTGAATATGTGGTCCATCTGATCTGTAGCTAGATTGCAGGGTTTTCTCATCTCTCACCTTGTAGCTAGGACACAGAATTTCTATGCTCTGAAGCCAGTTGCAAAGGAGGAAAACTTGCCATTTTTCGTTGGTCTGGTTCATCTACTGTTTTCATTTAAAATGTGCTGGAAAAAGAGAGGTTCTCTGCATGCTGGATGCTTCCATGGGAAAATACCTTGCCAAAGGCACTTCTTGGCTTCAAGAAACTCAACTGTTGGCAAGGAGCTTTTGAAGCATCTTGTGTATTATTTTGTAACCCAGAGGCACTAGAGATTTGCCAGTATCAATGGCTGCATTGCCTAGCATATTTCCCAGCCAGTGCCACGCGGGACACTTGCTACTATTTGTTCTTTAATGTCCTAATTACTGATGTCCTTATGCTTTCCCTTAGAAGACGGACTTGGAGAGGCTTTCAATTTGCCCACCTCCTTCTTGTCTTCTCTTTGGACAATGATGGGATAGCAAATGCTCCTAACTGGGTATCTGATGCAGTTGCTGGTTGACCAAAGGCTACTACAGAGAGTGCTCATTTTCCTACAGTTTCTTGGCTGATGGTGCTTATTTCTAATTCCTGTGTATGAAGATGAAGCAGCAGGACCCACTGGCTTCTCTGATTGACTTCATTTCAGAACTAAATGCCTACTTTTTGAAGACACAGGGGCTGTTTACCAGCAGTTGATGGCTAGCACAAAAAAGAGGTAAAAGTGCTAAAAGACTAACTCCAAAGTCAAGAAGGCTCTATTAAGTGTAGTCCTTGTCTCCGTGAGACACATCTGGTGAATAATGTGAGCTGACCCACGAGTTACATCTGAAATATAGAGAATTAAGTGTGTTCACAGAACTTGCAAAGCCAGTATCACTCTTGAATCTGGTTCTTAGCCACTGGCTGTGAATAATTTTTATTCTTATTTAATGATATGATGAGGATTTTATGCACCCTCTCTTCTACGATAGACTAGTATTTCTATTAGTTAAGAGGAGTTTATGGTGACTGCAATGACAGAAAATAATATGGGGCTGCTTCTTTGAAAACTAGCATCCTGTTTTGACTTTAGCATTCCCATCTGGTGACTTTTAGCAGATACCCAGGGCCCTGCAGGTCCTACCTTCAGAGGCTGAATTGGTGGTTTGGAATTTGACTTCGCTCCTCATGCTTCCAGTAGGTCCATACATCATGCAGGACAACTTATTCCTATCATCTCAACCCAGCCCAAATGTCTGGGTTTCAGGGAAGGGCTGCTCCTTTCTCTGTCAAGAATAGAGGCTATTGAGACATCAGATGAGATCCCAAAATGGTAGCATGGGCAAGAATTCCCTTTCCTTCACATTCAAGTGTGTATAAGCCAACATCTATCCAGCAAATTTCCCCAAAAGTAAGAACCCCCTTACAAAAAAAACAGCTGACTCTGTGTAATAGTAGCAGCTGTTGAAGCTTGCTGCTTTAGGATGTGCACACTAACTGCAGAGGCTGTGCTTTTTTATCTAAATCTGTGAAGAAGCCTTCCATCTTTATTTGTTACTCTAGTCCCCGCAATTGAGCTAGGGTGACTAATTGTAGATTGTGTGAACACAATTTGTGCTATGTGAAGTCTGAAGAGTTTTATCTTTATCATACTCAAGTTCCTCTTCAGTCACTTTGTTCATATTTACAGAAACATTAAACAAAACTCTTCAGGGAAAATTGATTATATCTTGGTCTTAATTCTGTAACTTCTTAAATTGTGACAGAAGTAGATTATGTTATCCAGCAGGGAAGCAGAAATGGTACCAGGTTTACTGGTCCACAGACCACTGCAGTTCATAAAACACCAATTGGTGTGCTGTGAAATAATGACAAAGGAAATCTATATATGCATGCATTCCAACTGCAAGCAGACAGAAAAGTGGGAAGGAAATAGGTTCTGCTTTGAATGCATATTTCTATTTTTAATTGGCTAGAAATTGGCAAGAAAGCCATTGTGACAGCACTGCACAATACTAGGTGGACTCTCTTCTTCCAGTTAGATCACAGGGTCTTTGACTTTTTAAAATTGAGTAGCTCAAATGCTGCACATTGAAAGAAATAACAGTAGGAAATAGCCTAACCTCATTCTTTCTAAGCTGCAGTTTATTCATGCTTAATTTTTCAGCCATTCCAAAGAGCTGATGTTTATATGAGCCCATTTGTGATAAAAAAAGTTGAATGTTTCACATACAGGAGTTACTTACTGCCATTCTAGACTTCTGTTCTCTCTGTCATGTAGTTGAAGGAATATACCTTACCCTCAAGAATTAATTTTCTGTCTCAGATAAAGTGCCGTGATAGCCACTGGAGTTACCCTAATTTAAAATAATAATGTAATAATGTAATGAGTAAGTGACTGTGCCACACTGGGTAGATAAGGACACCCGTGCTACTCCTGTCAGCTGCTTTCCACCTCCAACCAGAGATTCATAAGAGAGATAAAAAATCATGTAATTGTTCTTTGATTAAGAAAGGACTTGTGATAACTGGCTTTCTTGCTTATTTGCAGAGTGCCCTGCCATTCCAGAATGCCATTCCAGGAATGGAGGGCAAGAGCTGCTTCTTGTGCAATCATTGATCTGGTCTTGGCAAGTGCCTGTTTGGCAGTAGAAAGTGCTGAAATGCCCAGTTGCTATCTCTGGGATTGTATTCATGATAGCACTACTAAAGTTAGGCAAACTTCAGGGTGGGAGAAGTTACCTGTGTGATAACAACCACAATGCAAAGCTGTTCAGCAGTAAGTATTACTACATAGGGTAGCCAAGTCCCCTCTGTATAACTACCTCCAGCAGCACATCAGTTTAAAACACCCACTTAATGCGGTTAGAGCCTGCCATTTGTTGACCTGACATAGGAGAGGATGACACTTGAGGTTATATTAAATTAACCCCCACAAGTAATGACTGCTTGTTGCTATTTCTGCTAAGTTTAATGCCTATAATGTGCCTTCTGCATATTATTCCAACTGTAAAAGCAGATGGTAAATGTGTAGATTCTCTTCAATGACTGTCAAATGTATAATTAAAATATAAGAGAACTTTCAACCAGTGGCTCTTGTGTGTTATTCCTAGACCATAAATTGCTTTTTAGTGTTTGTGCTAGAAATGGAACTGAAAATTCTCTGTTCTTACTTCTGGAATTAACTTTCTTATACATTAGTAAGAATTTTCTGTTATTTTTTGGGCAAAAATGCAAAATGGTTTGCTTGTATGGGAGATTTTTTGTTGTTTCTATTTTGGGAGATGTTTTTCTAAGAAGGAAGATAATTTGATTAAATACTCACCCAGAGAGTTGAGAAACATCTGGGAAACCATTGGCAGCCCTCTTTAACGATGTGACCCACCGTAGCAATTGCTGACTTGGCTGCCATGTCTGTAAAAGAAGAACACTTACTTTTTGTTCTAAAGTACTTTGAGCTCCATGAGAAAAAAGTCTTCTAGAAATTGTGTTTGGTTGATAAATGAAGATACTAATTGAGCTTTTCACACTTTCCACATGTGACAGTCACTTAATAAATAAGCAGCTGAAGTAAGAATGGAGGTCTGTTGGGTCTCACACAGAAGGCTTAATTTATGCCTTTAAGTCCTCCCCATTCCCCCTTAGCTAACACCCTTTATAGCTCAGTGTTGCAGCCTTTCTGTCTCTTCCCCCTACTGCTCAGTGGCTGTGTGTGCCAAATACAGATGGTTGGCCTGACTGAAGACCCAACAGGCACTTGGAGCTTGACCTATAGGAAAACACACCCTACAGTGGTAGCCATCACAAAGGTAGTCTCTTGTTAATCTTGACCCATTGCTCCCAGGAGATCACTGACAAAAGCTGGAATGAAGTGAAAATTATTTGAGAAGCACGATTGCTCAACAAAGACTAACAAATCTGAGCATAATCTCCAAAAAGCACAAACGAGCTGCTACCATCAACTATGATGAGATCATAAATATTTTTACGGCAAAATAAAGCTTGGAAAGTGAAGTTTTAAATTTATTGTTTGTACAATGAGTAATTAATCATGTTTCTTTTGTATTTTTAAAATTGTTTTTTTGTTTGTTTTGAATTTTACCTTAATTCAGTCAATACAATAAGTTAATATTATGTGATGATAT
>JAVJGJ010000057.1:6740061-6752861 GCA_035590215.1 Microhierax caerulescens | reverse complement strand
GCTGGCACTCAAAATGGCGACCTCGGCCGCAAAATCCAGCCGCTGGACCTCAAAAGGGCGACCTCGGCCTCAAAACCCACCGCTGGCCCTTCAAAAGGGCGACCTCAGCCACAAACCCAGCCGCTGGCCCTCAAAAGGGCAACCTTGGCCGCAAAACCAGCCGCTCGCCCTCAAAACGGCGACCTGACATCAAAACAGCGACTTCGGCCTCAAAACCAGCTGCTTGCACTCAACATGGAGACCTCAGCATCCCCCGCGCCCCCCCGGGTGTGTGTGGGGGAAACCAAGCAACCGCAGATGACTGCCTGCCACTTCATCCGCGCCCCAGCCCCCTGGTTAAAAAGTTTGAGGACCCCTGCACTAAGCTGTATTAGTACTAACAAACAAATAATGAGTATTAACATGGAATAGTTAAAATTGCAGAAGTAAGTTTGCTCATATGGAGCATTTGCTGTGGCATTTATATGAGATTCTCTTCAAGACTGGCAATATTTAGCAAGTTTCGTTTTTTTTTCCAGTACTAAAGCTTTATGCAATGGAAGGAGATCTTGATAGATTTCCTTTACCGTTCCAATTTGATCTAGTATTTTCAAGTATTAAAAATAAAACCCCAAAACCCCCAGTCTGCCCTAACTTAAAATTATTTAAACCCTTGTAGAATGATTATATTCCAAAGATACTGTTCTGCTTTGGGTGGGGGTTCAGGAAATAACGAACGAGTCTGACTTAGCAAGATGTAATTTTTTTCTGTGATAAAAATCATAGGTTAATTGAAATGCAAGTCTTAGGCTTCTTTTTTTAATTAAAAAAAGTCTTTTGTTCTGTACTAGTAAAGGTAGAGCGAGGATAAGAGATTGAGATGACACTACTAAGACAGTAGTTTTTCAGGATCACTGCAAGCAAGATTAAAATTTGAACTGACACTGTCCTGATTTTCTAACATTGAAAAGTCTGAAAATGCAGTTGGTGCTCTTCATGCGTTTGTAAGCCTGAAAAAGAAGTTTGGCTGTTAGATGAGGGGAGAAAAGGCTGTCACATGGAGGAAGAAAAACAAAACCTTTTAGAAAAGGTAGTGGGGGAGGAAAAAAATGTGCTCAGTGAAGGGAGGGTAGAGCAAAAAACTAGTGTGTGTCTCTGTGATGCCCCCCTTGTAGCCCAAGCACATATCCCAGTATCTTCAGTGTGCCAGAGAGTACACAGTGTCACCAGCAATTGCTGAAGGACACTTTTGCCTCCACTGACCCTGTAGTGCCAGCTTTCCACCTGCTCCGATGAGGGCTTGCTCTGTTAGCCTCTGGGTACGGTAGGGAACTGGCTGGCGAGTTGGGCAAGACGTCCATGCCTAGTTTTCTAGGTCTGCACTGCCCTTGCGTGAGGTATGTTGTTGTTTCGCTGCCTACATTAAATGGCATGACAGCAAGGTTCAATAAAAAATGCAAGTACCAGGATTTATTTGTAACATCCAAAATAATCATCCCCATTTACAGATCTTTAGAAAATACAGAGGTGTGAAAAGATACAGTGCTGCATTCACATCAGAGGAATACTTCTTCCACTGTTCAGTTTACTATTTTTTTCCCCTGCTGTCCAGACAGTAGTTGAGTCTTCAGGCTTTGCCCATTTATTTCTGTTTTTCATGAATTACGTTAGCTGGTACAGGTGTCCTCCCATTGAAGCCTTTTAACAGTCTGCATGGGTGTAACTATTCACCCTAGAATTCACTGTGTCCTCTTCCTAGGTAGAGAGCAGCAACTCCGTTTACTTACTCCACTCCCTAACTAGAATAAAAGTTAAGTTTCCATAGATCTGTAAAATGTCTCACTGTTATTCTAGCAGTGATCTCCTGCATCTGATTGCCTAGAAGACAATTTGTAGCTTCAATGAAATGTAGAAGTCTCTTTGATGGTCATCAAAGTGATGCGGGGACTATTGCAGCAAGGCTTTTTGTTTATGAGAGACTCGTCCCTCTGTCAGTTACAGTACAGAGTTGTGTGCCAGGTTATTCCTTCCATGGCAAAGATGGGAGAAGGGAACACGGGACCAAACTCTTAAAACTGAATTGGAAACACTTTTGCCCAGTAAAATGTTATAGGGTTTGTTGTATAATGGGGGTGGGGGTGGGGGGGTGGTGTGTCGGGGTGTGTGTGTGAGAAAGTATAATAACTTGCATGCCAGTTGTTCCTAGCTTATTTTACTTCTTAAAAAGTCAGCTCAGAGATATGTATTTCCTGACTCTTATTTTTGTTGGCAGAGTTGAATTTTTTTTATCTTACAGGGCTGTAAGTACTGTTAAGTCTTTTACTTATTGCAATTCACAATTTGTTTCCATGTATCTTGTTTTATCACTTAGTGATGACTTCTGCCTCTAGTCAACACCTTTGTGGGTTTTGTGAAAGCAAGTTCAAAAGCTTCAAAGGCTAAGTGCAAAAGAGAAGGGAGAGGAAAAAATGAAAAATCAGAAAATGTAAAAGGAGAGTTTCTAACAGTCTTTTATTACACATCCTGGATGCTTTATGATACTGATTTATTATGTTTATGACAAGCAGTATTATATTAGGCTAAACATTTAACAAGAGTGACAACAGAATATAAGATACTGCAACACAGCCACAGTATTCCAGTGCTGTTGGCAGTTTAATACTTCTTTTAACTGTGCACTTAAAAAATTGTGCCCTGGTTTCTTTGTTTTAAGCAAACATTTCTATCAATGTTTCTATCAATATAAATTGGCATTTAGAAGGATATGAAAGATTTAATGAAATAGATGTAGTCAGCATTATAAAAGTCCAGATTTCTGATGAGCTGCTCAATTTCTTGCTCCACATTTATTCAGCTTGTAAATGTTGGAAGTACTGCAGCCGTTAAAAACACTGAGATTTCACTGTTTGCCATCACACTTGAAAGTGGTTGGGCAAGCGTTATCTTCCCCACAGCATATTAAATGCAAGACCTCTGCATTTCCCAAAGGTTGGTGGATAAGAATGAGCAAACTTTATAGAGCTGTTTTATTTACAGAGTTCAGCTATGTAAATGAACTAAAACATTGGTCTTTTTAAATTCCTTTCCCATGAGCATCCCTGCACCCAAGTTTCTCAGCATTCTCTGTGATTCTCTGTGATACTCATGGAGAATCCCTCAAATGTTCAAGAAGTTCTGGCCGATTTAGATTGTGAGGCACATTTGCATTTGACTGACTCCAGTGGGAGAAAGTAGCCCTCTGCATACGTCTTTACATAAACCAGTTGCAGCTAAACAGAGCAGACCTGCACTTCTGAGTGGCACACAATGTTGTACTATTATATGACAACCCAAGCAGTCAGAAATTGTCATATGCTCAGAAAAAGTCTTAAAAAGCACAAGTGTTTTTTTATTGGGTTTCTTTTTCCTTTAAGAAAACGGTTAAATGCAGGATCTCTTTTGCTTGCCTTCTGGTTTCTCTGCCTTCAAGTTATCTTTTTTTCTGGAATCACAGGGGCTAGGAACTTACTGTAATTATTGTGATAGAAACTAAGATTTAATGCCATAGTAAGAAGCTGAGATTTAAAGAAGAGCACACAAGACTCAAGTTAGGATAACTGGTAACACACAAATTCACTAGAAAACCTCCAAAAAGCCAGAAATGATCAGGTTGGTTTGAGGACATTGTGACACACATTCATGGGTAGGCTAGGAACCTAAGAGAAGAAACACTTCTGTTGTGTTGTTTTTCTTGCTCTGTGCAGAACAGAATAAAAACCTACATACATTTAGGTTCAAAAGTTGCCTCAGCACGACTTTGACTGAATCACATGATTCTTCTCTGTAGTTTGTAGCACTTGTACTGGGGTTCTAGTGTAAGCATTTGCGGGTATTTCTTGGTGCAATGGTTTCAGATTTACATCACGCAGTGACACAGCGATCGTTGTGAACCTTAATTCTGTGGTTAAGGTTTCCTATTCCATCTATCTGCATTTAAAGGGAAGCAGTGTTCCTCCCACCTGAAGTGCTGGCTGCACTTGCACCTCTGTCTCTCGTTGCTTTTTTTAAGTGTCTCTCACTTTATCTTTTTTCCTGCCATCTTTGGAGAGATTCCTTCCTCTGCAGTTCTGGGTCCCAGTTAGAGGGACACAGAGCGCTTCCTCTTCCTACTGGCATACTCCCCCACACCAAAATTGGATAACGAGTGGCTCAGACGAGTGTCCAGAGTATCAGAGTTGTTGCTGCTACTGCTGATTTTCACCCGGGGGCACAGGCACTGGAGCATGGCTCTGCGGATGTAGTTGTCAAAGCAATAGTAAATGAAAGGGTTGGCACAGCTATTGGCAAAAGCGAAAGGGCTGCTCACCTTCATGCCCAGCTGGGCAACCATGTCAAGAAAACAGTCATGCTGCTTCAGGAGTCCCAAAAGGATGGCCATAAGCTTGAAAAGATTGAAGGGAACCCAGGATATAACAAAAGCTGCCACTACAATGAAGACTATCTTGATGGATTTTCTCAGTTTCTTATCATGTTTCCCAGCTCTCTGATAATGCACGCAGAGTCTCTTGGTGATGGAACAGTAAAAGGTTAAGATACTCAGCAGTGGAAAGAAGAAGGCCAGGATTAAAAGCATCAGTGACATGAGCTGTTTGGCTTCTGTTATGGCTTTGTCTGTGCAGTACGTCTTTCCCTGTTGCTTCTTCAGTTCTCTGGACAAAAGGGTTGGCATCCCTAAGCAGCAGGATAATAACCAGACACAGATGCAGAGTCCACTGGAATAGGATCTTGTTCTGACCTGTCTAGCAATAGCGGGATGCATGATAGCAAGGTATCGGTCAGCGCTCATACAAGTGAGGAGGAGGATGCTGCAGTACATGTTGACTGAGATGACATAGGAACTAGCTTTACAGAGGAAAGATCCTACCCTCCAGTTCCCGTCCGATGCCTCCTTGTCTACCCAGAATGGCAGCGTGATGAGGAAGATGAAGTCAGATACAGCGAGGTTGATGATAAAGACGTCGATCAGCCTCTGGATCCGTTGCTTGAAGACCAAGGCTAGTATCAGGATGGAATTGCCAACAATGCCCACCAGGAACACAGCAGTGTACAGGATAGGGAGGAAAGTAGACATATGTTCCAGGTGCTGATACTGGCAGTTGTCATCGTAGTAGTAGTCATAGCTCAAAGTGACTGTAGTCACAGGTGAAAGCTGGGCGAGCTCCATTTCTGGCCAAGCTGTCCTCATCCCTGCTTTGAGGAAGGCTCTGAGCTACACCTGCCTTTCCCCTCAAGGTCTTCTTTAAGAATGTTAAAGCAAGTGAGCAGGAAGGAGGGGAGAGAGGGAGGAGAAAAGTGGTTTTTGGGGGGGTTATTTGTATGCTTTTAGCCAATTGCGTACAGTGGACTAGCAACAAGAGTCTCTTGATAAGTCAAAAACCTGTCTTCAGAATAAACACTTCCTTCTTTTTTTTTTGTATCAGTTTTAGCTTTACTGATTTTATCTTCATTTTGCATTTGCCTATAAGCAAACCAGGTTTGGGTTTTGCTTTTTATTTTTGGGGGAGGGAAGGCAGTTTTCAAGATTCTGAACTTTTTATTTTTGGGGACGGGATATTGCTAGTTTGCAGAGATTTGAGATTGTACCAGCTCAGAAAAAAACAGAGAACGGTGAATTCATGTGCCACATTCTTTACTCAAAATATTTTGTATAAATTGCTTTTTGGGGCAGGTTCAACTTTTCTGAGGCTTGGAGGTTTTTACTTTCTTTGTCCGTTTATGATTGTTTTCTGTTGAGAGTAATTCTCTTGTGAAAATACTTAGGGGAAAACATTTAAAACTACCATCTCTATTATGCCTTGCAGTTAGTTGTTCTGTATCACTCCCAGGCTTTCCTCTGCTCTGCCACTGCCCCCCTCCTGCCCTCCGGTTCCCCTAGCCCTGGACTCCCCACACCCAGCTCTGGGAATGTATTGGAAACTTAAGAGGACAGTTTTCCAGTATGTCATATTCCCATCTCCGCACAGGCTTCCTTATCGGCCACAGTCCTGGTCTCTAGAGCAGCGGTTTGTTCCTTCTCCTTCTGACTGTGCAGCCTGCATGGCTCTTGAGCCATTGTTATGTGCAGTGCTCTCTTCTCTTAAAAATCTCTGATTTCCTTCATCTTTCATTTGCAGTATCATTATTGCTCCAGCTGTGGCTTATCTTACAGAGGGCCCTTTCAGCATTGCATAAATTGAATGAAAATTCTCGGTTTTTAAATGACTGAATTCATTACAGCTTTGTCAGTGCATACTGATTTGAAACTTCTACTACTGGTCTTCATCATCCATCCTCTCTTCTGCAGATAAATTAATTTTCTCCTTCTGCTTCCTCCCACCCACATGTTCACAGACCAGGCATATCTTCAGGATTCTTGAAGCTTTAAGCACATTGCTTACTGGAATGTGCTCGAGCCCTGGGGCAGATAGATCCCATCTGTGTATGTCTCCACATGCAAAGACCAACTCCAGATTGTGTGGACAGCAAATTAGTCCCTCCGGTGCAATCTGGGTGCACACAGATGCACTGTGCCAGTGCTCAGGTTATGTGCTCCTGTGCAGCAGGTACCTGGTAGAAGAGCCAGCTGCTATTAAATAACTGGCTGCTGAATCAAGGGATATTTATCTTGTATAGATATTCTGATGTCTAATAAAGAGCTAGTAATACACAACTGCCTTCTACCACTAGGGCATTAACGAGTATTTTTCATGGAATGTATAAGGATATAATTACCTCAGTGAATGTAATTCAGCTATTACAAACTGTGAGAAAAAGAGGTTTCAGCATTCTCTGTGATTCTCATGGAAAATCCCTCAAATGTTCAAGAAGTTCTGGCCGATTTAGATTGTGAGGCACATTTGCATTTGACTGACTCCAGTGGGAGAAAGTAGCCCTCTGCATACGTCTTTACATAAACCAGTTGCAGCTAAACAGAGCAGACCTGCACTTCTGAGTGGCACACAATGTTGTACTATTATATGACAACCCAAGCAGTCAGAAATTGTCATATGCTCAGAAAAAGTCTTAAAAAGCACAAGTGTTTTTTTATTGGGTTTCTTTTTCCTTTAAGAAAACGGTTAAATGCAGGATCTCTTTTGCTTGCCTTCTGGTTTCTCTGCCTTCAAGTTATCTTTTTTTCTGGAATCACAGGGGCTAGGAACTTACTGTAATTATTGTGATAGAAACTAAGATTTAATGCCATAGTAAGAAGCTGAGATTTAAAGAAGAGCACACAAGACTCAAGTTAGGATAACTGGTAACACACAAATTCACTAGAACATTTGCTTTCTAAATTCAGAAAACCTCCAAAAAACCAGAAATGATCAGGTTGGTTTGAGGACATTGGGATTTGTACGCAACAGGCACAAGTGTGAACCTGTAAGGAAGCACAGGCTAAGAATCATCTTCTCACCATCCAAAGATTACAAAAGATACACCTGTTTTTCAGCTCAGAGTTCTGTAGAAATGCCCAAGTATCTTACAGTTTAGAGAAATTATTTTTGATGGCTTCAGTGCAGAGGTGAGTTTTGCTTATTTCTGCTTCAAGGATTATGTTTCAGTGTTTCTGAAGCACTGAAGAAGCACTGGAAGCATTCTCTTTCTGTCAGTACTAGAGTAGAAGATCAGCTAAACCCTACAGTCTGTGGTATAATAGTACTGCCTGTCTTGCAAAGATGGACCTACATGTTATTTTACTCTGCACTTAGATCCTAACAGCTTACAAGCTTTAGAAATCAGACACAAACTTCTCTCCCACCATCTCACACTACTGCATATTGCATCCTTGAAATTCACTTGCTCTTCCCATCCCAGAGCAGACAAAAAAGTGAGTAACTTTTTTAAAAGCTTAATGGAACTGTAAAGATAAGCCTATGTCCATAAATTCTTGAGTTTATGGTCTCTCACTTTGTTGTCTCCCTGTAGTTTAGTAATTCTACTTACTAAAATAAAAAAAAGTAGATGGTAAACCTTTTCCAACAGGAATCGACTCTGTTCTCTTGATTTTGCTGTGTATTTCTTGAATGCTCTGAATAGACCTGTGGATATCACTGTGTGTTGGCATATTACAAGTGTGACTTCCTTATCTGGACAAAAGATTTACAAAGATAATATGTAGCATTGTCATGAATAATGAAGCGATCTGTAATTATGTGAGCGCAGCAGCAGCAGGCATATTTGTCGGTAGTCTGTAAGCCTTGTGGTTTTTTTACGTGGTATTGATTTACTTAGGGTGTCATGCAAGGTCTTACTCTTCCCAGAGCTCATTTCCCTCAGGTAGAACCAAGCTCTCAAAAACACTGAGTACATGGGAATTCCCCTCATAACACTTCTGCACAGATAGTCCAGAAAGCTCAGCACATGATCATTTGCTAAGATCCAAGAGATAAGGTGAGATGTTTTGTCAACAGGAGGACAGCCTGCACCTTCTAGTCAACCCCCTCCTAGATCTGCGCAGCACTTTCCTCCTCCTTGCCACATACATCTAAGTTCTGAGCATGAACCTAAAGCTTTTGTAACCACATGCTGTTGACAGATGCTGTAATAGTGGCTGTGCATCTGGCCAGTCCTGCTTTAGAGCGTATGTTTCTCTGATGGTCCTGCCTTTTTCAAACGCGCTTGTGGTGTTTGTCACGTCAGTGTTTGTGCCATTCCTTAAATCTTCCCAGTAGGAAATGCTGAGGTATTTCCAACAGTAGCAAGGGAAAAGATTTTGTGCCTTTGTTCACAGTTCTGTAATGCTTGTGATACATGTATTATAGTAGCCTTCTAATTTTGTGGCAAAATCAGTGAGAGAGATGTACAGCAGAAACAGGAAATATGCAGAGTTGTTGATTTGGTTTGTTACACACACGTGCGCACACCCCCTTACAAATTTCTGCAATTGAAGCATTCCTGGTAGCGAGGTGTGGGTTTGGGTTTGTTTCTGATTTCTTTATATTCTCTGTTTTACTGATAATTTAAATGTGGGTTTATGCCAACTTGTACATGTGTCTTTACGTGCGCGTAGCACCTAGATAATCTACATATCTGTACATTATTAGTTAGCATAAATGCTGAGAAGGAACAGAGGTTAATTTGGCTGTAAAAGAAACTGTAGAGGTTTCTGAATGATTGTGCTTTAAAAACTTTCTGTAAGGAATGCAAATTTGCAGACCTAATTAAAAAAATAACGAAAAATACCCACCAAATTGGCTGAAACTGCACTACTGTGCTATAACCTAGGTGAAGGCAGGCTCAGAGGTAAGCAGATGAATGCTAACCAAGAGAAGTTTCATCCCTGAACAAAGAGGAGAGGGTAGAACTGATTCAGGTAAAACTGTGGGCACTGAGACAATGCATTGGGGTAGATTGAAGTAGTTTCATATTGAGAGCAGTGGTCTACAAACTGCAGTGCGGGAAGAAAGTAATTTTTGTACACTTAATAAATATTTTTTAAATGGTGTTTATTTCCTCTTTATCTCATCCTTTTTCATTTTTTTTTGCTGTGTGTTATAATGTACATAATATATTAGTACAGTAGTACATGTGTATAATTTAATAAAAAATACATAAATTAGGAATGCATGCTGAAAAAAATTTTACTGGTGGGGTGCATGATAAAAAGATTTGGAGATCACTGACTTAGAGAAGAAGTGGGTATCACTAAAGTGAACCTGTGCTATTTATCGTATTTGAAAGAAGCACATCTAGAAGGTCTTCTCTCTGAAAATTATAATTAGGGTGGAGTTTTCTTAGCCTGCTGTGTTCTGTGCCACAGATAGAAAAATACAGAAGGCAGAAATAAAACCAGGGAAACTGTATAAAGAGGTCTGAGGGAAATCCATGGGATTTTCTGTTCATTCTGGCTGTGGGAAATGCTTATAGATGCTGCCTGAAATAGCAAAACTAAAACTGCCCTTTTTACTATTACCAAGAGAGTACTTGTTGCAAGAGGCAATATATTGTAGTAAATTAACTAGTAGTATTGGAACAAATAGGCAGACTCTTGAACACCTTTTTCAAGTCTGAATCAATAATTCCTGAAGCAAATGTGATATATGAAGTTCTTACATTTCTTGTCTCTCACCCTGTATCTACTTCATTTAATACAGATGGTGCCACCTCCTACAAATGTTTACTTATTTCCTTAGACTGTGTGAGCTACAGTGACAAAAATTTTGTATAACATTTTTTGCAACATGTTAGGGTTTTGTTTGTTTGATTTGTTTGCAGCACCAATGTTAAACTCTGTCAGTTCCTGAGATCTTCTGTTAGAGGTACTAACTAATGCACATGATCCAGATCTGCTATAGAAGAAACTTTAGTTTTGCAAGAAGCAGGAACAGTGTTTAAGCTATAGCCACCCGTATTATTCCCTTCATGCTTTCATGTGCAAACTGCCACCATTTTTGCACAGAAAGGCAAACTTTTACTTTGAAAACCTTTCCAAATGATCCTGTTCTGTAGCTGAACTGATCAACTGGTGGTTGTGCTGAGGCACACAGAGGAGGCTTGAAAAGAAAATGAAAAAAGATAGGTGCTGTCAATGAATGACTCTGTGCATTCGTTTTGTAACATTTTTATTGGGTTACTCTGGTTATATGGAGGGGTATTTTTCCGGGAAGAAAACCAAAACAACCAAACCGAGTGAAATCTGTAGAGAATATTTGAAATTAAATAAATAAAATGAAAACACATCTCTTCCCTCTGTTTGTTTTTGAGCAGCTGCACACATCATATTGATCAGCACAGATTATAAAGAAGAGGCCACTATAGTCTAATTCAATAATGGAAGTAGCAATGGCTGCAAAATTTTCTAGAATTTATTGTAATTTTTATGATATTAGATCTTGCAGGATAAAATACTATAGACTTGCCAGTGTTAGGTAATTCACTACAATTTACAGTAAATGGTTCCAATTCTGCTTATCCCATGTCTTAGAATACAGATTGTTTGGGTAATTTTTTCTGTTAATGTTTTCTACTTCTGATAGTTTTGCCAGGTATACTGAAAAAAGTATTACTCATTTTTTGGTTCCCTGTTGCTAGTACATATATTTTATGGTCTTGCAACCCCTTAACTCTCTCTTCAGTAAATTGACTTTCTGTGATATTTCACTGGAAGAGGTTTTTTGACTTGTTAAATTGCTCAGTGATTTTCATGTCCCTTTTCAGGTTTCTCTCTACTTTATCAACATGTCAAAACTAGACATGCGATTTCAGCAGCTCTTTTCTCCTTGTGATTTCTCTGTTTATCCATCTGAGGTTGCATTGGCAGCTGGTAACCCACCATGACCCATTTGTCCTTTTCATTTTGTACTTCCCAGGATAAAGTTTTGTGTCAGGTAAGTATAGCCTCCACTCTTTGCTCTTAAGTGAATGAGCTCATCGATGACCTTATTGAAATGCATGTTTGCTTGCCCCCTGCTGCCAAATGTTCAGGTCACCCTGTACCAGTGCCCTCTCCCATGTCATTATTTACCCCTCCGTCAGCCCTCATGTCATCTGTGAAGTTTATCAGTGATACTCTGCTTTCTTCCAGGCCATTGATAAAGATGTTAAATATTTTGGTCTAGCATAAATCCCAGTCAGACCACAAAATACACCCTTGCAGACAGTTTTTACGTTATGAGGTGTTGGTGAGATGGTTCAGTGATCTGGAAAAGTGGGATGCATAAGCAGAGGTTTCTTAATTATATTTTCTTTTTAAATAAATATTTTCTTTTTAAATTAAAAAAAAAAAGTATTTTCTTGCACTGAGTCGGAAAGATTTCTTATATCACTGCTTTCACCTATGCCATCCTAGCTTTTTACCTCGCTGCAAAAATGCTTCCTGGCATCTCTGGGAGGGAATTTGGTTGAGGTCGCTCCCCAGAATTCCTCAGATACATGAAAACCTCTGATGGGAATCTGTTTTTTCAGAGTATTTGTTTGCTGGTTTGGAGGTTCATAAAATCAAAACTGGGCGTGGTGGTGCCTCAGCCAGGGCAGTTGTTAACCGCTTTGAAGAGTCCTCTTGCAATTTCTATGAGTACGTGTACCAGGGATGGGGGGGGAAATGTCTGACTTGGGGCATGGAGCCAGTGTTGCTGATTTTTGCAATTTTTGCTTTTTTTTTTTTTTCTTTACCTGATATTTTCCTAAGGCGTTCAGCCAGGATATCATATCACCATTTTTACAAGCAACCAAGCAAAAAAGAAAGACATATAAGCCATATGGCCACAGGGGGAAGATGGAATAATTGAAATTGCAGACACAAGAGTTTGTGAAGCTTTTTTGGGGGGTTTTCTGTGAAAACTTATGGCAACTACAGCAGGTCCAGGACCCCCATGGTTGGGACCATGCACCAATTCCCAAGCGCTCATCTCTTGCAGGTGTGCAATTTCAGCATTAATCGGTGCCACACCTCACACAGGTGCTGAGGCGGCTGGGCCGCTGCAATTTGAGGCAAGCTGGGCCTGTGTTAGCAGCAGGGTTCTGCAGGTGTTGTCGGGGTGACAGGCACCAGGCGCCCCTCGGGCACCCCGCCGGTGGCCGAGGGGAGGAGGTGAGTGGGGTTGCCCAGCGGCGGGCACTGGGGAAGCCGGTGGCCGTCGAAAGGCGAGAGGGGTGGGCGCCCGGCAGAGGGCGAGAAACTACAACTCCCAGGCGGCATCGCGGCAGCGGCGCAGGGGCAGGGCGAGGCGAACTACAGCTCCCATGGTGCCGCGGGGCCGGCCCGCCGCGGCCGCTCCGGCAGAGGGCGGGAGAACTACATCCCCCAGGGTGCCCCGCGCGGCAGGGCGCGGCGCTGGGCACGGCGGGGCGGAAGCGGGCGGCGGGGC
>JAVJGJ010000057.1:6720842-6739797 GCA_035590215.1 Microhierax caerulescens | reverse complement strand
TTTGGGCGGCTGCGGCCGGGCCGGCTGCGGGGCTCCGCGCTCGCATGGGGCGGGGGGCGGGAGCCCCTCACGCGGTCACTTGCCCCGGTGCTGCCCGGCTGCTGGGTTGATCCCGGTGGGGCACGGTGCTGTGGGCCTGAGGGCTTTTGCAGTCGGTTTTTTTCCAGCTCTTTTTAATATTATTTTTTTTCCTTAATGAGTAAAACTGAGATTTCTGTGAAATAATTTCAAAATAAAATGACGATCTCAAACTGTTTGGTTTGTTTTCCACTTCTAGATCACTCCCTGTGAACCGGTGGTGTTGAAGAAACTGAATGAATGGAACAGTTAGGGCAGATGGGAGTTTTGCATTTCATGCTCTCCGCTTGCTGCAAACAAGGCTGTGTTTCTAAGTGACCTCGCATAATTGGAACTGTGTGTCCTGAAGGACTCAGAAGACCTCTGAAGGTAAAAAAGTGTTTGGTAGCATTCTTTGGTTACCCTCTGTTACCCTTAGTGTTAAGAGGAGGATCCTGTTCAGTAGCGTAGCCACTACTCTACCCACATTTATACCTTCTCATAAGCTTTCTGCCTATTTTGCTTTCCCAAAGAGCAGTCAGGTTGCAAGCAAGTTTTCTGAAAAAGTGTCGGCACAGCAGTCTTCCTCTTCTGTGATGTCAGGTAAAAGGAGCTTTTTTAACATGGTGGCCCACTGTTGGCTGAAGGGAGTGATCACTGTAACAAGATAAAAGTATGCCTGTGTTTGTATTCCCTTCTGTCATAGTACAGTAACTTCTTAAAATACTTACGTGTTCTCCAGTCTTACAGTTTATTTTTTGCCAGAGTATCTGCTTTTATGTTGTTCTGTGTTTTTTTCTTTTTCACCTCTACTGACTTGCCCTCTTTTGGTTGTTCCCCCCCCCCCCCCTTCTGTGAAGTTCATGCATCTTCTCATTCCTTTGGATGTTGCTGCTAGTTTGGCCTTTGCCTTCTCTTTTATGAGCTAGTGCTTTGAACTTTTTACATTCTCACTTCTTTAAAAAATTAGTATAATTACAATATCCTGTGAAGCACTTCTGGTTGAATGTGCCTTGTGTTGCCTTATGTTTGTTGCATAGCTTAGTTTCAGCCTTAACTTGTTTGAAATAGCTTCTACTGTTAGAATAAAATGTACTGACAGTGCCATATGTACAAACCTTTTGTAAAAACAATGAAGGTTCTTGCTGACAGCCTATAAAGGCAGAGTATTTCTATATGTTGGCAATCGTTACGTCTTTATAATTATGGTCATCTTCAGTAGTAGTAATGTTATTTTTTTTGTAAGTAAGCTTATTCTAAGGCACCACCTACATATTGTTCTGCATAGAACCTTTTGCAAAACGTGGCATTATCTCACAAACATGCAGTGTCTGTTTTCACAGTGTTCTCTGGTAACTATTTCTTCCTGACTCTGCTTACTACTCCCATTCAGTTCTGCCTGGGGCTGGAAGGATGGTTCCTTCTTCAGCAGAGCAAAGGACACCTCTTTTAAGTTGGGATGTGTCTACTGTAAATGAAGATGCATTGGATATTTACAGTGAATGAATGGGCAGGGTAGGCGAGTCTACTACACTGTGGCAGGAAGAACTTCTAGTTCAAAATTGGCCTAAAGTGTTGTAGAGTTCATCTTTTCTGTAAGTAGTTGGAAGTGTTCAGCAGAAGCATTGATGGACCTTTATTATAAGGAAATGGGAGTGTGCTCTTGCCTTGGCACTGTCTTGTCCATACTCAAAATCCATGTGTCCCATTTCTGGGACAAATGCCACACAAAGCCACCCACTAGATTTTGGGACTGTAGCCACCTCAGCTGCTTTCCACTTATCCTGGAGCCATATATTATAAGGCTTGACCATCAGGAGATAGCCATGGCCCTTTTACCAAATGCGTAATGAACACTGGGCAGTGCTTTAATTTACCGTTTGTTGTTTAACCCTTTATTTTGCTTGTGAACTGCTCTTGGTTGCCAGCTGACATCAACTCTACCAAGTCCACTGTGTGCTGATGCACAGAAGGCTGACTGGAAGCCTTCTTCATTGTGTTTTAATGATGTTCTGCTAGAACTATTCCCAGCACCTGTGCTCTGCAGCTGGCAGCAGGAATGTTGTACTTGAAAGTAAGATTTTTGAGCCAGTTCTCTTCTTTCTGCATGTTAGATACAAAGTTGCCTTTGTTATTGTAAGCATTTATATTAAAAGGCAATGGCAGCAAACCAATGGCCCAATAATGTCCTGCTTATGTTCTTTTTCACCAAACACTATTCTGAGGATGGAGCTTCTAAGTTCTTGTGATTCCTTCTTCCAGAGAGCGCCCTTTCTAAAGAGAGGAGTCTGTTACAGAGAGGGTGCCTCTTGCAGCAAATGTGACTGCAACATAGTGGAAAATCCAGACCAGCCTGCTCACCAGCCTGTTCTGCTTGCCCTGAGCGTGAGTTCCCAGAGGACCTGCTCAACTCTGAGCTCAGTTGGGCAGAGCCAGGCAACGCAGCTTTGGCCCTGGAGATGCCACTTGCTGTGTTTGTTTTCTGAGAGGTTTGGGAAGGGAAGGGATCCCTCATTGAGCTCAGTGGGGATGGGCAGTGAGGTCAGATTTATACAACAGCCTGCTCTCTTCCCTGTTCTACTCATCCAGTGTCCTGTGTACCTTGAGCTAGATGCTAGGATCTCAAAGGAAAATGGAAGTACGTAACCAGGAATTAAACGCAACACAGAGAATTTGCTTTTATATGTGTCTGCTAGATAAATAAGCCCAGATACGATGTTTTCACCCTCTCAGTATTTGTCGTAGCTCATAAAAGTTTACAGTTTGTGGATTATTATTTAAGTACAGTAGTGGTATGCAAACTTTGCAGTATTTTAAATGGGTGCTGTTTGTCAGTTCACCAAAAATCCATCCTGTCCTGCCCTGTTGCTACGGCTGCAGTTCAAGGATAGATGTTACAGGGAGTGTGCCTCATTTAATATAGAAATTAAACATAGGGAATGATATGGGTACACATCTTTCTCCTCCCCAACCCTGTTAGCCAGTTTCAACCAAGTAAGAGGAGAAGCTGGGAAGAAAAAGAATGGCATTGTTAGCAGCAAATATCGGTGCCTTTGAAACTCCCTGCTTTAATTTGCACCTTGTTTCATAGTTCAGAATTTCTTACTGGCAGGTCTGGCTTGAGCAGTCATGTTTTCCCTTGTGAGTGTTGTGGTTTAAGGCATTTGGTGTTTCCAGTTGCGGTTCATTCAGTTGCAAAGAAACTAGACCAAAATATTTTGATTAAAGTATGTGGGAGAAGGGAGGTAGAACAAGCAATAGACAAGAGCTGATTAGATAGTAGCTTGTGTCACCAGGCTAGCTCTAGCTGCTGAGTGAACTTCAATTGGTGTTTTTTTTGTTTTTTTCCTTTTTGTTGGCAAGTGCATCAAGCCTAATTCATCATGATCCATAAATTTAATCAAGCACAGAAAACGCTTAGAACAACTGGTATCTGAGAGGAGTCCTCTGACATACTGCACTATCTGCAAAACATCCCATGTATTAGCAATTGATTACTCATTGAAGTCACAGTATTGTCATAAGCGTAAGCATGTGTGATATCTTGTATTTTCCCATGCCTCCTTTGACCCTGAATTCACGCCATTTGTGAGCACAACCCTGCAAAGGAGAGCATAAATGACCCCTAATACAGGGAGCCAGAGCAAAGTCTCATGCCAGCGCATGAAGGCCTTTCAGCTTTGGAAGCTCTTGTCATCTTGTTCCCATGGAACAGGGCACCGCTGCTACGTCGGTTTAGTTCTTCAGAAATACCACTGTGCGTATTGTGGTATTATTGCAGCATTTATAGTCGTTTGCAAATTTGTCTTCCAGTGTGTGCTTCATGTTCTGTGTCTAGTGCCTAGATACATTTCTCTGCTTCCCTAAAGGCATTCCAGCACCTTGGCATGGCTGTCTTTTGTGAACAGTCTGGAAGAGCTTTTTTGGCATACTTGTAGTTCTTATCCTTGCTGTAAACACAAGCTGTGAAAGCCGTATGGGATGGCGGGCTAAAAATAACTTCTACCCTTGGTAATCTCTTAAGGAAAGATAAGTCTTCTGCCTGGGCCCTGTGGATGGATTCTCTGTGATTCCCTACAATCGGGATCACAAATGGGTGTGAGCTGTGCCATCTGCTTTGGGGACAGAGTTGCTGTTGCTCTGTCAGTTGTCTCAGAGAGAGCAGCTAGCACAGTGTGGCTGGGAGAAGGGCGATAGCCGTGCTTTGAACTCAGGGATCCAGTGGATGCTGACTAGCTCAGTGTTCCTTTGATTCCAGTGTGTTGGAAAAGGAAGACGTGTATCCTGAGGGGACATTGCATAAGGGGAATGACGTCATGAGTTTGACGCTGCTAGGATAACTTTGCATTTATTGTCAGAGGAGTTACTTGACCCTCTCTTTCCTTACAGCAGCAAGGGCGCCATGATGGATAACCGTTTTGCTACAGCGCTAGTAATTGCTTGTGTTCTCAGCCTCATCTCCACCATCTATATGGCAGCTTCAATTGGCACCGATTTTTGGTACGAATACCACACCTTGTCCCCAGCTGAGAATGTTAGTGAAGCTGGTAGGAGCATCTGGGAGGAATTTGTCAGCGAAGAGGCAGATGAGAAGACCTACACAGATGCACTCTTCCGGTGCAACGGCACGGTTGGATTGTGGCGGAGGTGTATCACTGTACCCAAAAACTCTCACTGGTACAGCCCACCAGGTATCTCTGGAGTAATTAACACTTCCCTAACTTGCCTGGGTGGTATGTGCTAAATTCCTTAGAACATACTCGTGACACTTTGTGCCTCCAGAAGGCTTATTTCTAGCTTACATGGTTTTGGTTTTTAATAAAGACAGTCAAAACTTTTAAAGAAGCAAAAGGCGAACTGGTAGTACTGTCAGTACTGTCAGTGCTGTAGACTCTGGATTTGACATGTGATAATTGATCTGAATTTATTCTGGTATAACTTGGTTTTCTTTTGCATCTGCTGTACAACTGGGGATACAGTAAAGTGGCTCTGCCAGTCCCTGTCTCTTTAGGAGAGGTCCTGGGACCCAGCAACAGGACAAAGATACTACTTTATCAAGGGGGCACTCGCTCCTTTTAGCTGGCCATTCATTTTGGTTGCATGTCACAAATGTCCCACTGTTGCCTCAGTACATTATGGATTCCTTGTACCATAGTGCAGGATATAGAATGAAATATTTGTGTTCTTTTTCACTATGGTTGGGCACTAAAAAAGTGTGGTAAGCAATTATTTTGATTGCTTCAGAGTAGATTTTGGACACTTACTGTGTGTGTGAAGCCCTTCATTTGCAACACTCTTAAAAAATGTGTTTTCAAAACACTTTCTGGAGAAAAAACATTACATGCATGAATTATTTTTTTTTCCTCTAATGAAAATACTTTTGAATGACGCTTAAACCAGCTCTGCTCAATAGTATTCTCAAAGCAAAATTTAACAGAGGGATAAAAGGGGAGAAATTTAGCATAAAGAAGCAAATATTTCTGTTAGTCCTTTTCATCCAATTTTTGAATGAAGTGTTGGGTATGATACTACATTCTGCCCATGGAGATAAGCACAGCCTAGTTAAGGGACTCTGATTACAAGAATGTGTAACAACATATTTGAGCATCATACATCATGTTTCTTTGCCAGTCTGTCAAGTGTGGCACAGTTCTCTGTGGAAAACCCAGGTAAGCTTGAAGATTCTGCATGTTTAAATGCTGTCCCTCATTGTAGTAACTGTGTTACACTAACTACATTGTGATAAGGCATCTTACAGATTGGTTTTGAGAGGTAATTATTTTCTCTCAAATGGAATTCTGTGGAGCTTCCCAGCTCAAATGATTGGGAAAGGGATGTTGGGGGAGACACCTAATGGTAATTTTTTATATTATTTTTTTTCCTTCCTGTAGAAACTGATATGACTACAAACTGCATCAGTTTTTCCCTCTCTGATCAGTTTATGGAAAAGTACATAGAGCCTGGAAATCACAATAGTGGCACGGATTTGAATCGGACTTGTAAGTGTCTTTCACTTCTGGCAGGTAAATAAGTAGGATAAAAAAAGAGAAAGGATGTTTCTCAAATATAATCACTGGTGAGGAAAGCATCTGTATCTTGTTCTGCCTTTATTGTGTTTTTACAGTAGCACAGGCAGTAGGTTAAAGTTTAAAAGGAAAATTTAGATGTGTTAGCAAAGGTTTCGCCCATGAATGCAGTACAGGAATCTGGGAGTTAAATGAAGTTCTTCCTACCTCAGTGGAGCCTTTGGTCCTTTGTAGCTATGAATGTAGAAAGTCTGACAAAGCAGAAGCAGCATGAGTAGAAAGGACTGTAAGATGGTAGTAGAAAGGACTGTAAGATGGTAGGAGAAAATCAGTTTCTAGTACATCTTCAACAGCTTGTCTTGTGTGTTTCTTCCACGTGCAGATCTCTGGCGATTGCAGTTTCTGCTGCCCTTTGTCAGCCTGGGCCTCATGTGCTTTGGGGCTCTGATTGGGCTCTGTGCTTGTGCCTGTCGCAGCCTTTACCCAGCCATTGCCACTGGAGTCCTCCATTTCCTAGCAGGTAGGTCTCCTGCCATCCAGCACTTGCCCTCCTCCCTCCTCCAGAAGCTCGTGGTGACAACCAGAGCACTTCAGCGAGCTTGTTGTTCTTTGCTGCTTCCTTCCCCAGGGCTTTGTACCCTGGGCCTCGTTGGCTGCTACGTAGCTGGGATTGAGCTGCTCCATAAGAAGCTGCCCCTGCCTGATGATGTGAGAGGTGAATTTGGCTGGTCCTTCTGCCTCGCCTGTGTCTCAGCACCTTTGCAGTTTATGGCAGCTGCTCTTTTCATCTGGGCGGCTCGCACCAACAGGAAGGAATTCACTCTCTTGAAAGCGTACCGTGTGGCATAAGTGCTGCTGCTGAAGTACTGGGTTTCCATGTTATAACCTCTTTTCTCCCCAACCCTTACTACTTTTTTTTCTTTTAGTCAAAATTTTACTTGTACTGCGTGCTTCTTGCCAGTTGAGACAATTTAGCCTGCAGGCCCTGAAGACAAAGACCTCTAGGCTAGATGACAAAACTCCGCCAGAAGTCTGCAGAACTTGAACAGGTTTTTTAATTGTTGGTGTTTTTTTAAAAATTATTATTACCGTTATTTTTTAAGCTTCATTTTGTTGTTGACTATCCCCTTGGTTAGGCGTACATACCCCTTCGTAATTTTATTACCCTCTCAGCCTGGAAGAAATAGGAGTGGTGGTGTGGGGTGAAAGAGACATAGGAAAAGATGCAGGTAGGCAGGAATGGGAACCTCAGTGCACAAATAATAAATAATCGGGAGCTGTCTGCTGTGTGACCCCAGTGGGCACTACCTGCAGAGAGCACCCAAGAGACATGGGGGAACTCAGAAACCTCTGTTATGGAAATACTGTAGCTAAATCAGTTCTATAGCTTAGCTTTGGGTCTCTTATTCTCACTAGTTTGCTACTTTTTGTAACTTCAGCCAAAATGGTTGCAGGCAGAGCAGCTGGCTGTGGGAGTGCCTGCACAGCACACCATCCTGAGCACAGACTGTGCTTGCTTTTGCCAAGGAGTGGGATAAATTGGCCCATGTGGATGCTTGTGCTGCTTTAGCTACACTGCTTCCAGGACCCAGGTTAGTTTGGTATCAGCCCTACATGTGATTGTGCACTCTAATCTTAACTTGTGGTGCTTTTGCTTGCTGTGAAATAAGGTTTTTCTTCCTTGTTGTGTTGAAAATGACCCTCAGAAGTTTTTTCTAATTTCATTTAGTGTGTGTATATGTACATATATAAACCTAACTTTTTGTAAAGCTCACCTATTTATCCTATATAGCATACAACTGGGTTTTTTTAAAAGGTGCTGCTCTTTTCCCAATTTGCCCCAAACCTGTTGTTTAAATGAAGTAATAATAAGTAAAAAAAAAAAAAGCTCAGAAACTTTCAGCATTGCATGAATCTGATGGAAGGGTGAGGAAATGGTGTGAAGGGAATTTTACTTGGGGAAAGAGAAGCCAACGTCCACATCATTATCTTTTTTCAGGGAAACGTCACCAGAAACAGATGTTGGATTTTTTTTAATTAAATTCTTGAGCTCCTGTGAACTTTATATTTTCTCCTGCTTATCATTGGGGGGCACAACACCCCATAATTTCTAATTAGTTCATAACTTCTGCATATATTTCTTCTAAGTCATTGCAACTCTAGCCAGACCAGGTGGCGTGTCTTAACTAGAAAACAGTGTTCCAAGACTAAACTGTTTACTTCTGAGGCCTTAACTCCCCTCATTTCTTTACTCCATGCTTAATATTAGAAGTATGTCTTAGAAGAAATAAATTTTGACAAAATGAGTAATGTGATGGCAAGGGTCCTGTGAGATACTGCTAATGAGAATGACACAGAAATACACATTTCTCTCTGACATCTGTTTTCATATTTTGGTTTGTGCCTTTTGTTATTTTTTCAGTAGGTGCTTCTACCCAGGTTGGGTTTGCTGGATCAGCAAACAGCTCTAGTTATGAGTTCCCTGAAGATCAGGGATATCTGCTTAGTATCATGTCTTTTTTTTTTTTTTTCTATCATGTGTGATAAGGATCAACCGACTTCTCCCTTTATTATCACTGTTGGAATCTGTACAAAATGAAACAAGGATGATGATGAAAACCAGGATCACTGAAAAAGCAGCAGTGGGCGGTTTAAGATAATCCTCTTTCTCCTGCTGTTGAATAACTTTTCACCTTTCCTCCTAAAACAACTTCTTTTCCTCTCTACAATGTCTGGGTCAGTACTAACCCCTTGAGAGGGGATATGGTACTTTTGCGCAGTATCTGAGAGTATATGAAATTTGTGCTGCTGATATGTACTGATATGGTGCTTTTTTAGAATCATTAGTTATCTCTGACTTAGATAAGGCATAACTGCTCAGCTTGTCTTGTTCCTCATTTGTCAGAAGTACTAGGGCGTGCAAGCCTTAGCTTGGGTCAAAAGGACTGGAAGTTACTATTCTGCACTTTGAGAGGAAACACTGCTGGTTATTTTATCTAATACAGTTCGGGTGGGTTTTTTTCTTTTATTCAGGAGCTGGCAGACTAATCATATTGTGTGATTTTAATCTGAGCAGTGGGGATTCTGGCATTTGCTCTCTGCTCTTGCATCAGACACCTATTTTTCTGAAGTGTAAATCTCAGTTTTCAGATGTTAACGCTCTTGCTTCCGAAAGGGTTGTTATGGAGGGAAAAGGGAATGTTAGAGGTGCTGTCAGTCCTTTCCTGATCATTTAACTACCAGCAAAACCAAGATTGCCTGCTTTTGTCTGTGAGAAAAATGCTTCAGGTTTTCTCTGCCCTGAAGAGAAATTTCATTCTGAAATGAAGAAAAGGGTCTTTAACTGATCCTTGATTTGGATCACGTAACTAAAATGAGGGTCACCTTTCAGGGTTTGGGAGGAGGGGGGTGTTTTGGTTTGGATTTTTGTGGTGTGTTTTTTTTCTTCACTCATGTAAAGATTTCGTGATCAGAATGGATCTCAGTGGGAGGCAGATTTCATAAGAAGGAGGTCTTGCCCTGTCTGTCTGGGGTGACAGATCTGCATATAGCTGTCTTGCTTTGTAACTCTGCTTTGCTCAAGGTGTAAAGCGAGGAAGAAGAGTTCTTGGACTGCTGGCTTGGGTCCATGAAATGGTGTTGGGGGATGAAAAAACAGTAGACGCTGAGGGTGGAGTAATTCTACAAAAGAGAGATAATTAAGCTCACTAACAGATGAGACAGATCTTGACCCAGAGTGGGTTGCACAGGCCTTCCCCACGGGCAGATCCTTGTGCCGTATTTAGAGGCCGGCCGTGTTAGAGAAGCTTGAGGCCTGTGCGGGTGGTTGTGGGCACATACATGTATGCGTTGCAGACACCCTTGCTCAGAAAAGTGAAGAGTGCTCCAACTCTGCAAGAAAGCGGTGAGATCAAAGGCTGATTTGCATTCCTCAGTATCTTGTGGTCTGACCATGGGAGGTGTTCGCTGATACTGCTTCAGTGTTGGAGGTGGAGGTAACACAGATACGTACAGTGAGATCAAAGTAGATATGGGGGAGGGGGGGGGAAGGGGCTGTTCTTTTGTGTCTGTGTGCATAGGAGGAATGGCACATATCTGTAACACTGTTGTGTGGGCCAGTGAAAGTGAAGAGAAGGCATATCAAAGGAAAAGGAGAAACAAAAGAGGAGGAGGAAGAAGAATCTCATCAGACAGAGGGAGAACTGAGGATTCTTGACACTGTATGGGAACAAGCTCCCAGGACTCCAGTGCAAACACCCTGTGTGGTGCTGTGTAGCCAGCCTAGCGAAGACCAGCTGCTGCTCCTCCACCACCACTAGCTTCCTGCCCACCCATGGCACCCTCGCAGTGGAGGCGTGAGCAAGGGGGTGAATTCTCCTCTTGTACTTAGGAGAAACCCATAAAAGTTCTGTCCCCCAAATCTGAGGTGGCCAAGCTGCATTTGTCCTTCAAACATGCTCTGATAAAACGATGTTTGTTCTTCACAGGATTGGGCTTGTTTTCCTGCCAGCACTGTGAAACCTCTAGGAAAGCAGGACTAGCAGAGAGCAGCACAGAGCAATAAAGTGTGTAGTCTAGGTAGCAGCTTTTTCTTATTTCTAACTCAAAGTGATGTTTTCCTTGTCCTCTCCCCCCTGTTCCAAGACGCTGGTCAGTGAAGCTGCAAAGAGGGGGTTTATTACAGTGACTGTAAAGACAGCTCCCACTGGTATTAGAGGAGGGATCACTGAAAACAGGAGAATAATCAATCCCATTTTCCCTGCTTAAATAAAAAAGCAGTATAGAGCAGACACGAAAAGCTTTTGTTGTGTAAAGGGGACAGTTCACCACTTAAAAGAGGAATATGTTGTGGGTGCAAGTGACAGCAGAATCTTGGATGACCCAAAAGGCCCTTCTAAATCTGTTGTCATGCCAGAAATTATGTGTACTGATCTACTTTTCCTTCTGGATTGTGTGCTGGCCAGGTGGTCCTTTCCCAATGGAAGGTCTGTTGCAGTTTTTTGCTTTACAGTGATAACGAATGCCTCCTCTCCCCTCATCTAAAATGCTCTGACGTGTGTTTTGAGAAAGGTGTTTGAAGTTTTTATTTCTTCTGTTCTTTGTCACTTCTGGTTGGCACCAAATTACGTACCAGCTCACAGTCTGTTTCTTGCAGTGCTGTCATAGTTCTGTGATTCGAGGCGACTTCTGAAAAGCTCTTTCCTGCTTGCTAGCATCCTGTGTGCTCAGCCAGTACCTGCTATTCAAAGGGAAGTTCTGAAATGTCAGCAGCTTGTCACCATTGTATCTTGGGCTGATTGTCCACCTCTATCTGTGTGTATTTCCAGCCTGAGTAGATCGTGTATCTCAACAGAGAGGATAACATCTTGAGGCTGCTGGGCCCCCCCTCCCCCCATTTCCTCAGGAATAACTAGAGTCTTGAGCTATTGAGCTTTTTATAACCTGGTCTCTAATAGGAAAGGATCAAAAGTTTGTGTGTTTACTACTAACTTTCCTATTGCTGCAGAATATTTTTCCTGCCCTATATTTTTAAACTACAACTTTCAAGACTACAGAGTGCAAAGTGAAGCCTTTGTTCAAGTTCTGATTCAGTGAAAGAGTGGATACTCTCTAACTGGGATCCTGGATGGGTGTCGGGATGTGACAATAGCAGCCATAAGTGTAATTTTGCATAACAAGCGCTTGTCTGCCTACTGATGCATGTCAAACCTCGATACAAACCAATGACCACTGGAAAAAATCTGAAAGCAATGTCTCTCCTCCTCCCTTGTAAAATCACCACTTTAAAAAATAACCATAGGGACAGTGGTTTATTCATTGATCAGGTTAGAGCAATGAGTGTCAGATGTCTCTGTGCTCTGTGACTTCTGTGTACAGACCAGGGTGAAGATGAAAACTGATTTTTGCAGAGGATCCAGGCATCTCTCTAGCCTTGGGTTTTCCAAGGTCAAGACTGAAAATTTTCAAGAAAACTAGAACATTTTGTTTAATAAAAATTATTACTTAATCAGAACCCTCCTAAAAAAAAAAAAGTGGCTTTTTTTTATAGGCTTCTTTCTTTTCACAGATTTCTCAGGTCTTTAATCTGCCTTTTTTTAACTGTGTCTTATATTAAATGGTTTTAGAATGTTACCTTTTTTAGGTTGATAAAGAAGATAATCTGTTGTATTTTGTATCTTTGTCACTGAAAAGGAAACCTGTACATATGTAACTTCTCAATGGACCTACCCATTACATTTGTAATTTGGACTAGTTCTCAATACCAGACATGCATTTTTTTTCTAAAATTTTGGAGCACCTATTAAAACAAAGGTTGATCCAAACATCTTTAATAGCCTTTCAAAAAAGTAAATAATGAGGTCTTTCCAGAGCACTGCAGGACTCCTCCTAACTCCTTGTTATGACCTAACACATGTTGGGACCTTTTCAATCGGTGCTTTTTCCATCCAGCTTCCACAGCTGAACGCATGTGAGTATATTTTGCCGCACATTAACTTGATTGAGCTGTGGTTGAGGACCATTCCCCATTGTAAGCTCACCTTTTATTATGAGGGTTGTGCTACAATGCCCCTGTTGCTACAGTGATGGAAAACCCCTCTGAAGGTCTCTGGAAGAACCATCCTGTTCGCTGGCTGCCCGGAGGAACCAAGGCAGAGCCCAGTGGAGGAGCACAGCTGCCCATACAGCTCCATCATGTTTCCATACCCACCAGCTCAGCGGTGGAGACTTGTGTTAGCTGTGTTGGGTGTCCTTTGCACTGGGTCAGGTGAGCCCAGCCACGATGTGCCATGAGTATACTCTTGGGCTAAGCTCCCAAATCAGTACTGCACTCAATCACAGGTTTTTTTCCTTCCTTTGAGGCCAAGTACAGCTTGTACCTTTAGCTGATTTGATTCTTTGGGAGATTCCTCCGCAGAGTCTGGTAGCTGACGCTGTTGGCTAGGTGCCCTTGGCAGTACCTTTTTACATTGAATGGTTTTAATGTAAATTCACCAAGAAATCTCATTATCGGAGGATTTGCCTGTGGCTAACACATGTAAAGAGTGTCAAAGCTGACCGTCTGATACCTTGCTGACAGTCTGATGTGTTTATGCTGATGTTGATTTAATTGTTGATTGAATCCACCATTTAGTCACCAAAGTGATGTGTGTTTCGGAGGCCTGGCTGGCTGACACCAGGAGTGGTGCAGAGCAGGTGCCAATTTTTTTTGATGCCTCAGCTGTGCTAGAGCCTTCCTGTCTATGGGTGATACCAACAGCAGAGTGGAGAACAGGTTCCACAGCCTCTCCAAATCCTTCCTGGGTCTCAGCCCTGCACTGGACCATGCTCCCTTGCCACTGCTGATTCCCTGATTTAAACAAACTACTTGTGGGGGTGATTTTGTGATGCCAGTGTCCTTACTCAAGTAATTTCTTCTACCCTCATTAAATTGCTTTGGTTCAGAAAGGGGTGAGGGTTGTCTTCACCAGAAATAAGCTCTGCTTTCTGGAGCTGTTGCGGTAGTTTCTCTTGTAAACAAATCCCTTTTGCCTTGCACTCAAGTGACCCATTTATCTAGCTAGCTTTGATTTGCATTTTGATGTTTACTTCCACACAAAACAGCAGCAGCAGTGATACAAAACCACAGTGTCTGCCTAGTGCCAGAACTGCTTGGGTTCACTAAAGGTCTTTGAGTTCTGGAAAGTGATAAACTGTCCACAATGAGGACATCGTGAGTGGTGTCAGTAGCAGGATGCTGCTGGCAGAGTCACCCCTGCTTCCCAGTGCTAAACTGGGAGGTGAGGCAGGAGGAGCTGGTGAGTGGGGCATGGGCTGCAGTGGGAAATGAGCAATCCCTGAGAGTGGGCTGCGGGTTCTGGAGCAGCTTCACCATCCTGCTGGAGCCACTGCAGAGCTGCCCAGGAACTGTGCTCGAACGACTGAATCAGCTGTGGGAAGGACAGAATGGATGTGTACTGGGAGATGTTCCCCAGTGGGCCTGGGGTTGAAGGTTGAAGAGATGGCTGTAGCAGCCAGGGCTGTCCTCCATCGGGAGCACAAAATGAAGCCAAACCTGTTCTGGAGCAGAGGTGTTTTACCTCCAGCCACCTCAGTGAGCTGACAAGTGTTGTCATGCAGGTGATAGACTTGTTATTCCCCTTCCATGTCTCCTCGTTTCCTTCTCCCAGCTCCTACGCTGCTTCTCTCCTCTCTGTCATGGCCTTTTTAGCCACAATAAAAAACCCAGCTACTCACTTCAGAGTGAGCTGAGCCATCATACTCAGAGGACCTTAAGTCTGTCCACATCCCTGTCACACACCCAGTTGGGTGCGCCTGGAAGCCTAAAGCCAGCTCATTGGAAAGTTCAGGCACAGGAACGTTTGTTAGGGCATACAGCTATGGCCATGAACGCCTTTAAAGTACTGGCACCCTTTTTAACGTGGTCTAGATGCTGTTGGCTCTGCTCTGCCAGATGCTCAGTTTATGGTTTAAACTGTCTGCATCCAGTGTTTACAGAATGAGAAATAAAGACCTTAATTTGCAGTGAAAGATTTACATAGTACAATCTGGGCTAAAGGAGTTCTTGTTCCTGCCAGCTGTCTGCTGCTGTTCTGCTCCCTGTCCTGGGTCATCTTCACCCCAGGAGATGCCAGTAGGGAGCTGATAGCTGCTTGATATCAGGACATTGTTTGTGTTCAACAAGCTGGCAAGGCAACAGGGATCAACTGATGGAGCGAGAAAACCCCTGTGGTGCCATCATGCACAATGCAAAGATTCTGGTCTAGAGGTAAAGACAGATTGGAGGGAATTTTTCCACCCATTTTTCAGAGGCTGTATCATATATTCAGCTCAGGTTTTTCCTTTATTGCTAGTAATTTTTAGATCAACTGCCAGAGTTTCTAGAAATTATAGGAGTCACCTTTGTCTTCTAACTGAAAAGGAAGATTGCCAACAAAGATGTCACTGATTTCAAGCTCCCCAGCCCAACAGAAAACCCTGAGGGTTATTTGAAGCAGTGAGAAATAAGTGGGATGAATAAAGTCACAATAATGAAGATTCAGGAAGGTGCATTTCAGGCAAAGGTCATTTTTTTCTGTAGGTTTCTTATTCTGGGATGTAGTAACTTGGGTTATGCATGAAAGATGCAGGAAATACTTGTCCTTCACTTTGCTGTGTTCAGCCTTAGCAACATTGTGTGTTGAAGTTGTAGGTGGTTGGGGGTATCCTGAGAGGTGTGGACAGCACCTCTAGAATGTTTAGAAACCATAAACTACAAGGCAGGGAGCATTGGAGCCATTATGCAGAAAGACAGACTCTTTGAGTGGGGCAAGTAACATTTTTTACAAAAGGAATTGCTACAGACAATGGCTGGTAGTTCTCCACATCCACTGGTGATAGGACAAGAGGTAACCAGCTTAGTTTGTAGTAAAGGAGAACTAAGCTGATAGACAGAAAAAAAGTGTCTTGGTCTAGGTATGGAGCTCAGTGATTATTTATCATTTCAACCCTACACTTATATTCCCAAGGGCTGATCTACTGAGTGTTACTGAGAGACACCATTTCTGAGGGACTTTCTTGGCTTATTCTGTCACAGAATTATTTACAAATACAAATACCAGTAAAGGTAATTGAACATGGACCCTCGAAGGCTGTGAAATTTGGTAAAGATCCAATTACTTATACCTGAGACACTGGCTCAAGGTGTGTTCTAAAAAGTCACTTACATTGATTTTCAAAAAATGTTCTTAGATTATATTTGTTTGAAGTGTGTTTAGTTTGGGGGTTGTTTAATTTTCATTGAGACAAGCCTGAGGAAACTTTTGTCTGTATATTTATGATTATTGTTCTTCCTTCTCCTTTATAACTGTAGAATCTTGGCCTGTTCAAGCCAGAGTTGCTGAAATACTGATTCTTAGAAGTTTCCTTGAAAGAGGCCTCATAGAGGACTGGGACTCTGCTAGTGCAGCCGCTGAAGGAGGCATTGCCATCCGAGTGCTTCCTGAGCAGAATAGTGTTACAGTTCGTGGTCATCTTACCCTTTTTTTTTTTTTCTTTAAATTGATATCACTTATACAATGAATGAGAGGTATTAGGTATCTTCTTCATCTTCTTTATGTGATGCGCTGAAGCCTTATGACTTCTTTAGGTGATTTTGGAAAGGATGAATGAAATGCACTGGGACTTGCTCCTCCTGGCTTTAGAACAAACAAAATGACCAGCCTTGAAATCCTGCGGATGCTCGAATGATGCCGCACAGATCTGGTCTGTAAAATTCACTCACGTGTATATGTAACTGGTTTGAACCTTGGTGTGGTGTTGTAAGGAAGTCTGTTGGTGCAATGAAGCAGCACTGATTTACTCTCCAGATACATCAGATTAGATTCCTGCCCCATTGATGGCACTTCTTGTAGGGACAAAATGAGACCACAGATGGTATTTGTATCCCAGAACTGCAATCTTTTAGACATTGATGAATTAGTTCATAGGGAGTGATGTAAAAAAAATTGTCATAAGTAGGGGAATAAAGACAGATGTTTGATATACAGTGACATTTCTTTTTTGTATTTGTTATGCTGAGTCAGGCTGAAATCAAAGTGGTCAGAAGAGGGCATCAGAAGTTAGAGATGACAGAACCTGGCAAAAACAAGGTTTAGAAAATTAAGTCTGAACTGCAACCAATAAAACTGATATTTCTTCTGGCCTTCCAGGAAAGAAAACAGCTTCATATTAGTGATACATTCATAACTGTTCTGAGACAGTATCCTTCTTCAGCTTGCTCACACAGAAGTACTCATCAGCTGATTGCCCAAAAACTTCTTTGAAATTTACCTCTCAAAATGAAGGTAGTTAAGCAAGCTTTCTTCCTTGATACTGATTTCTAAGACAGAATTAATTATCTTTCAAATAGGAAATAATTGTTTCTCATCGTACTGTTCTAACAATTGATTCTGCCCTACTTGAGTTGATTGTGTCTTACCAGAGAGGCTTCGTGCTTGAACTCGCCTTTGTTCTCTCTGTCTTTATTTTTGAAGTAAAGTTTTTTTCTACAACTGGCTTCTCAAATGAGTTCTTTGAACTCTTTCCAGCTTATGTTATTGAATGCTGCACAAATTTTCTCATAGTGACAAAATTTAATGAGAAGAGAACATTAAAATCAGAAGCAGTTAAGCCGAGAGAGAAGAGCCCGGTCCAACTAGAAATAAATTTGGAGAGAGTTTCTAGCATCTCAATGTGATGGTGATGGGCACTTTATGTGCTCTGTGGGTATATGAAGTAGTTCATATACTACTCATATTCAGTAATTCCAAGGAAATGCTTGGAAGGACTCACAAGGAATGCTTGGAAGAACTCTCAAGGAAATGTGAGTTCATCTCTACCAGGACCAGATCACACATTTGAGGGCTTTAAATAAAAGAGTAAGATTTTAGCATTAGATACTAATTTTGTTTCAAAATCTTGCCCTGAGTCTTATAGAAAAATAAGGAGAAACTCTGGGACTTTGTTGCTTATCTAGAGTCAGTGATATAGGGAATTTGTTTTGAAACGATGTTGTGCTTTTCAGCATATGGAGGTTTGTTTTGCTTTGAGGTTTTGTTTGGTTTTGAGGCAAAGAAAATCTTAGTCTGTGATTCTAAGTAAGAGAAACGTCTCCCCAGAGGTCACTGCACCAACACATTTAATCTCTGGGATTACATTGCTTTGTAGATCATCATAGTGCATTGAGGTTTACAAGTTTACCCTGTCTGAGTCTTTATCATATGAAAGCTTATGAAAATATTGGTGAAGGGAATGTGTCAGCCAGTCGAACGTTTCCAATCCTTACTTTTTCACAAAGCACCTGTTAGTATCAGGCTTCCAGTTAAAGCTCTATATGGTGGTACAGAGATACTTGAGCAAATAGCACAAGGAAGCCCTGAATATACAAGGGAAAATAAACGCACAAGTACAGAAGTACAGCTGTGGGCAAAAATTCAGACTTGATGTCCTCTCTCCAGTCCTGCATGTAGGTAGTAAGAAATGCAAATTCAGAAATGTTCTTTCACTAGCCAAGTACAGTACTTGTAGCCAGAAAAGGTAATGCAGAAAATTAAAGAAAATTTTTTTCTCAAAGAAAGTAAGCAGTGACTCAGAAGACAAGATATTGGTCGTATCTGGCATTAATATAGTGCAGATAAGTAAAAATTAATTCAGTAGTAGTGTCAGAAAAAATGCTCCCTGTACAAACAGGAAACAAAGCACCAAACACAATTTGGCAGTGGTTGAATGTGTGAAGACGTGACCAGTGCTGTGCAAGAGCGAATAGCGAGCTTGCCAAGCAAAATTTAAACTAGATAGTGGTCTGACTATCACTCAAGGGATAGCCCAACTGCAATATCAGGGAAAACTATAAAGGTTAAAATATCAGGAAATACAGAGGTCACTCAGAAATATGTTTTGAGTGATGGATGTGCTTATTTACAGTTACACTTACTAAACAAGTGACAAATGATGCCCTCAGTAGACCTACAAACAAAACAAGAGCTACTGGAAAAGCGTGCATGCAATTTTGGCTTTTCTGTAGCAAAGCTGAAAAAAGCCCAGACTTGTTTTGGTTGGAAAAGACCTTTAAGATCATTGAGTCCAACCGTTAACCTAGGACTGGCAAGTCCACCACTAAAAGATATCCCTAAAGACATGTAGATGTAGTGCTTTAAACACCTCCAGGGATGGTGACTCAACCACTTCCCTGGGCAGCCGGTTCCGATGTTTGACAGCCCTTTAGGTGAAGATGTTTTTCCTCATATCCCATCTAAACCTCCCCTGGCACAGCTTGACGCCATTTCCTCTTGTCCTGTTGCTTGTTACTTGAGAACAGAGACTGACACCCGTCTCACACCCTCGTGTCAGGGAGC
>JAVJGJ010000057.1:6694195-6704334 GCA_035590215.1 Microhierax caerulescens | reverse complement strand
GGTTGAGGGGAGACCTGACCGCTCTCTACAGCTCCCTGACAGGGGCTGTAGGCAGGGGGGGTCCGTCTCTTCTCCCAGATAAGAAGTGACAGAACAAGAGGAAATGGCGTCAAGCTGTGCCAGGGGAGGTTTAGATGGGATATGAGGAAACATTTCTTCACCGAAGGGGTGGTGAAGCACTGGAACGGGCTGGTTAGGGAAGTGGTGGAATCATCATCCCTGGAGGTGTTTAAAAAACACATAGATGCAGTGCTTGGTGAGGTGGTTTAGTGCTCAACTTGGCAGTCATGCCTTAACAGTTGGACCTGATGATCTCAAAAGTCTTTTCCAACCTAAATGATTCTGTGATTCTATGATTCTATGAAAATACGGCCACGTGTTCATCAGCCAGTGTTTCTGCTGCCATTTGATTTCCATGGGATGTGGATTTTATCCCAGTGGCAGCAAATGAGACTCTGCAACTGGAAATGTCTCAAAAGACCAGATAGTTTGTAAAAGGGAAGCTTGATCCTGTAAGTGCATTCATTATTATTTCTTAGATGTAATGCTTGTGGGGGGGTGGGGGGGAATAAAGGTTTTTAATTAGGTTCTTCGCTAGGAGGAATTTAGCCTCACTAGATTTAGCCCTAAAATTTTCCATTTTATGTTTGCTAGAGGAATCTTCTGATATCTGTTACTGAGAACGACTGCAAAAATCAGTGTCACTGAAGACCCCATGCCTGTCAAAGTGACCCCCATTATTTTCCACATTTGTCATTCTAAGAAAAGAAAGCAGCAGAGTGGTAAAACTACCAGCTGTGAGTGACAAACACTGTTTGAAATTACCCCCTTGACACCTCCAGGTTAGTTGCTGAGACACTTACAAAAGGAGTAATTTCCTTATGAGTAATTCAGTCAATCTGTCTAGACAGGGCTAGAGTGCTTCTAAGCACCACTCTTTTTATGGGGAAAGAAAAAAGCCATCAAGTGTGTAATCTTTTTATAAGGTTTATTCCACACACTGGCTTTGATGTGTAGTCAGTAATTACCTTTTCCCTTTTGTTCCACTCTCACAGTTCCATCACTTCAAGATATAAGGGCATCTCTTCCACATGAAGTCAATAGATTGGTTTCTCCTTCCCCTTTCTGTTCCCCTGGATTGCTGCAGCACCCATTTCGTAGAGCAGGACCTGAAGGTGCTCAGCATCTCCCTGAAAATGCCATGAATGCCATGAAGGGCAGGATGGCATATATGGCTCATCTAAGTCCTGGTAAACTCATAGGGGGGAGTAAGATTTCCCCTCAATTGATGAGTTAAAGCAAAACAAAAAGACACACAGCAGTGTTGGTGGTGTTAATGTGACAAATAGGACATGACAAATTCTTACCTTAATGGCATTTGCTCAGCTGCATGGGTCTGGCCATCTGATCCCTGTGGGCCAGCCGGAGCTGTCTGTAGCCATTAGGGCTGTCTCGTAGCCCAGACATGACGAACAGGTTGCTTACCAACTGGATGGCACTAGATTGTTTTCCAGACCTGCTGACCAGTGCTCTGCCATAGCGCTGGCTGACTCTGTTCGTGTTGGTCTAACCGAGCGTTAGCAGGTTATTAAACACTTAACATCATGCTCTGACCCAGGTGCAGGAAAGGGCATGTCCAGACAGGAGGGGACCATCTGGAGGTGGCAAAGGGCAATGATAGGCTTCCTCAATCTTCATTCCCTGGCAGTTTTTTTAGTGCATCTGAAAGACATATTTGTAAAATATGAGCCAAAGCCATCTCACTTTGTGTTGGTGTAAGCTACATGTCACCCAGCTGCAGTTATGGGTACCATCAGGAGGAGATGGTGTAAGGGGAAGCAGAATTGTGCTCCAGATCCTGTGGTCCTGCAGAATTTATGCAAGCCCCTGGTTTTGCCAAGGCAGATAAGAAGCAGAGTTCTCACAGCTAGCTAGCACACCTCTCCAGTGCTCATCTGCTTATCCTTGCCTGATTCACAGACCATCTTTTGCCCCTCCACGTTCTGTTCTCACTTCTCCTACCTCTTTTTCTGTTTATTCCCTGTGGCTCTCCATGATGGGCAATTTCAATTCCTTTGCACACAGGCTCCTAACTCCTCCCTTTGCCCATCTACCTTCATGTTGTTCCTTCTCCCCACACTTCTCCATCACTGACACCAACTTTACCAATTTGACTACTGATTCACTCCCCAGACCTCACAAGCCCTACAATCCCTAACTGTAGCCTCAGCTCAGCTCCACCGTGGCCTCTTGTGCACTGTGTCCTGTGCACAAGACACCAGTGATGTGCCTGCTCTGCTATCTCTCGTCCCCCTGGGGATAGATGAGGCTATGCTGCAGCTTCAGGTATGTTAGCTGGGGTGCCCTGGGCTACAGCAACTCCTCCAGGTCCCACTTGTAGCTCAGTGCCATAGTCCATCCCTGTTATCATGTGACACATTGCATAGGGACTCAAACGTTGGAGAAAGCTGAGACCTTCACATTTTCCACAAGGCTGCAAATTCTTCTTTCCTTTGGCCTTTCACATCTAACCTCTTCAGCTCAAGCCCAGGAGTGAGGTGTTACTGGACCAATTGCCAGTATGTCCAACAGAACTGGCTGTCCCATGGGCTGAATAAGGTCTTCTCAATTACAGCAACTGCTGTAACTCCTCATGGGAAAACTTCTAGATGCATATATCCCATGGGGATTAGTCCCATTTTGAAGTCCTTTGAGGAGCTGGAATGGAAGCAGAAACTAGGCTGCTACTTCTAACTTAAAATTTCTATGTTCATGATGCAGTGAGTAGTCTGGTCATAACCATCACACAGGTTTCATCTTTGCAAGCTGACCAAAAAAAGGCATTTAGTTTGCAGACTCAGCTGTGAGATGAAAATGCTACATCTAACTCCTAAATTGAGAGCTCAGTCAGTAGGGAAAGCACAGTGGACTAAATCCAGCCTGTGTGTAATCACAAGAGTTACACAAAAGCTGAGTTTGATCTGACTGGTCTGATTCTGTTGTCCATTTCATGATTTACCTGATCTGGTTCCAGTGACTTTGTTAGAATTTGCATCAGTGGTGGATCTTCTTTGCACTTAAAAAATTGGTGGGTTTTTTTTTCCCCCTATGCTTTACCACCCCACAGAGCCCTGCAGCCCTCATATCCATAAACCAATTTCTAAAAGGGCAAAATCCTTCTGCAGCAGAGGGTGATGAAGGTCTTGATGCTCCTGAGCTCTCAGGTAGGGTACTGCCAGCTCCCAAAGAGTCCCTGGAGAAACCCTGCTTCCTGCACAAGGGACCTCTATCCTTCTTGCAGGGTTTATTGGCTTTTCAGGTACACTGGCCTCAGGTCTTGAAGCTATCAAAGTCTTCAACTGGATTTGGTAATCTATGGGCAGCCAGCACGGCCATGCTCCCTTTTGGCCGGCTCATCAACCTTTTGAACAGATTAACATCTGAGACCCAAGGGCTTCTCTACAAGCTGTCCACTTGTCATTTACCCCTAAGATCAGCCTGCCTCGATGCTTCCCAGTCGGTAGGGCAGTTTCTCTGTAGAGTTCCAGTGATCTTGCAGGGACAGCTTCTGGAAATGTAGGAGATCACCCCCCTCCAGCTCCAACCTCTGACCTTGCATCTTTGCTGAAACAACCTTTCTTATTCGGCAGAGGACCTCTCTAAGTGCTGAATCTTTTCTCGGTGTATTTTGAGTCACTAAACTACCAGAATAAGATTCAACTGGGGTCAAGTTTTCTATAAATTCTGAAGAATTGCTGGCGGGAATTGTCTCACTGACTGGCCTGTAGGACAGATGTCATCAGCTGAGCTAGTCACCCTCAGCCCCCTCTAAGGTCAATGAAAAGCATTTGCACTTTCAAGTGCAATATTTTTCACTTATGTTAGATCTCTGTAGTATAATAATATGAACTGTGCCCCAAACATGCATAAGGGGAATATAGATCAGTGCCTTAGATGTAGGTCTTCGCATTTAGCGATCTGAAGCTAACTGATATGAATTCCACCATTGAGGCTGATGAGTTTGTAGCCAGCCCTCAGAAACTGGGTGGGCCAAAGAGCACATGACAGGTCCAGGTGAACTGCAGAGATGAAGCTGCTTGGTGATGCTCAGGAAGGCAAAAAACATCCTGACTCCAAATTCTGGGAGGGGTCTAAGCCTAAGCTGGTGAGCCATGATCACAAACATCACAGGAACTCTTCAGCTCCCTTTCAGTGAGGTTACCATAGAAACACAGAATTACAGAATAGGTTGGAAAAGACCTTTAAGACTATTGAGTCCAACCATTAACCTAACACTGCCAAGTCCACACCTGTCTTTCTGACAGCAAAATCTTAGAGGAAGAAGCACAGTGGCCATGGGAACAAATACAGCATTAATGAGCTCCTGAGCCATGTGAGCTTTCACAGAGATGCCAGGACACTTGGTTCATCAACAGATGGTTTACTGACAGGCTGGGGCAAACATTGCTGTCATGAGCAGCGAGTGCAGCATTCCTGGAGTACATGTGCAAGCACCCCTGAGCAAAACATGCAGGAGGACACCCAAATTTTACCTTTTATTCTCTCCCAGGTGTTGCCACAGGCACGACTGCTGCTACGACAAGGCAGAGAAGGAAGGCTGCAGCCCCAAGGCACAGCGCTACCAGTGGGCATGTGAGCAGAATGTGGTGCAGTGCGGTAAGGCAATGCTCGCTCACGTTGGGCACATTTTGCTCCCTCCTCTGCAGGCACTATGCTGACCGAAGAGCTTTGTGGGCTTCAGAGGTAGGTCTGTGTATGCTGGTTTCAAAGCCACTTTAGGCAACGTCCGTTCTCCTTCAAGCTCTCTGCCTATCCTTTGCCTGGACCTCTAGGCTTGCCAGGAGTCCCCAGCTGGAGCTGGGAGGAAGGCTGGAGGCCAGCATCACCTCTTCCAGGTAATCTGGGTCTTCCCCAGGCTGAAGAGTGGGAGTGGGGGCCGTGGAGCCCCCAGGCCATCTCAGTTTGGCAGAGATGCCGATGCCTCTCTGGAGGCAGTCTGCTCACTGGCATTAAGCATGCTTGCTCCTCACCAACCTCTTCCCACAGCCGTGCAATGGTCTGCAGGGACGGTCTTCCCGTGGCAGTATTGGCCCTCCATCAGCAGGACTGTTCACTTTTTTACTTACCATTGCGTACCGCTAGAGAGGAGCCATGCTATTCCACACGGCTGCAAGACAGGTTAAATACGGTGCCAGCCTGCGTCTCTGCCTCGTGCACGGCTCCAGCCTAAAGCCTTAGGGCTCCAGAGGGGATTTGGAAGTTTGCAGAATCAAATGCTCCGGAGTGCTGCAGGCATACAGCGGGTGTAGGCTGTGCTCAGCTCTACAGCTGGTACCCAGTCAAGGTCTTGAATTGCACAGTCACAGCCCGTCAGTGGCTCGCACCAGTTTGTTTTGACATACACCAGATGACTTGAGTCTTAGAATTTGTCACTTCAATTTCTAAGTCTCCAAAAAGTTCCTGATGGTAAAATCCATTGTAGAACACTTTGAAAGTTTGAAAAGAAATGCGTGAGAGGAAAACTTGTCCCCATGTCATCAAAGCTACTTGCTTGATCGTTAGAAGACCATTTCTACCTTATCAGAAGACCGTATTCTACTGGTGCAACCCTCAGCCTCTCCAGCAGCTGAAAATCTGCCAGCAGGTATTGGATGGGGCATGGCACATCTGCAGTTGCTCTTTCCCAAGTGCTAAAACAACCTATTAAATACAAAGTGCTGGCTAAGGAATGTATTGCTTTAATGTATAACTATTCTTCCTCCCACTTACCCATATTTCCATAGCTGGCTGGTATTTTCTGCTAGCTGTTTTTATAGGAGGAAAAAAAATATTCCTGTTTCTTTTTGCTGTGAAGGAACACTCTTAGCTGCAGATGTGAGATGGATCATCACGTTCATGAGACATGTGCAAAGTATGTCCCATAAGGGTGCACGGGGCTGCAGTTGCTCCAACCTGGCTAACAAGCATTGGTTAAAGGAATGCCATTAATTCCTTAATGGATGTCCAGGCAAGGCCTGAGAAGTATCCAGCAACTGCACTCCACAAGCCCTCAGCAGGCTTCATTCCCCCTGACATCCCCACAATAGAAATGTGTTCCGAAGGCAAATTTCCTACCCCAGGCTACAGCATGTAATGTCTGATCCCATTCAGACAAAAGGGATGACGAATTAAATTTCCAGGCATGCTTGCTGGGCCAACAGCAACGATGTCCAGAAACATCAGAAGCAGAACTGCTGCATTGTCTTTTCTATGCAAAAGGAAATAAATGCCTGTTGCCTGGCACTGTATCATATACACAGATATTTTCAGGTAAATTAAAAAAGAAACTAATTTTACCTGGGACTCCTCCTTTTGCTACTGTTAGGCAGTTTTGTTTGTGGAATGAAAAAAGTTGGCAAAACTATATTCCTCAGTCCAGTTACACCATCACATATAGGCAAATTCCATTCAATAAATATCTGAAATATAAAAAAGGCTGTCAATTGTGAGTGCTGGTCAAAAAAATCATTCTGCTTTAACAGAAATTACTACTAAGCCAGATACTTGTGCTCACATCAGACATACAGGGGCTGGCATGGCATGGGAAGAACACAAGGAGCAGAGGGGCAAGGAGAACATCAGGCAAGACTGGTAGCTAAGAAAAAAATGGCCTTAGTGCTAAAGTCATCGTCAGTGGAACCCCTGAAACACTTTTTACCAGTAAACATGATTCTTCAGACAAGCTTAAGAAATATGGGCTTTTCTTATTTGTCAGATACACGGTTAATCCCACAAAGTTGAGTGAAATCTGTACTCATTGCAGTTGATTTTGGAGCAAAGCCTATGTGCACTGGCATGAAGTTACGCTTTACACTTTGCCTAGTGCAGGGTTTAGTGGGTGTTAGATAATCTATAGTAGCAGCCTCCAATAAACAAGGCGCTGTGCTCTGAAATAATATTAGCCCAATGGCTGCATTTAAGCCACCTATAAATAGGATGGGGTTCATTAGCTCAAAATCAGTCATTTGCAAGTAGCTACCTGAGCTGGTTGCTTTGATGTTCCTGATGGTCCTTACCTAGTCGTGTAGTCATATAGTTGCTTTATATATTGTTCCAGATATGGTTTTGATCAGCTTCATTAGCTGCTGACTCATAAAAATCAGGTCCCTGACTTTGCTGCAGAGTTCCTTGGCTCCTCTGCCATGATCAGAAAGAGATGTAAGAGCAACTCACAGAGCATGAGTGAAAGATGCCTGATGGGTGCTTCCATGCCTTCAAGTTTCTGAATGTCCCTCTGGGAGACTTCTCCTTTCAAAGCAGGATTTTTTTTTCTTTTGAAATCAGTCTGATTTGCAGAAGGGAAATGAACTGAATGAGAGAAGATGGAATATTTTTAGCTCAGGCTAAGCTAAAATTTTATTTTATTTTTTTTTAGCTTTGCTGAACTAAATCCCTATTGTTCACACAGCCCTAGAAGTGGGGAGCACTCTGTGCCTGGCAAATTTTTATAAGCATTGCCAATTTACTTTTAGCTGCTACTTTCTGATGCTCCTGGTCACAGTTAAGACCTGTTGACAGAGACAGGACAGGTGACGGTCAGACCCACACACAGCACATTAGTCCTTCTTTCTTCCTGCTCCCACAGCCTCTGTTCTCTAGGAATTTCTTCATTAGGGGATTGTTCCTCCTAAAACTGTTTCTTACCTTCATCCAATACAGAATCTCTCATCCTCTGCTCACATTTTCTTTTGCAGATAACCTGACAGACCGGTGTGAAAAAATGGTGTGCCTGTGTGACCAAGAAGCAGCCAAGTGTTGGGGAGCAGCCCCATACAACCCACACTTCATCCTTTGGCCAGATTTTTTATGTGGACAGACTCATCCCACCTGCCATTTCAGATATGGGGGTGCAGAATAGTCTTTTTAGGACCTTTCTTCTAACCCTCTGAATGTGAGGGTGCTGGAATAAAATTTTGCCTCTTTTATCAGAGCTAAAAATGGTGTAAGAGAATTTCTGTCAGGCCAGGGTCTATGGGGAGGGAGAGACAGGCTAATATATGTGCTGAGGTAAGGATAAGATCCTGCTCTGATTGCTGCCTTGGCAGAAAGAGAAGGTTTGGTATGCAGGGCAGTGGGAACGCATTACCTGTCGCCAAATGGCTTTTTTGTCCTTGCACATTGCCTGACCTTCAGCTCCCATACATTTTCACATGATCTGGAAAATACATAGAGACTTCTGCTGGACTGGCTTGCAAAAGAAAACCAAACCAACCAATCAAACAAAAAAACCAAACCCAGATTCCAGCTCTGTGAAAAGATACACCAGCCTTTGAAGGCCCAAGATGTCCCAGTCTGGAAGCAGAGTGACCCACTTTGTTTTCCTGGACCCGCAGAAAGAGAGGGGACATCAAAGAGGGAGGATGCCTCGTTATCCCTTGTTTGTGCTCAGAGGAATTCTGCTTCCTACCAGAAGGAGAAGCAGAGTGGCCCAGGGCAGGGCTCCATCCTTCCTTGCAGGGTGTGTGTATGCAGGGCGGGTGTGCATTTCTTCGTTTATATACCAGCTGTCTTATCCCTCATGTTCCTGCCTCACAGCACCAAGGACACATCTGAGGTGTGTTCAAAGGTAAGCAGAGTTACACCGGGCTATTGCTGTTGCAAGGCCAGCAAGGGTTCCTGACTTCTACTTACTAGCAGGCACACCCATACCTTGCAGAAGAGAGTGTTCCTCGCCTGCTACACGTGTTTCAGAGCTGGTAGACTGCTCTCCTACACATATAGGAGATGCTCTCCTCTACTGGCATATCCTCATGTCACTGACCACCTGGGAATCAATTATTGCCATGTCAGGAAACAGGGAGAACATGAGGCACGTCAAGCAAATTTTTCATCACTCCTTGTTTTTTTAAGGGTACTAGAGGCTTATATTGAAACACTGCGTTTCCTTCTGGCAAGAGTAAAACAAAATCCCATTCTTTCAGCCAGGAGTAGCTATGTTCAAGTGGGCTGCCTTTGCCTGTGGGCTGGAGCAAGCCAACAGGACAAGAACCTCTGTACCGAGAGGTGCAGGCAGATGGGAGCCACGGTTGCACCCCCAGAAGCACCACAATCAATTTCCTATAAAAGCCTATATATAGTGGCAGGTGTTAGCAGCTGGAGAGCTGGGGCACCCGGGTCTGTCAGGCTCCTTCTGTTTCTTCTGAAGCACCCAAACTTTGAGTACCAGCTTTAAAATAAGAAGTAATGGCAGGGAAAGGCCCAAGGTACCTCAGCAGAGTCTGAATTCAGAGATGTGTGACCTAACTAAGTGGGGGTTTGGCAGGTGTTAATACAAATTTCTTCACAGAAGACTGGTTTGCTCCTTGCTGCAGGAGGATGCTGCTTATGCCACTGTGGCTGTCAAAGCTGCAGGAAAAAATACAGGACTAACCAAGATAAAAATGCCAAAGACACCATGTACTGAGGCAAAGGCTTTTATTCCATCTAGAGCTCCATTTGCGGCTCACAGGGCATCAGAAGTTGTTCCACCTGTAGGTTTACATCTTCCAGTGACCTCTGTAATGCTGTTCCTCAAGCTACGCTGAGCAAGAAGGAAAGAGTGAGCAAGTGATACGGAGTTAGTACAACACAATAAACTCTTGCAAGGCTTCCTGGCCAGTAAAGAAGTTGTGACTTCTGTTCATGCAGAGTGTTTGCAAAGGGATGCTGCTGCGTGGGTAGCATCAACCTAGGGATGCGGGTGCGAGGCTCAGCAAGGGCTGGAAGACCCTCCCCGGTGAGGGAAGGGAGCTCCTGGCCGTGTCCCTGTCCCTGTCCCCACCACGCTGGCCATCAGGTGGCGGCAGCGCTCCAGTGAATGGCAAACCCAGCTCTTCCTTCATCCCTGCAGGGAGGGCATTTATTGCAGCAGGCAGAGCAAGGTTTTTGAGTGCCGGGAGAAGAGGTGCACATCACCCGGCTCCCCGCTAGAAGCAAAATGTCAGCTGAGCTCGGTCGGAAACGCAGACCACAGCTCGGGCTGCACAAAGTGGGAACTAAGCTTGTTTCAAAATGCAGCCTTCAGTGCCAGTCTATCCTGGTAAGAACAGCTGACAGTGCTGGAAAAAACAGGAGAGCTTTTGGGTACCTCAGCCTGTACA
>JAVJGJ010000057.1:6684065-6694095 GCA_035590215.1 Microhierax caerulescens | reverse complement strand
CTGGAAAAAACAGGAGAGCTTTCGGGTACCTCAGCCTGTACATTCAAGACAGACAGACCTCTTCTTTGGTCATTTCTGTGGCTCATGTGTGATGAAAACATCTAGTTTTCCCAGTAAAAGATATTTGGCTTCACAAACCACACTTCACACACACACTCAGGCCATCGCAGGCTTTCTCTTCATGAGCATTACAAGAGTTCAGATGTAAGCATGTAGTTGGTGGGAGGAAGAAGCATCCTTCAGCATCAACCAAAAAGAACTGCAGGAGACCCAGTATTTTGTTAAAAGAAGAATCATCTCATTGAACAACTCTTTGCCGAAAGTGGCAATTAAAGACGATCTTGTTGTTTTGTCTATAGGTAACTCATCAGGCCCATGCATGAAGCTCTACCCAACAAAAACAAAGAACTATTTGAAAAAGATGGAGTATAGAGCCAGCCCTGTTAGCATTTCATCCACACTGCTTATATCCTGAACCAGATCCCGTCTCTGAGGTAAGTAAATGGCGAATTCCTCCTTACATTAAAAAAAAGGTACCTTTGGAAATAGGTGACTGGGTTCATCCTTCTAGTAAGGAATTCAGGTTTTGGGTTGAGTTCCTTACCTTGGTGAGAGCCTTGTCTCATGCAGAGGACACACCGCCTCAGCTGTGGGGTTAAAACAATGATCAGAACCACTACGCCTCCAATACCAGCCGCCACAACCCCAATGATTGTTCCAATGGATTCTTCTATACCAAACAAGCCTGGGGGAGAAGGGAAGGTAGAGAGGGTAACGTAAGATGTCATCCAGGCAAGTATGTGCAATGCAGCCAGTATACTTTCTGCAGTGGCTGCAGCGGAAGCTACTTACTGTGATATCGATTATGCCAGTGTTGTGTCTGACATGAAATCATGGGCTTCTAGATGGGAGAGAGTCTATTGCACTGTGGAGCTATTGATTTTTTTTCATTCCTATGTAGGAAGCTGCTGTGCTTTCTGGAGATTTAGATAGGACAGCCCCATCTCCCTAGCAATCTCCCTTAACAGCTAAGTGTCATGGGATGGCAAAAGGTGTTGCTGCCTGAATTAATGGGACTCATAGCTGTATGCTTTATTTTCAAATGGAAAAAAATACTCTGACAATTATGAGAAATTCACCAGTCTCCCTGTCTACCTCCAAAGCAGACAGCACCAGAGGGCTGGCAGAGCTCACTGAAGTCCTTCCTTTGATTTATTGCTCTTTGGGACTGTTGCATGGCATAGATGGGATGATCCCATTTTCTTTGAGATACAAGCATGTCGGCATTCCGGGTTTATTATTTTGGGGTCTGAAAGATGATTCACGAAGAGCCTTTGGTCAAGTGAGCGCAGTAGGAGGGACTGTTACAGGGGCTATGGGATATAGTGTGGAGAGCATCTGCCGTGGTATCTTAAGAGTCTGTCAGAGTAGGAAAGTCTCTTCAGAGAAAAGGAAATTGGCTGGGCAATGGCTCACAACTGATCTGATCAGATATTAAGTGACTGTCTCGTGCTCATGGAAGTCATTTTGCCATGTGACTCACCCAGAAAATATAAAAAGAATTATTAAAAGCCCTTGAGTTTCATCTACAATAAGAGTACAATCAGGCATTCACTACATATATCTATGTGGTTACATTTGAGCTTCACCAGAAAATGCAGATGTTTTGCTACCATATTCGCACACAGGATTCCAGGCATTGGGCCACGCATTCCCAGGAGCAGGCATTACCCCGTGCTGCCTAGCCTAATGGGTGGACATCCAGCAAAGCAGCTGGAGCTCACAAGTAAAAATTCCACTCTCTTCCCCTGCACGCAGGGAGGTACTCTGTAGTTTCAATCCATTTGTAGATTATTCATTTTATCAGGAAAGTGAGAGTAATGAAGGTACTGTGGAATCATTACTTACCTTCAAAATATACATAATTTCCTTCCTGTAATGGACAAGTTAACAGAGTTAGCTAATTTATCTTTTTAATTTTAGGTAAGTTTTTGGACAGTCTGGAATTGTGGCACGTAACATTTCTTTATGAATTATATTTCTCATATTCTCTTGTCCCTTTAATTCAGGCATCATGCAGAAAGGATATATTTCATCTTCTCAGGACCACAGAAAGGCAATTACACTGGCCAGGGCACAGACATGTCAAGGGTAACCTGCGCTGCTGAGACTATGAGATCAAGCCAACAGGAGACCTCATTAGACACATGACCAAGCCCTTGCAGGGGGGCACGGTTTTCTTGCCTTGTTAATGCTACGGTTTAAACTGAGTAGTTTTATAAAAATTAGTAACAGAAGAACTCAGGATCAAAAGAGCAAAGGCTTAGTGAATCTCAGTGAGCTAGAAGCTTTGGTAATGAATAAGGGGGAAATGGCACTTGCATAATTTACTCTTGACACAGAAGGTGCTATTTTTTGTTAATTAGATAATAAGATAATAAACCTTCTGATGTGTTGATTTGTTGGGACTGGAATGTATTTAGCCTACATAAAAAGGAAAGCTGCTTTGACATTTCCAGCTGATAAAGGCAAAGCAAGTTATTTCTTTACTTAATATGCCTAGTGTCTATTTGTGATGCTAAGCAAACATAGCATGGCACTTTTAATACTACTTTGATTTTAATGTGAATGAAGTTAAGCAGAAATGATATAATGCGATCCTCTTGTTTATTGTGGGATTACTTATGTCAATCAGGTTAAGGAATGGATATGCAAGTTAGTGGGTTGCACAGAAATAATGTCAAAAAGAAAAGGAGTGTGGAGCTGTTCCCTGAGATGCTGTCTTGACATCTGTCACTCATGTGGGTTCTGCCAAACAGAGCTGTGAGCACAAGAGAACTTGTCAAACTGTATCATTCTTGGCACTGACTTTGATTTTAGTGATAATTCCTTCTTTTTTTTGGTTGTAAATGCCCCTCCTTATAATAATACCTGTGTGCATGTTCATAGAGGCAAGCCAATGAAAATTAGCTGGCCTAATGAAAATAATGAGAAATGCTATAGAGCAATTACACTCTGTGACGCCAGGCGCTTACTGCTAGAGGTCAAACAGGCCAGCGTCCCTCTTTCTGCAAGTTTGTAGACCAGCTTTGGAGGAGAAAGAAGGAGAAAAGAAGTAAATAACATCAAATATTACCCAGAGCCCTCCTGATTCTGAGCTTTGTGCCATCTCCTGTCACCACCTTCCCATCTGGAAGTGTAACTTCACAGAAATAAATACCGTGGTCACTGGTTGTTACATTGAGGATCACCAGGGAGGCGTCCCCTTGGGACAAGTCTCCACTCATGAAAACCCTGGAGTTATTTGGCAAGATAGTCGTATTGCTTTCTAGCAGGTCCATCTGCCCCTTTTCATCTTCTTTGTACCACCTCACCAGCAGGTCAGTCATGGAGGGACGTCGTGGACTGTTAAAGTGACAATTTAAGACCACAGTTTCACCCTCTTTGGCTTTTTCCTTGGCTGGTGTTTGAGTCACCAAAAGGTGCCATGGCTCAGGTGTTGTCGGCAACGAAGGCTGTGACATATGAGTTACAGCTGCATTCTCCTTGCTTGCACTTCCACCACTAACACCAACATCTGCACCAGGGAAGAGAAAGAAGAGGAGGGTTGAGGGACATAGAATGATAAACCTTCCAGCTGCTCCTGACCTCTAACCAGCACAAAGAATGGCTCCTGGGATTAGGATCTGAGGGTAGCCACTATTATCACTATAGGGATTTTTTTCCTAGTTCCTGCTTAGATTATGTTCGTGTGTACTGATGGTTGTTCCTTGACCCTCAGCTCCTCTCTACTGAAAATTAATGCTGTTGTCCAATGGCTTTGGGTGAAATTTAGAGTCCATTCAGCCACATTTCCACCCCAAAAAGTCTCGGGGCCTGATGTCCCTGACTCAACTGCTTTTGAGGCAAAGCAAAAAATGCACGTACATTTACACACATGCAGCTTTTTTCTGACAAGTACAGTGAATATGTGTGCAGCCTAATGCAACTGCCTGCATTCCAAAACATAATGTGAGCTTCTTAGGAGTTTTGGCATGCACCTCCAGTTTCAGGATAGGAAATCTTGAAGTTGTGGGAAGAATCACCATTGCCAGAGACTGAACCCCCAGGCAGATCCTGTCAGTGACCTGGGGGGTGGCACGTTTGCATTCTGTGGGTATTGATACTGAGGGTGACATCTATTCTCTCTGAAGGGACCACATTGTCCTGCTACCCTTTGTTAGAAAAATATGCAAACGTGTCTGTAGTAGAGATTTAAACCTGCCTTCTCTCATTCAGCCGCTAATCATAGTATCAAACAGCCTCGAGCTAAGAGTAGTGTGAGTGGATCTCATTTCTGGAAACAAGCCCAGGCTCAGAAGATGAGAGGAATACTTGCTGTCTCAAAAAGAGGGAAGAATAAACTCTTAAATATAAGCCAACAGCTGTCACCAAGAAAGAGTTCAGACCCATTTTTTAAAAAAAGTTTCTTCTGTTGTTTTATTTTCTTCAAATTAAATCATCTGTCTCCCTTCATACTAGCCGGTGCCCTCTCAAGGATTGCAGACCATTCCATAGTGGAGGTCTTGATTTTCCACCCTCTTGAGTCTTTCATCGCCATCCAAAGGGTGTGAAATGCTATTGTCTGCGTCTGGTAAAAATTCACAACGGCAACAGAGTCTCTGTGCTCGGGGACAAATACCTCAAGGCAATGGAAAACTGAACCCCTTGATGACTGGTTTGAGAGTTACTTGAATAGCTCCTCCAGGCACGCTTGTACACAAAATCACAGTTATATTCATAGTTATTATTATTTATGACTCTTACGGGAGTCACAATGACAATTTCTGTCAGGCAGCAGGGCCCTGTTGTTCTAGGTGCCTTATAAAAGGATAGGTATAGAGCTTACAGTTTAATTATCAGATGAGAGGTAACTCATGGATGCAAAAATATAGAAATTATAAGCTAGCTATGAAACTAGGCAACAACAAAGCATGTGAAAAACCTTCAGAGCTGTTCGGTGTTCCATGCTTTTACCTCAAAGTGAAAATTTTGAACGTGTAACTGGAACACCAATCCATGGGAACTGGATACTTGAGAATTAGGTACTCAAATATTACCGTAATTTTGGACCCAGTCCCCTAAAATGAATAGTCCTTATTAGAGATACTGGATGAGATATTATCCTCATGTTCATACATAATCTTACCAATGAGCCCACTGGAGCTTCTCGGGGGAACATGAGGTCCAGATTTTCCCTTTCAGTTAGATAACAGTGCATCGATGCAGCAGTCATAAAAGCTGAAGTATCCTGACAAGGTACTTTAACAAGTATAGTTGAAATGCTTGACAAAGCTGGTGGTAGCTTGACATATTACAGCCTTTGTGCATCAAATATTCTTATGTGATATATTTGGTTATCTGTTAGAGTGAATTTTAGCAGTTTTGTCATGAGTACTCTTTTAAAATGTCTCTTCATTAACTATTATCTCCACTGGATGATGCTGCTTTAGCTGAAGCAGTATGTGCTACTGCTACCTTCTTTTCAAGGAATGGCCACAGAATTTCTTCTCCACAAGTATTCCAGCCTTACCATATGCACCTCCTCAACAAAATTATAATTTTTATTCCTTTTAGTGATGTAAAAGGTATAATTTTTACACAGCTACTTAGTGTCATAGAGTACATAACAGAGCAGGAACAATGTGCTTTGATGCTGCTTCTGTTTGTCATGAGTTTTATTTGCACCTCCTATCATGAAATAACTGGCCTTGTCCTCTGTGTTATCCGACATCTTTGACTCAATACAAATCATTTAACTGAAAGCTAATTAGGAAAATCAAAACGCAAGAGGAGTAGGTTGTATTGTTTTGTTCCAGCCCTCTTTGGGGCTTTCACTGAGAAGCTCAAAGCACAGCCTCTATTTTTTTCTTCCTTTCTTTCTTTCTTTTTCTTTTGTGTTGTTGCAAAACTGGAACATACTAGTTCACTGGTATTCAAATACACAATGCCCTTATCATATTGGCATCTGGGAGCATACCATGCCAAATGCCTTGTTGACTCCACTTCTAAGTTCTTTATAAGTCAATCGCTTCATTAGCAGAGTGATGTGTAGGTCCCCTGCCTTGCAGGTTGTAGGGCTCAATCCCCAGTGGAGAGGAATGCAAGGCTTTTTGGTGAAAGCACTTGAGCTAGACCCAGTACAGAGAAATACAGCATGGATGACCTTGTCTTGACCTGGAGAAATGATTAGATGATCTAATAGGTCATTGTCATATGAAGTCGGTAGTTCACGGCCAGTTTTCAACCATGAGGGGGAAAAAGCTCTCTGGGACTCCCTGTAATGTAACAAATGTGCTCCACATTTGGCAGTACTACTAGGGCACCTACTAAGACATCAGTCTCCCCTTTACATAATCTGCAGGTTGATACTTTCCCATGTAAGGCCATATAGTTGGCTGTGAATAAGAAATACACAAGGCAGGCTGGAGGAGGTGGGGTGAGAAAAGGAAAGAATAAAATATACCTGTGCTCTCTCCCAGTCCTAGAGCCTCTAACTTACTCTTTGGTGCCTGGAGTAAACATGAGCAGCCCTGCAAGCTGCTTCTGCCAGCTGCCAACAGCACTAGGGAACTAAAATGGTGGTGGAGGTCAGTGCAAATTTGACTCTCTAATTGAGTCTCCCCTCCTTTGTTCACACTCAATAGATGGAGGAGAGGTTGAGGGCAAATCAGGCTCGATTTCCAACCCACATAAAAATCCTCTTGTTCTACCTTTAGATGGTTTTGGGGGCTTTAGAACTCAACTTCACACTCAGCTGATGCCGTGAGGGTGTTTACAAGCTGTATCCAGCTCCCAGGCATCTATGTTTAAGTGATCAATGACTGTATGTTGCTCATCTCAATTTATATGACTTTTGCCCTGGGCTGAGGTTGGCATTCACAAATGGATATGAATAACTACCTTGTGACAATAACTGGTTGCTAATATATCAGAGAACCAAAATAGAAATGAAGCTTCTGGCAATGATGATACACATCGTGAAAAAGGCAGGCAAACATACTTTTTCTGAACATTTCTATTAGCTAAACATGAATTTATCTATAAAGAAAAGTATGTTTCAGTGCAGCGCACAACACCAGATACAGTTTTCCTGCATCCTGAAGAAGCCCTCAGTGGAAAGTTGCTGTTTGAAAAACAAGAAAGGAACCTCTCAAGCCAAACTCTAGGAATAAGCTGTGTTTCTTCTAATTAAGGAAGGTGGTTTAGTACTCACCCACCAGCAAGAAGAAGAGGAATGAAGACACTGCAGATCTGTAGAGCTTCCCGATGTGCTGGCTCATCGTTGCTGAAGTATATGGCCTCACCGTCTCTCCCTCTGGTAGTACAGGCAAAAAAATATGTGTGTTATTGCAACAGGACCTCGCACACTGCCCAGTGAATGTCACAGTTACTAAAGTTACCACAGCTTCAAGATCGCAGTGCTCTGCCTGCCGCCTGGATGACAGCCACGTTTGAAGTAACAATGACTTCCCAGGGGCTGTTCTGGTCTCCCCCTGAGAAGATGCTGAAAATGTTCTGAGAGCAGAGGGAAGAAAATACATTGTTTTTTCACTCCGGCCTTGTACAAACCACAACTTTGGGCTGAGTACATAATATCCAGACACTCAAAAGGAGATGTCTCTTCTGTTGAACCCCTCCCTGATAGAGGTGAGAAAAGAAAGAGCATTGGCTTCGTTTTCTGAGCAGCCAGACTATATGCTACATGTGGCTATATGCACGCAGTGTTTGTAGGTAAAAGGCATTCCTCACAGTATTTTTTTTTTCAGTGCAGAAAAAATCCTTTTTCACCAAAAGCTGATTACTTAGACTCCATTAAAGTAAAACTTGTCTATGCCACGAGGGTGGATGGGGAAACTGCTGAAGCAGGTGGCCTATCTGGAAAATGAGCAGGTGTGCTCTGGAAGACTCTGGGTTTACACAAAGGTGCACACCCAGCACTGCTCTGTGGGAAAGCTGCAGCAGCTCCAGACCCCCACCTGCAGCATTTAGCCCTGCCAGCTGTGCTGCCGCTGTACCGAGCACTTGCTAGCTGGCTGACACCTCTTCCCTCAGCTACAGGATTAAGCATTACGGCACACCTTATCTAACAATTTTGCCTATCTTTAAGACTCTTCAAATAATGAAATTGCACTTGAGAATCCAGTAAAGACTCAGTTCCAGATCTGTTAAAACATATACAAAGCACAATTCAGCTGAGAGAGGCATGAGTCTTTCTGCTTTTCTTTGCATTTGAAAGCAAAAAGAACCCCCCAAAAGCCTCCACCACACCATAAGGAAATTTGTCATCGTGCTACTGTCATATGGCTTTCTTCTATATGTTTTAATAAATTCTGTGAGCTGTATCTTTGCATGCTGATGCTCTACAATAACTGCTTCAAGAAATTCCACACTTGACTTGCAAAACTCTGCTGACCAAACGTCAAGAGGAACAACCTTTAGTGACTGCCTGTTGCTCTAGTTTTGGTGTGGTGACACATGTATCAGCAAAAGCAGGACAGGCTAGAGGGACTACGGCTGCAGGAACCTAAAAGGCAAATATTTCTCCGCTGAAATGGGTCAGGAGAGTGGGAAGACCTGGGATTACCAGGCAGGAATCACTCTGAACTGAAGCAACCGAGACCAAGCACAGAGCATCACAGCACTTCACTAGAAAGCTGGAAGGTAGATTGTGAAGGTCTTCTGAAGTCTGGGGGTCTTCTGAAGTTTGGCCTACTGCCAAAGTGTTAGTGAGCAAAAACCGAATATCTACGAAAAGAAAAAGATAGAGGAGTCAAAAACAATCAAGAGTTTGAGGAGGGAATAACCATTAGAGTCAAAGGCATCTGGCAGATCAAGAGGAACTGGGACTGAGCTACTGGCTTAGAGTACTGGCCGTGACTGCGTGTCAGGGAAGTGAGCATGGGAAGATGGAGCTGGACCAAAGGCATTCCAAACAGTGTCTGATTTAAACCCAAGTATTTGGTGTGTTTCTAAAAAAAACTTCAAGTGTGTTGTGATGGACGTACTACCATTGTTCCTGCAAATGCTGTTCATGTTCATTTCATCCTGTAATAGCAACTCTCTCGTGAATCTTCCATTAACTGGGACATGCCTGAGCAAAACTGTCAGGTCAGCCAGCTTTTAATCGAGGGAATACAAAGGGGTTTTAGTGTTGCTGGCAGCCACCAGTTGAACATAAATCTTCTCCCACTTGGATAACCCAGTATGGTTCAGAGGGAATCTCAATTTTTGGACAAAAGGAAAAGTATGCTGGTCTCCTGAGTGTTTTTGAGAAAAGCCTGAAAAATGTTTGAGTTTCAGAGGTCCAAATCAAGAAAGCAAGCAACAAAAATTAAATAAAACACATGTTGTTTTTTTACATTTTATTGTAAATTTTGGGGACTTGATGTCAGCAGTGTTAGAGCTGCACTGTCTGGGCCAAGAGCTGGGAAGGGACATCAGCCACTGGGACTTCTGGCACCTTGGCTGATGTGTCAGCAGGCAGGTGTCATAGGGTCCAGGGATGTTCCTTCAGGGAGAGCCTCAGCCCACCCTCTGGGGCCGCGGCGAGGAAAAGGGACGGCAGGAAGAGCCAGCATTGCCATGCCAGGCTGCTCTCCTCCTCCTCCTCCTCCGCCTCCTCCTTCTCCTCCTCCTCCTCCTCCCTCCCTTGGCTATCCATCCACCCCCCCACCCATCCCCCCATGCCTTTTCATTGCCTACCAGCCAGCCGGCCAGCAAGGTGGATTTTTTTTTCCAACAGCTCTTCTCTTTTCCTGCAAGGTGACCTGAAGGCACAGATGTGCAAGCCACCATCGCTCTGCTTGTGCCCCCTGGTCCGAGGGACACCGTTTGATGCCCTCTCACTTGCCGCCCAGCTTGTCAAACCTCTGGGCGCTCACAGCTTGAGGCAGACACCACCTGGCGCTGCTCAGGAGCGTTTCCTCAGACGAGACCCCCACCATTTACTTCCCTTATTTCACCCCCCCGACGGCCGGCCGCCCCGCAG